>JAMPIO010000132.1:0-297797 GCA_024699865.1 Aphelenchoides fujianensis | reverse complement strand
CGGTACACACTTTTATCGTTGCGAGTATTGCGCTCTCATCGAGTACAGGCGGAGAACAGCTGGAAGAACAAAATAGAGGACAGTTGGGGGTAAACAACAAGAATAACAAGAACAACCCGTGAGACCCGACTAGCGAATAGAAACAGAAGAGGAAGGGAAGGCTGGACTATTAGGCCATGTAGACGAAGGTCTCGTAGTCGTGGTCGTCGCGCTTGATGAACTTCTGCTCGATGAGCCACTCGAGCTGCTGCTTGATGAGGCGGCGCGTGGGCGTGAACATGTAGCGGAGGAGCTCGACCAGCTCGTTGTGGAGCACGTTCTGCTTCATGGTGCGGCGCGTCTTCATGAGCTTCACGAGGCCCTCCTGGATGCGCAGCTCGCGGAGGCGCATGATCTCGTCGTGGGCCTCGTCCTCCACCGTCTCCTGGTTCATGATGATGCGGTTGACGAGCGTGATGCGGCCGCGGGGCTGCGGCTTCTCGCCCTGAGAGGAAGAGGTTAAAACAGGTGAGTAGAGAGGGGACGCACCTTGACGATCGCAAAGTCGTGGTTGATCCAGAAGAGCGTGCCTTCGGTGAAGTTCTTCGGGTTCACGGGCTCGCAGTCGGTCAGCATCAGCTGCACCTTCGTCTTCGGGTTCATCACCAGCGACTGAAAGCGGCGGAGGGTGAGGGGAGGACCGCGGGACACGAACCAGGAGCGTGCGGATGAGGTCGGCGTCGGGCAGCTCGGTGGCGACGCGCAGCGACTCCAGCGAGCGCTTCTCGCGCGGCAGGTCGTTGTAGCAGAAGAGGACGGCCATCTGGAAGGCCGACACCTCGATCTCGTAGCGGCCGCGGCTGCTGACGAACGTCACCACGCCCGAGGACCAGTTGTGGCACCAGTTGAGCTTGCGGCCGGTGTGCTTCTTCTTGTAGAACTCCTCCACCTCGGGGATGATCTCCTCGATCTCGGGCGGGAACGACACGTGGCACTTGTCGCGGCCCCGACTCCACGCGCCCGCGTTCAGGATCTTCAGCTGGATGGCGTCTGCAAGCGGGCGGTCAGCGGTGGAGAAGACGAGAAGGAGGGGTCCCGCTCCCCCACTCACCGGCCACCGACTTCTCGCCCTTCTCCGCCGCGTACTGCCGGAACTCGTTGCTGAGCTCGCGGTTCAGCTCCATGTCCTGCAGCATGCGGAAGAGCTTCGACACAAAGTCGGACGGCATCCCGTTCTCCTGCAACGGAGGTTAATCAACCAAAACAACTGGGGGGACTCACCCGGAACTTGTTCACCAGCACCTCCTCCTTCTCCTGGTCGGCGGACATCTCGAGGATGAGGCGGCGGCTGAGGTGCGTCTTGTGGTAGCGCATGAACACGTCCTTGTTCGCGACGTACTTGAGCACGAGCAGCACGTTGTTGAGCTTCTCGTCGATCTCGTCCGACGAGAGCTTCTTCGTGAGGGCCGACTTGCGCAGCAGGAGGTCGCAGTAGTTGGCCAACAGCTCGGGGCACTTGGACTCCGGCGGCTGCGTGTTCTTGCTGCAGCGGGATGGGGGGAGGGGAAAGGACAGCAACAGCAGAGGACTCACTTCTTGCCCTTGCCGTTGGTGATCTCCAGCCGGAAGACCTCGGTGTTGTTCACGACCTCCTGGAAGCTCTGGTCGCGCACCGTGAGGAAGCGGGCGTCGTTGCAGAACGCGTCGGCCACCAGGCGCGAGAAGCGCGTGTACATGGCGAGCAGCTGCTCCACGTACTTCTCGCAGTCCTGAACGGCCGCCCGTCAGTCGGGAGAACACTCGAGAGACGACTCACCTGCACGATGGTTGCCGCGTTGTTGCGCATCGTCTCCAGACCCTCGGTCTTGATGTGTCGGGCGAGGCCGTTGAGCAGCGGCGGGATCCCGTCCGTCGTCTTGTTCATCAGGTGGAAGAGCACCTTCAGGCCTGCAATCAACCTTCAGCAATGGATTGTCGCTCGGGACTCACGCTCGCTGTCGCCGTTCGCGATCAGGGCGGGCGCCTCGGCGAGCAGCTGCTCCTGGTACTCGTTCACGAGCACGGTGACCACGGCGCGCACCAGCTGCAAGCGGCGAGTAGGAGTGAACGGGGCGGAGGGGACTCACGTGCGTGAACGAGTCCTGGAACGTGAAGTCCAGGTAGCGGCGGGCGCGCTCCTCCTCCTCGTTGATCTTCTCGTACGCGTACGTCATGTACGCGACGATCCCGTTGTCCGTGAGGAACTGCAAGCATTAAAGGTTAGAGAATAAAAGGGGGCGACCCACCTGCAGCGAGCGCGGCGTGTAGAACTCCTTGGCGCGCTTCAGGTAGCCGCTCTCGAAGTGGTTGCGGTACATGGCGAGCGGGTCCTCGCGCCCGTTCCCGTAGTTGACGAAAGACTGCCGTACGCCCACGATCAGGGACGACTCGACGCCCTCGCCGAGCCGCTCGCGGGTTACCAGCTCCATGGCGGCGGCAAGGAGGCGCGTCTGGATCGTCTCGAACACGTGCCCGTTCCACAGCGCGAACATGATGTTGCGCACGGCCGTGAGGGTCTCCGTCTGCTTGCCGTCCGCGCGCGTCACGCCGTTCGTGGTCTTGGGCGTGCCGCGCTCGATGAACGCGAACGGCGTGGGCAGGTACTCGATGAGGACCGCGAAGTTGCTCCATTCGTGCACGTACGAGCGGAGGAGGTCGTTGTCGCCCGAGTTGGCGTGGATCCGCTGCAATCGGGGGATTCGGGCAGTTCGGGGGAATCCGGGGGCAATCGGGGGGATTCGACGAGCATTCCCGACCTTCCGCCCCGCACTCACGTTCGCCGCCGCCGTCACGTGCTTCTTCAGCTCGTCCTCGAGCGCCCGCAGCAGCTGGCCGCTCCCGTCCTCCACCCACGACGTGATGCGGTTGTTCGTCGCGAACAGGTCGTGCCACTCGTGTTTGGTCACATTCTGCAAGCGGGCGGCGGATTGAAGAAGAAGACGGTTCCCAGCGCTCACCTCCTGCTTCAGCAGTTTGCGGACGGTGGCCAGGGCGGACGGCCACTGGTCCTTGAATTGCATGTTGGAGCCGCCGTTGAACTGAAACGAGGGGAATCGAGATCTCGGGCGGCAAACTCACGTAGTTGAGCATTCCGGCGTCGATTCGGCGGGCGGGAGCGGGCGGGAGCGGCGGAGTGCTCGCGTGGTCGCGGGAGTGAGTGAGTGGGCGAGCGACCGGCCGGCACTCGATCCTCGCAACCACTCGGCTGTCGAAAACAACGCCGCCGATCGGGGCCGCCGAAATCAGCGCCGAGGGGCGGGTGGGCGCAGTTCTCCGATCGATTCGCCCCCCCCCCGCCGCGGAGTGCGGACAGCCGCGCGAGCGGCGGCCATCCCGGGCAACTGTTCTACACTTTTGAAGAGCCCCGTTGATCCTTTAGGCTATTGGTTGGACTGACTCGAACGATCGATAGACAAGCGAATCTCAGTTGGTTTATTGACAAAGGGAGAGGGGCGTTCAGAAGCCGAGCTCGTTCTTGGCGAGGTCGGCGGCGGTGAAGGGCGGAAGGTCGCCTTCGGAGGGCGCGTCGTCGCCGGCCACCGTCCGCGTGCGCTGCTTGGGGATCTTGAGGCCGCTGCAATCGAAAGGATGAGTTGAGAGCGTGCGGATCTCGGCGGCCACTCACGCGATCTTTTTCTCCCAGTCGAACGGCTCGGAGTACTTGATGTTGTTCTCCAGCACCGCCTTCAGCAGCAGGTCGAAGAGGAGCGCGTAGTCGGGCCGCTTCGCGTAGTCCAGCGTGCGCAGGTGGGCGGCCATCTTGTGGAGGGCGGGCGGCGAGCGGCGGAAGAGGTCCTCGTCGGCGTTCGGCTTCTTGCCCCAGCCGATCCGGCGCGCGCTGCAAGTGGTCGGGTGGAGAAGATGAAAGGGAGGGGAGAGCTCACCGCTTCTTGTCCCAGGGCAGCGGGCAGCGCATCTCCGCCAGCACGTACAACAGCGACCAGAGGTCGTCGTGGCGGCCTTGCTCAATCCCCGCGAGCGCATCGGGACTGCTGTAGAAGGGGGTGCCGCTGCAACGATCGGTGAGGGGTGGAAGAGGGCGTTCATCCGATGGACTTACCGGAGGAGGACCTTCGCGCGTGGCGGGCGCAACTCCACGCGGCCCGAGCGGCGCAGGACGAACTCGCGCGCCATCCCGAAGTCCAGCAAGTGCACGATCCGCGCGCGCTCCTTGCGTCCGATCGCCAGGTTGGCCGGCTTCACGTCCCGGTGAATGAACCCGACCTCGTGGAGTTGCTTCAGGCCGTAGAGGACTTGCATGCCCACGCGCAGCTGCGTGCTCACGGAAAACTCGTGGCCGCACGTCTTGAAGAGCTCGCAGAGCGAGGGACCAAGCAGCGTCATGGCCTGCAATCCGGAGAAGAGTGAGTGAAGAGAAGGCGGAACGGGCACTCACGATGTACGTGTACTCCACGGTCAGGCCCCGATCGAGCACTTGCGGCACGTGCGGACGGCCGCGCAGCCGCTTGAGGACTTGCAGCTCGATCTTCAGCACGCTGCGCTTCATGACGGTGCGCTCGGTCTTGATGGCTGCCCGCACCCGAGAGGTCTTCTCGCGCGCCTCGAACACCGAACCGAACCTGCAAGAAGAGCGGTGAGCGGAGGGGAGCGGCGGCCGGCACTCACCCGCCCTCGCCGAGCTTCCGCCGGATCGTCCATCGAAGGCGGCCGCCGATCACCGCGTCGATCGGGAGGTCGACGGGGCCTCCGTGGTCGCGCGGCGCGAACATCATCGCGATCAGTCGAGGACGGAAGAGCGGCGGGGAGGCTGACGCGAGTTGGACGCGAATGAAGGACGTTGGGATCGGGCGTTCATTTGATCCGGAGATTTGCATGCGCACGATGTTCTCCGATCGATTCGCCCGACTGCCGCGGAGTGCGCGCCGCCGCGCGAGTGGCGGCCATCCGAGGCGTCCTTTCGCGCATTTTCGTTAGGAGATAATGATAGTAATCGTTATTTTCCGATCGCTCGATTGAAATGCGTGGTTCGAGATCAAGAACAACGATCAGACATCTCGAACAACTCGTTCCGCATTTGACCCGTCTGCGTGAAAGCGGGATTCGCACTTGATCTTTTGGTGCAAAAAGCCGCTCGCGTTTGTCTTCGACCTCCGATCAGTCCGTGGAACACCGTTGGTTTGTCACAGACAGACGATAAGAGCGAGCGGGAAGTGGAGTGAGCAAAAGGAGAGTTCAAATGCAAACTACGGGGAACTCCTGCCCGTGGCGAACGATAAAGTCGGCGGTTGAGCTGAAAGAGAAGCGCTCTTCGAGTGCCGCTTATCAACAAACAAAGCGGTTAAAAATAAAGACGGAAAAGCGATCACTTCCCACTTTTCGTCCGTTCCAATGGTCGCCGTCCATCCCCAGCCGGAAGGCAAGAAGGTGGCCGAAGAGGATCGATTGGCGGTCGAGTTCGAGGATCCGCCGGCCGAGACGAACGGCGCCTTCGAGCAGAGCGGCTTCAGTCGGTGGGTGAACCTCCTGTTGTGTCGTTCGGATTTGGCCGACGAGAAGCTGGAGGCCCGGCCGGTTTCTTTCGTCGATTTGGTGCGTTCGATTGCCCGCAGGCGGGTGCACTCGTTTCTTTCAGTTCAAGTACGCGTCTCCTCCAGATCGACTGCTCGTGTGGCTGGGGATCTTCTTGGGCGTCGTTTCCGGAATCGGACAGCCGCTCCCGCTTCTTCTCGCGGGCAAACTCTCGAATGCTCTCATTGAATTCAATTCGGTAGGGAGCAATGCGAGGAATCATTTCTTTTGTTCATCCAGACAACGAGCGACGACTCTTTCCTCCGGGTCGGCTACACGATCGTCGCGATTGATGGAAGCCTCGGAGTTTTCTTCTTCTGCACCACGTTCATCCAGTACCTCGTGCTGCGGCTCGCTTGTCGGAACATCATCGCCACTCTTCGATCTCGCTTTATCCACAGCGTCCTCCGCAAAGAGGCCGTCTGGTTGGATCAGAACAAGGCGGGCGCGATCAACAACCAGCTGAACGAGTGAGTGAAGAAGTGGAGTTAGAGGCGAGAACGGACGACTCCAGGCAAATCAACGTCATTCGGGAAGGGATCGCCGAGAAGCTGGGGCTGCTCGTTCGTGGGTTGTCCATGTTCGCGACCTCACTGGTCATCGCTTTCATCGTGAACTGGAAGATCGCCGCTTCGATGTTCCTGTGTGCCCCCTTCGGTTGCATGACCGTTTCGTTGATGGCGAGAGTAAGACAACCCTCGGATTCTCCATTGCTCTTTTTTCCCGCAGTTCGTAGCCAAGTCCTCCAGGAAGCAGACCGAGTGGTTGGAAAAGGCGGCCGCTTTGTTGCACGAGGGCGTGATCAACGTCCGTACGGTTCAGTCGTGCCGAGGCGAAGGTCAAATGGTCCAGAAGTTCGCGGCAGTCCTCAAGGGCGGCCAAATTCACGGGATCTTCGTCTACTTTTGGTCGGGCCTGTTTGAAGGGCTCTTCTTTTGGGTGCTCTACATCTTCTACATGATCGGGCTGTGCTTTGGAGCGTTCGAGGTGTACCACGGCCGTTGCACACTGGGCGAAGTGCTGATTTGCAGCAACTCCCTGCTGATCGGGTACTCGCTTTGTTTCGTTTACTGCAATACGCACACTTCTTTGCAGTGCCTACTTCCTTGGAGTGATGGCCCCTCACATCATGTCGATCCTCAAAGCGCGTGTTGCCGCCGCGGTCATCTACGCACAGATCGAAGAGGCTCGTCGAACACTCGCATAGGCGAATAAAAAAGAAAGGAGTTTAGAGTCCGTTGAGTGACTTCAACGCCCCTTTGCCGCCCATGAAACGGTTGGACGGGCGCATCGAATTCGAGAACGTCCAGTTCGCGTACCCGACGGCCAAAAGCAAAGGACATCCCGTCCTTCGTGGACTCTCGTTCGTCGCCGAGGCGGGCCAAACGACCGCCCTAGTGGGGAAGAGCGGCTGCGGGAAGTCGTCCTCCATTTCGCTGCTTCTGCGGCTCTACTCGCCTACGGCCGGCCGGATCACCGCCGACGGCCGCGACATTCGGTCGTTCGAACTGCGAGCATTTCGACGACAATTCGGAGTTGTGCTGCAAGATCCTGTCCTCTTTAGCGGAAGCATCTTAGGTCCGAGCTGGGCTGATCAACTTAATTATCTTTGAATTCTGTAGAGAACATCGCGATGGGTGACGAAGAGGTGACCCTGGAGCAAGTGCAGAGAGCAGCTCGACTCGCCAATTGCGATTTCATCGAGAACCTTTCTGATGTGCGTCCTCCCCCGTCTCTCATCATTCAATCGTTTATTGCAGGGATACTTCACGCAAATTGCTGTGAACGGTGGAAGCGGAGTCTCGTTGTCGGGCGGGCAAAAGCAGCGCATTTCCATCGCCCGAGCGGTTCTTCACGATCCTCCTGTCGTGTTGCTCGACGAGGCGACTTCTGTGAGTTTCTTTGCTTTTGCTCTGCGTTGATGTCAACCTCTACAGGCACTGGATGCAGAATCCGAGATCAAGGTGCAGGCGGCCCTGAAAGAAGCCTCTCGTGGGCGCGCAACCATCGTTATCGCTCACAGGCTGTCCACTTTGAGGGACGTGGACAAAATCGTGGTCATCGACGAGGGCCGAGTGGTTGAAGAAGGTTTGTAATCGCATGTCAATTGGTAACCGTTGCGTTTCTTCAAGGAACACACTCGGAGCTGACCAGCAAGTCCAACGGGCTTTACGCTTCTTTCGTCTTCGCCCAACAGTTCGAAGTGAGCGGCATGTCCGGGGGATCGAAGCCAACCGAAGAGCGACCGGTGGAAGAGGCGAGGAAGAAGTCGAGCATCCGCCGCAGCACCTTGCGGTCTTCGATCCGAGACCTCGGGGCGGTGAAGTCGATGGAAAGGCCGACCGAAGAGGACGGGCGGGAAGGCGGCGGATTGTTCCACTTCTACCGCAACCTCCACGGTCACTACGCAAAGCTGGCCATTGCGTCTTTCTTCTCGTTGATGCGCGGTCTCGAGATTCCCGGCTATTTGATCGTGATGACGCTCGTGTTCACGACCGTCCAAACGGCCTCCACTTCGTCGTTTGACGCCTATCGCATTCGCATCATTTGGATCGGAGTGTACACGTTCGGGCTGGGCGTCTTCTCCTTCGTTTTCATCTGGGGATCGGTAAGAAGACCAACAATCGGCTGAACAGACGGATAACGTTGCAGATCGCGGTGCACGGGTGGGTCACGGAGGAGATCGGAGACGAGCTGAAGACACGGGCATTCGCCAACGTCCTTCGCCTGGATGCGAGCTTCTACGACAAGCCCGAGACTGCGAACGCAAAGGTCGTCCAGCGGATCGGAAACGACTCCACTTCCCTCAAAGCAGCAACGGACAATAGACTGTTCGTCTTCCTGTTCAACACTTTCTGTTCATCCGTTGATTGCAGCTACCACCTGGTAAACAGCACGTCCTCCACTACGATCCAGCTCGTTCTCGCCTTTATCGCCTCCTACGAAATCGTCTTTGTGGGGATGGGCGTCTACTCGGTTTTCGTCATCGCTCTTTACGTCTGCACGAGGAAGATGCGAGTGGCCACGGCGGAAGCTCAACGGACGGACGAAACTGCAAAGGTGAGTGGAGGTCACTCGAGCTCTCCGGAGTTCCTTTTTTCAGTTGGCCGTGGAGATCATCGAGAACACGCGCGCAATCCAAGTGATCGCTCGGGAGTCCCACTTCCACTCGAAATTCGAAGACCGGCTAGAAGACTGCCGGCGGACGGAGAACAAGGCCCGTTTGATCGATTAGTCCGGCTCTCACTCGACCGTTTAGATCTCCATCCTTGATTCCACCGTCTTTGCCCTCACTCAGGTTTCCATCTTCTTCTCCGATTGTTTTACGTACGCCGTCGGGCTTCACTTGTTGGCCGTGGGGCGGCGATCAGCTGCCGAAGTCTTCTTGTACGCACGTTGAGACGACCACGTCGATAAGCAATTGTTCGTTCCAGTGCCGCGCAAGGCATGAGCGTCCTTTCGTGGGTGTTCCTCTTCGTTTCGCTCTCGATCAACGAAGTCCTGCACGCCGCTCCGGCGGCCAACTCGCTTTTTGCCCTGATCGACGCGAAATCGGGCGTTCGTGACGGAGACATCGGCAACACGGAGGAGAAAGAGGCGAACGGAGAAGTTCACTTTCGAGACGTCAAGTTCGCGTATCCCGCCCGCCCGACCCAGCTGGTCGCCAACGGCCTCAATCTTCGGGCTCGGCGTGGCGAAATGATCGCCCTTGTGGGTCCGAGTGGCGGCGGAAAGTCATCAGCGATCTCACTTTTGCTGCGATTTTACGATCCGAACGAGGGCAGGATCGTGAGTGGCGCGATTGACCGCAGTTCGTTTTTTCCCGCTTCTTTTGCAGAACTTGGACGGCGTGGACATTCGGCGGTTCACTCTCGACCGCTTACGTTCGAATCTCGCCGTTGTTGGACAAATGCCGATCCTTTTCGCAGGCAGTGTCAGTTCGCCGCTGAATTACTTCAACTAATGCCTCTCCCAGATCTACGACAACGTCTGCTTCGGGAGCCCAGCGGCCACACGAGAGGACGTCGAATGGGCCTGCCGGGAAGCGAATGCCGCCGACTTCATCGAGCGTCTTCCACTGGCAACTCGCTTCTCTTCCATCAAAAGAATACTCTTGCGATTGCAGGGCTACGAGACGGAAGTCGGTGAACGGGGCGCCTCTCTTTCGGGCGGGCAGAAGCAACGAATTGCGATCGCGCGAGCGTTGATCCAGCGGCCGGCCGTGCTGCTCTTGGACGAGGCGACGGCCGCATTGGATGCCAGAAGCGAGAAGGCGAGTGGTCGCTCTCACCGTTCATTCTTTCTCGCTTCCAGGCAGTCCAAAAAGCTCTGAATGCCGCGAGTGAAGGTCGCACGTGCATCACGATCGCCCATCGCCTCTCCTCGATCCAATCCGCACACCGCGTCAGGTCCCGTGGAAATCGTCCGATTCGGCCCGCTGGCACCCGAGCGGAAAAGTGCGCGCGATGCCCGATCGATTTTCGCGCCCGCCGGCGGAAAGACCGCCCGCCCCCTCGCTTTTCGGCCCCGCCCGAAGGGGAAGGCGGCGGAAATGCCCCCAAACGCGTGCAAGCCATCAAACAAGTGGTCAATCGACTTTTTATGACAACAACAAACATCAACAACAACAATCAATCGCGAACATCGTCGATCCAACGAGCGGAAGGACGGAACCTGAAAGCGGAACGGTCACTCCGTGCACTTATGACCCGCCCACTTACCGTCCACGTCCACGCGCGCCTACTCGTCGTCCCAAACGTTCACGAACGAGTCCTCCTCCTCGATCGGCTCGTCCTCGTCGAGCGGACCGACGTTCCGCTCGTCCTCCGCCTCCTCGTCGTCCATCGATTGGGGAGAGAAGGGCTGGGCGACCGACGGGAGCTTCGCTTCCAGCTTGACGTGACCGGCGAACACGACGGCCAGCTGCTGGCGCATGAAGATGCCCGCGTTTCGGTCCTTGTTGGCGCCGAAGCACTTCTTGTCGATCACGTTGCCGACGTGATGCAAGTGCTCGATGACTGAAAGAAGAAAGCATTAAATGAAAGCGAGTGGCCGCTCACTCTGTTCGGAGTACGTTCCCCACGTGCCGTGAGTCTCGAAGAAGTCCAGCAGGTGCGATTCAAAGAGATGGATCTTATTTGTGAGTGGAAGGGAAATCCCGGGTTGCCGCCACGCGTCCGAGAACTTTTGGATCGCGTCGACCAATTGAGAGGACCGTTCGGAATCGAACTCGACGCGTTGTGCGATCGCGAATTCGGCCACTTCGTGCAGAGCCTTCAGAACGTTGCGGTTTTTCACGCGCACGTTCTGAACGCACACAAATGAAAAGGAAACCAATCGAAACGCACCGGATGCTTGGACAGCCAGTCGATAAACTTCTGCGCATCGCGGCCGGTGAGGAGGGAGGACTGGCGGTAGGACTTGAAAGGGACGCGGGCCGTATTGAACAAACGCTCTCGCCTGAACGAAGTGAACTGTTAAGCGAAGAGATGCGGTGGTTTCCAGCTCACGAGTCTTTGTCCCACTTGTTGAAGACCGTATTTGCGGCCCCTTGTATCATGTGGAGCGGCGGCGGGACGATCTGGCCGGGTGGGATGTCCAGCAGCGGCTCCTTGCCGGGCGGATTGTCGCGGAAGTCGCGCAGCTGGCTTCCGGCGATCGGTTGGTCGTGATGTTCGCCGCGCGAAACTTCGCACCAGGGGCAGAACTTTGTGGCCGAGTAGTAGCCCACGCCGAAGATGATCCACGTCATCTTCAAGTCAGCACAGAAGAGCAGTTTGATCGGGATGGGGGGCGAGTGTCCACGAAGACGAATGCCGTTTCGGTGCAGTCCGTTGAGAGCGGAGAAGATTGGAGCGAACGCGGACACGACGTGCTCCCGTTTCTCGTCTCCTTAGTAGATCCCAAGGAGGAGGAAGGAGTTCGGCGACTGAACGTTTGTGCCGAAGGTGGGGACGAAGATGCCCAGCTTCGTCCATCTGCCGCCACCGTCCGCACTCACGACGACCTCGATCTCGTTCGGCGGGCTCTCCATGTGGTTGCAGTCGGCCAGGTGCTGGATGTAGGCGGTGATCATCAGTTCGGGACGCGACGCAGCGGTGGCCATCACTTCGCCTCGGCGCTCGGTCGTGAAGTCGCCCAGGTCGTCCAGTCGTTTGCGCTCGAAGTTCCGCACGGACGAGAGCGACGGCCACTTCAAAGACGACCAGCGGCGGCAGAACTTGAACGTCGATTCGGAAAGGTTTCCGATTCGGCGGAGAACGCTTCCATCCGCTGGGCTCAGCCGTTGCTCTTGGCCGTCGAGATCGATGTGGAATGGCGCGCCGATCGACTTCTCCAGAGTCGAGCGGCGGACGGACTGTTGTGAAGAGCCGAGCTCGACGAAGGGCTTCCGCTCGCGGGTGGTCGATGGAGCTGAGCGGCGCGCCTGCTTCTCCAATTCGATCTGAAGTCGACGCTCGGACTGGCGGGCGGACTGCTGGGCGTCGCAAAGATCCCGACGGGCGGCCTCCAGGTCCTGCTCCAGCCCGTGGCATTTGTCCTTCCACCGGCTCGCGTTGTCCTGCGCCTCTTGAAGCCGAGCGGCGAGTCGGTCCCGTTCGCCGGCGAGTTGCTCCCGTTCGTCTGCGAATCCCGATCGGAGGTCAGCGACGAGAGCGGAGAGACGGGCGTTCTCCGCAGCAAGCGACGAGGTTCCCGCTTCTTCGTGGACGGCGGGCGGACTTTCGGCGACCTGAAATCGAGAGGAAATCAACGGGTTGAAGAATCACAGATCGTTTCGCTCCGCTCCCATCGAATGGCTTCAGTCCGCCTACCTGTGATGCGAGATCGCTCGTGTCCATCGGCTCCGCTCCTTGTTCGGGACGGGCGGGCGGTTCGGACTCATCGGAAGGTGTCTGAAATGAGGCAAAAAATAATTGGACGTCAATCAAACCGAAAAGAAGCGAGCTTACCGCTGAATTGGAGGACGACTGGTCGGCGGCGGCTCGGGCGCGGCGCGTGGTCCATCCTTGTCGTGATCCAGACTGTTTCTTCGACACTCGCGGCATTCCTGAAAACACTTGAGTGATGAAAACGAGCATTCTCGACGCCCAAAACACGAAAACGACAGCGAACGATAACCTCGTTGACGGTCAACGTCACAAAACGAGGAGCTATCACTAAAACAGACTCGATGTCCACTGTCATGTCCAGAATTTCCAGAAAAAATGAGCAAAAACTAAATGAAAAAGCGACGATATTCGTGGCACTCATTCAGAGAGCGATTTTTCCCTTCGGAATCAAATTTGGAAAAAACCCACTTATCGCGTAAAAGAACCCTTCATATTCCATTGCTCTACCAAAAACGAGTCGAAAATACGGAAAAGTAAGCTCAAAAGCGATCAAAAACGGCCGCCCGCAGTGCATTCCGAGCGTTCGGGGCGGCCGCGAACGGCGGGGAGTGGGCGCGACTCGCCGCCGCTCGGTCGGGACGGAGGGCGCGAGGGCCGCTCGGCGTGGAAGAAAAGGAGATGCAAATCGGCGGCTCGGTGGCGAGGAAGACGCCCGCAAAGAGTCCCGTGTATTTTTCAAACGGGAAATTTTCGCGCCGAAATCAGGCAAAGCCGAATCGGACGGTTTGATGCGGAGTGCGAGCTGAAGAAGCACGTGACGGCGGCGGCGAACGTGAGTGCGGGGCGGAAGGTCGGGAATGCTCGTCGAATCCCCCCGATTGCCCCCGGATTCCCCCGAACTGCCCGAATCCCCCGATTGCAGCGGATCCACGCCAACTCGGGCGACAACGACCTCCTCCGCTCGTACGTGCACGAATGGAGCAACTTCGCGGTCCTCATCGAGTACCTGCCCACGCCGTTCGCGTTCATCGAGCGCGGCACGCCCAAGACCACGAACGGCGTGACGCGCGCGGACGGCAAGCAGACGGAGACCCTCACGGCCGTGCGCAACATCATGTTCGCGCTGTGGAACGGGCACGTGTTCGAGACGATCCAGACGCGCCTCCTTGCCGCCGCCATGGAGCTCGTAGACCCGCGAGCGGCTCGGCGAGGGCGTCGAGTCGTCCCTGATCGTGGGCGTACGGCAGTCTTTCGTCAACTACGGGAACGGGCGCGAGGACCCGCTCGCCATGTACCGCAACCACTTCGAGAGCGGCTACCTGAAGCGCGCCAAGGAGTTCTACACGCCGCGCTCGCTGCAGGTGGGTCGCCCCTTTTATTCTCTAACCTTTAATGCCCCTTGCAGTTCCTCACGGACAACGGGATCGTCGCGTACATGACGTACGCGTACGAGAAGATCAACGAGGAGGAGGAGCGCGCCCGCCGCTACCTGGACTTCACGTTCCAGGACTCGTTCACGCACGTGAGTCCCCTCCGCCCCGTTCACTCCTACTCGCCGCTTGCAGCTGGTGCGCGCCGTGGTCACCGTGCTCGTGAACGAGTACCAGGAGCAGCTGCTCGCCGAGGCGCCCGCCCTGATCGCGAACGGCGACAGCGAGCGTGAGTCCCGAGCGACAATCCATTGCTGAAGGTTGATTGCAGGCCTGAAGGTGCTCTTCCACCTGATGAACAAGACGACGGACGGGATCCCGCCGCTGCTCAACGGCCTCGCCCGACACATCAAGACCGAGGGTCTGGAGACGATGCGCAACAACGCGGCAACCATCGTGCAGGTGAGTCGTCTCTCGAGTGTTCTCCCGACTGACGGGCGGCCGTTCAGGACTGCGAGAAGTACGTGGAGCAGCTGCTCGCCATGTACACGCGCTTCTCGCGCCTGGTGGCCGACGCGTTCTGCAACGACGCCCGCTTCCTCACGGTGCGCGACCAGAGCTTCCAGGAGGTCGTGAACAACACCGAGGTCTTCCGGCTGGAGATCACCAACGGCAAGGGCAAGAAGTGAGTCCTCTGCTGTTGCTGTCCTCTCCCCCACCCCCACTCCCGCTGCAGCAAGAACACGCAGCCGCCGGAGTCCAAGTGCCCCGAGCTGTTGGCCAACTACTGCGACCTCCTGCTGCGCAAGTCGGCCCTCACGAAGAAGCTCTCGTCGGACGAGATCGACGAGAAGCTCAACAACGTGCTGCTCGTGCTCAAGTACGTCGCGAACAAGGACGTGTTCATGCGCTACCACAAGACGCACCTCAGCCGCCGCCTCATCCTCGAGATGTCCGCCGACCAGGAGAAGGAGGAGGTGCTGGTGAACAAGTTCCGGGTGAGTCCCCCCCTCTTGTTTTGGTTGATTAACCTCCGTTGCAGGAGAACGGGATGCCCTCCGACTTTGTGTCGAAGCTCTTCCGCATGCTGCAGGACATGGAGCTGAACCGCGAGCTCAGCAACGAGTTCCGGCAGTACGCGGCCGGAGAAGGGCGAGAAGTCGGTGGCCGGTGAGTGGGGAGCGGGGACCCCTCCTCCGCGTCTTCTCTCATCCGCTGACCGCCCGCTTGCAGACGCCATCCAGCTGAAGATCCTGAACGCGGGCGCGTGGAGTCGGGGCCGCGACAAGTGCCACGTGTCGTTCCCGCCCGAGATCGAGGAGATCATCCCCGAGGTGGAGGAGTTCTACAAGAAGAAGCACACCGGCCGCAAGCTCAACTGGTGCCACAACTGGTCCTCGGGCGTGGTGACGTTCGTCAGCAGCCGCGGCCGCTACGAGATCGAGGTGTCGGCCTTCCAGATGGCCGTCCTCTTCTGCTACAACGACCTGCCGCGCGAGAAGCGCTCGCTGGAGTCGCTGCGCGTCGCCACCGAGCTGCCCGACGCCGACCTCATCCGCACGCTCCTGGTTCGTGTCCCGCTCCTCCCCTCACCCTCCGCCGCTTCTTCAGTCGCTGGTGATGAACCCGAAGACGAAGGTGCAGCTGATGCTGACCGACTGCGAGCCCGTGAACCCGAAGAACTTCACCGAAGGCACGCTCTTCTGGATCAACCACGACTTTGCGATCGTCAAGGTGCGTCCCCCTCTCTCCTCACCTGTCTTTAACCTCCCTTCCTCTCAGGGCGAGAAGCCGCAGCCCCGCGGCCGCATCACGCTCGTCAACCGCATCATCATGAACCAGGAGACGGTGGAGGACGAGGCCCACGACGAGATCATGCGCCTCCGCGAGCTGCGCATCCAGGAGGGCCTCGTGAAGCTCATGAAGACGCGCCGCACCATGAAGCAGAACGTGCTCCACAACGAGCTGGTCGAGCTCCTCCGCTACATGTTCACGCCCACGCGCCGCCTCATCAAGCAGCAGCTCGAGTGGCTCATCGAGCAGAAGTTCATCAAGCGCGACGACCACGACTACGAGACCTTCGTCTACATGGCCTAATAGTCCAGCCTTCCCTTCCTCTTCATTGTTTCTATGTCGCTAGTCGGGTCTCACGGGTTGTTCTTGTTATTCTTGTTGTTTACCCCCAACTGTCCTCTATTTTGTTCTTCCAGCTCGTTCTCCCTCTGTACTCGATGAAGGGCGCAAACTCGCGACGATAAAAGTGTGTACTGTCATGACGGGCCTAATTACACAGCGGAGATCAACGGCGGAGTGAAAACAGGAGGATTTCGGTGGGCTCAAACCGACAGCCCCAGCAGCAACAGAAGGAGGACGACCGGCAGGAGGAGGGCGGCGGGGCGGGCGGCTGCCGAGTGCCGCAGCTCCTGCACGAGGAAGTCGATCGCCCCGTCTCCCGTCTTCCCGATGGCGACGTTTCGTGTCTTCCGTGTTCTGAATGCACCCATTGTTTCAAAGGAAAGAAGCAGGAAGGACTCACGTGGACGGCGGTGTGTCCAGCTGGAGGAACGTGTGGTAGGCGGGCGGTTTGAGGTCGCCGCTGTCGTCTCGTGAGCCGCCCGCCTCTTCGCACTTCTCCGACCAGATCTCCACTTCCACACGCCAGCCCCGATCCACGAGGTCGAAGCCGTAACACGGCCATTGGGGCAGTTGGCCGGAAGCGGACTCGTGGTACGAGCGCTGCGGAGTGGACGAGTTGGACGTCCGGCGGCGTTGTTTGCGGTTCGACGGCGGCTCGCGGTTTTCGATGGTCACGCGGCCGTCGTAACCGATGAACACGCGGATCGCACGGGGGAGGTTGGGCGAAGTGAGGCGCTCGGGATCCGAATCGAAGAGGTTGATCACGAGCCCCGACCGTTTCGCCGGCGTGATGTCCCGCACCTGCCGCTTGGTGAGGAAGAGAACGCGCCCGCTAATCCGCTGGGCGGTCGAGAACGGGGTGTTCCGCCGGGTCGAGAGCAACAGGGAGTTCGGCCACCCCAAGAAGGCGACCCCGTTCGATGAAATGATCGACGTCGAGAGCATCGCAAAGGGGTTTGGAAAGGCAACGTTCCTCCACTGCTCCGGTTCGACACTCCGCTTTTCCTGCAGAACAAATGGAAGTCAGAGGGCACCCTTCATTCGTGAAATCACCTTCTTTACGGCGCTCACGTGTCCCAATCGAATGCGCCACGTGTCGTCCACGTCGAAGAGAAGTTTGTTGCCGGCGGCGAGGGCGGTCAGCGAGGAGAGCGGCTGCCATTGGTCCACAAAATCGGTCATTTGGCCCCGAACGACGAGGTAGATAGCCGGCTTCTCGATTCCCAGCAGCCACTCCAGCTGCTCTGCCGAATGGACCGCCTGAACAACCCAGCGATCACTCCTTTCATTCGAGCACTCCAAACGAACGTCGTTCAATCCCATGTTGAGGATCAGGGGTTGTTGGAGGTCGTGGATGTACTCGACCAGTCGGAAGGTTTGAGTCCAGTCCAGCTTGTTCACCACCGAAGAATCGATGGAGGGCGTCCAGCCGAGCGAAATGATCGCTTCTGGCAGGAGTTTCTTCGCCGTTTCGATGAAGATCGCTGGATCCACCGCCCGCTGAGTGAACGACGGGTTAAACGATCAAAGGCGTGCACTCCTCACTTCATGACTGGTGTCGCTATCGAACACATCCGCGTGGATGATGATCGGAGCGAGGAAGCGGTCCTTCGAGGCGTGCAGGTGGAGCATCACCGGCCTTACGACATCCGTCGTCCTCACGCTCACTTTCACGGCTGCAATCGTTCCAGTTGTGATCATGAAGGGTTCTGTTGGGCACAAAGCTTCCATTGTTCGGTGAACGGACCGAGTCAAGGTCGTCGGTTTGCATAATTGCGAGGAGTCGCCCGTTTTGCTCGCGGATTCCAACGGTTTGCCGCCGGGATCCGCGCGTTTCGTTTTCGGCTTTTGTCAATCGAAATCGCTGCCCGCTCCCGTCCGAACAGCGGGAGTTGCGAGCGGATCGCCCAGAAAGTCAAAATAAATCCGCCGAATTCGCGCATGATCGCGTTGAAGGGGCGGGGGGCGGCGGTCATTGTTGCTCGCTGCGCCCAACGGTGTCCATTACAAAACACTCGAACTTTCCGCCCAATCCAACGGGTCTGCTTGTCGAAGTGCGGAAATCAATCAACAGAAGCCGTTGGGTTGTTCGCTTCCGCCGGTCATTCGCCCACCGCTGTGCTGTCGGGTGCGTTAATTGCCGCCCTCGCGCGAGTAGTGACCGCAAAGTGATTCTTTGCGAGAGCAAATGGGGGATGTGGGGGCATCTTCGAATGCTTTTTTTTTATTAATGGGGCGCCTAATGAGCGATTGCGCACGGAAAGGTCAACAGTTTTGATTGTTCGCCCCCTTCCCGTTGGTCGCCGCCCAACCACGTGTTGAAAGGTGGGATCGAATGGATTGGTCGTCAAACTGCTCATTTCGATGCGATGAGCTCGCATTGAGCTGCTTGTAGTTGTGAAGAAATGATTGAACAGAAGTCAAACCATCTTGCCAACCTGCGAAACACTCATTTGCCCCTTGCTGACCCCACAATTTGCCAAACGCCGGTCTTTACGGTCGGTTTCCCGCTCGCTCAAGTGGGCCGAAGAGCGGCCGGGTGTTTGCGGAGGTAGCGGCTCTTCACTCACTCACCCTTCTCCTGTGCGTAGACTCGCACCAGCCATTCCTTGAAGGTCATCGCATCGTTGAACTTGGACAACTGGGCCCCGTCCGCGTTGCCCATCACGGGGATCGCTCGGTAGCGCGTCTTCTTCGCCTTGAACAGCAGCACTTCGCCCTCGATGAACGCCGTGTGGTTGATGAACATCCCTGCAAAGCAGCAGGCAATGAGTTCCGTTGAGTTGGTAGCCCTCACCGCTCTTCTGCTGCGTTTTGTTGATCCACTCGCCGAACTGAACGCCGCGCGGTTGGCGGGACGAAGAAATGTAGTGGACATCCGCTGCAAAGAACTCCTCATCGCTGGCAATCGTCTCATTGTTTTGAATTGAAGGTGATCTTTGTTCCTCGTCTTTCTTCCAAGACTTCACCCCCGCCCGCTCCCTTGTGTCCATTAGGCGGTGGAACACGCGAATTAGCCGAGAATGCGATTGAATTCGAAACCGATGGCCGGCTTTTTTGCGGACAATCCGAGAAATGCGCCCCGTTCGGCCCAAATTGAGACGAATTGGTCGTGTTCGCGTGGAAGGCAGACGTCCGGTGGACGGGCGGTTTCAATCCCGAAATGAACGTGTCACTTTCGTTCGGCTGTTCATTCGTTACACGCGGTAAGGAATCGGGGGGATTTGCGCTCTTGTGTTCGTTAATCGAACGCCCGGCCGACTGTTTTCGGTCGCCGCATTTGACGCCCGCCGCCCACTTCATTGCGGCCGCTTCCGAAGGGCCGTCGAGAAGTCGGCACTCGACGCGGGGCTTTCGGAAGCGGCCCGCAATAATCGGCGGCTTTGATGGCGGCCGCAAGTGGCGCGAATCGAGAGTTTGCGCGGTCAAAAATCCGCAATGATTCGAACGCCCACCCGCTCGCTCTTACCTGCGTCCACTCCAATTAGGAGGAGGGGCGGGACGGCGGCGATTAGCAGCAGGAGGGCCCTCGTCCACAAAGAGAAGCCGCTTCTTGACCCCTCGCGCATTACGCAATCCGCTTCCCGTTCGCTCGTTGCTGGCCGATCGTCCGCCTTCATCGTTTGCCGGAAGAGGGGCCGAGTGGGAAGACGGGCATCGCTGGCTGGATCGACGGGTTGGCTGCTGGAAGAAGAGTGAACGAAGTGGACACGAAACACCCAAAATGACCGCGAGAAACCGGGCGTCATGGCAAACAGCTGCCGTCGACGAATGGAAGTCCCGAAAACAGACACGCATCTTGACCTCCGATCAATTATTCACGACTACACGCCTTCAGGAATCTCCTTTCAACGCCCCGACTTTGCGGCCGAGATTCCCGCTCGCGACTTCGTCCTTTGTTTTTCCTCGTAAAGGAATTTCCGCCGAACGAGAGGGGACGAGAAGCCGCCTCCGGGCGGTCGGGCAGGCCACAAAGAAGGAAGGAATGGGAACAAGAAGCCGATATCACGGAACGATCGACCGGAGGAACACGAGTCGATGATCGGAGAGGTGGACGGAAGTTCGCGATGGCCACGAGACCCCGTTGTTTACCCACCCACTCGTCCATTGGCCTTCGCTTTTGATTTTTGCGGTCAAAGCGAGGGGGAAGTGCAAAGAATTCGATTTGGGGAAAAATGCGCGGCTTTACGAACGTGGCCATCCGCTGGCCGGCCGCTCGAGTCGCGAGCTTTGATTCGATTGACCGGCGGGCGCCCTTCGGACTTCCGCTCACGAGTTCCGCGCGAAAGCGGCGGAATCCGC
Organism: Aphelenchoides fujianensis; assembly: GCA_024699865.1. Lineage (NCBI taxonomy): Eukaryota > Metazoa > Nematoda > Chromadorea > Rhabditida > Aphelenchoididae > Aphelenchoides > Aphelenchoides fujianensis. Next base: position 277,609 of record JAMPIO010000132.1, on the reverse strand, counting down.
GCCACGCGAGGAAAGTTTTGTACTCGACGGCCCCGCCCGCGCCGGTCGAGTTCCGAATCGGAAGAAGCGGAGCAGAAGCGAAGCGAGGAGGAGGCGGGGCGGACGAGAGTGAGTGGACGGCGGCGAGCGGCGGAAAGACGCAATTCAACCGGGATTCGCGTCCACTAATTCCAATGCCGTTCATTAGCCTGCGCGGGAATTCGCGTCGTCCGCTTCGCTCCCGTGCGAACGACGTGCAAACTTCGCGCACCGCAAAGAAGTCCCGCCAATTTTGCACGCCCTTCTTCCTCGGCCCCCCCCGCCCTCTCGGCACTCCCCGGGGGCGAACTGATGAACAAACCGGCGGAGTGGAAATCCATGAAGCGTCTTCCAATTCGACGACCACGCCGGCCGAGATTTGCATACGCTTGCGCACAAGCGGGCCGAAAGAAGCGTTGCGTGATTGCCGACCACACGCGAATGTTGAGCAGCGTACAGTAAACGAACAGAAACACCACGCGTACAGTAGCTTCCACCCTCCATTGACAGGAGAAGCGGGACGGGTGGATGCGGTGGTTTGAATGGGCGCGTTTCCATTCACCTCGCGCATCCCAATTTCCTCATTTGCCGGCGGATCGGCGGAGTCACGAGTCGCGGAGTCAAAAGTGGGGGGGGGGGCAAATCACGACGATAATAAACGCGCTCATGTCCGCCCGCCTCGTCGCGCGAACAAACCGAAGGGGGCGGCGCCCGAATCGAAAGGTCGAAGTGAGCAGTCGGGGGCGGGCGAGCGGGCGGCGATTCTCGGCGGCAAATCCGCTCGTTTCGACCACAACGGGCGGCGAAATCACACGTGTGGGCGGGCGGGCGGGCGGCGCGTGTCGATAACGAGCGGCGCGGACGCCGAATTTGACACCGCGCCCGAACGTCCACCTGCCTCCCGCGGGATCGGCGGAGCGGCAGTCGGAATTCCACTTGTTCCCCCCCGAATGAATCAACACGCTCCTTCGTTCGTGTTGAGGTCGTTAATTCGCCTCGATTAGTCGCAGCCGAACAGACGGACGTGAATTCCCGCCGGTCGTCGCTTTTTGTCGGCCGGCGTGAGTCAAAAGAACCGCTCAACAATGGGGAGCGGGCATACGGCGGGCGCGTCTCAATCAATGCCAACAATCGAACGAAGGAACACGCCGCCCCGCTCGGCCGCTCCAATTTGGCGCGTGCGGGATTAGCGGCCGGCCGGCTCGGAGGTCGCGAGACGCCCGGTTTACGGCCGGCAAGGAGGAGCGAGCAGATCGTAAACCGATCGAAAGAAACAAGTGGGGATTGATTCGCCCACGATCCTCGGGGATCCCCGCTTCGACCTCAACTCCCGCCCATCCGAATCGCCCGCACAAAGGGCGCCCGTTAATCGGATCAGTGCCGCAAACATGGACGTCCTTGCCACCGCCTTTTCGGCGGAACCAACACACAAGCCGCTTCTTCCGGACGGATCGAATTCCCACCTTTGAGGGTGCCGGCCGAGCCCAACTCAAGGACCTTGAAAGGACGTCCTCGCCTACGAACCAAACGGAAGGTGTGATGTTTGAAGCGGGCCTTGGGCGGGTGTTCAACTCATTCGAATCGAAGAAGAGGGCCGCCTTTGGGAACGGGCAGACGTCAAAAACAAACGCCGCCCGATTGGAATGAGCGGAATTGGGGATGACAAGCCGCTCGTTCGGGCGGGCGGCAAATCGGGGCTTCGGGCCGCTCGTTTCGCGCGCATGACGAGCCGCAAAGTGCCGGACGAATTGAAGACGGCAGTTGGGTCCAGTTCGAATTCGAGGAAGATCCGAGAGGAGTCATCTGCCGTCGACGAGCGGCAGTTTCTCTCTGGTGATCAGCGAGCGCCCTCCCGCCCCTCCTCAAGCGTCGCTAATTATCGCGAGCGAAAACAATAAGCAGCGAGCGAGCACGTCGACGGCGGGCGCCTTGATTCCAAACATCGCCGCTCGTCTTCTTCGTCATCCGCGAGCAAATTGGCTTCGGTACGCGGCTCCAAGGCGCACAATCAAGAGCGTGCTGACTCACAGGCGTCCAATTAGTCGCCGCCCGCGCGCTTCTTCGCGTGGACCGAACGGTCGGCTCGCTTGCCGAAAGGTCGAGGAGCGGCTATCGTGAAGGCCGAAACAACCGAAAGGTTTTGTGGAAGAGAGAAGGCCGAGGCATCCGCAGAACAGTGGACAGAAGAAACCGAACAGTTCTGCGTTCATTGAAGAGTTTTGTTCGACGCCGACCGACCGCCACACCCACCGCTCTCGTGGCCCTTGGCCGCCGACAACACAACACACGATCACGTACTCGAGAGCCGCAAGATGACCCCCCGAGTGTACGATCTGGTGAACACTTCGGGCGACTGTTTGCGCATTCCGATCGACGAGCCGAGCAACCGGCGACTGCCGGCCGCCGCCCGTTCTTCCAGCGATTAGTCCGAAGCAATAAAATTCGAATTCCGACCTTTGCCGGTGGGAATCCGCCGGCTCGCAGTCCGGCGGAACGGACGGCGCCAACCGCAAGGAATTCAATTCGGCGTGAACGAGAGGAGAGCCGCGGGAAGGGAGTTCATTCCCGTCTTTAATCAGGGCAAGAGTCCTCCAAGCAGGCTGCGTGTAATAAACAAACCACAAGAAGGAACAAACGAAAAAGAAGTGCGAAAAACCGCCTACTTTGTTCGAGTGAAAACAAACCGGCCGAATGCAAACGAGCGGGCGGGCGGGCAGAAATCGCGTGTAAACAAAGAAAGTGCGAAGTTTGGCACGTCCGAAGAGAAGCACGATGATTACTTTCGGGAGGGCATAATTCCGCTCAAGGGCGTAAATTCGAATGAACCGTTTGACCTTGAGCGGCCGCGTGCATCTTCGTGGGCTTGTTACGGTAATTGGAGGAAGAACAAAAGCAACACTCCAAGACGCCCATAAGCCGCAAAACGTTTCTTCCTTTCTTGAGCGCGCGGGCATAATTGGGCCGAACGGATGGCCCAAGAGCTTTCGGTAATTGAGCGGCCGCATGAGCAGAAGCGATCTCTCCGCTTCGAGCGCCCAATTGGAGCCGACGGGCACTCGAACGGGCGACAAGTTTGTTTATTCCGGGCGAACGAGTGATCATCAATCCGTTCGGAGGTCACGAACCGGTCGAGGCCAATTACAAAAGCGGCCGGGGAGTTCGCCGGCCGGAATGGCGGCCAATTAGGCCGCATGGGAACTTTTTTCGCTCACTTGAACTCCCGATTGGGTGGCGGCCGGCAAGTGGCTTCTTCGGCTGCAGAAAACCGCACTTTCGGGGATAAAAACAGTTGCTGTACGAGGACAATCAAATCTCGCGTTCCAAACGGGGGAACATCAACGGAAATCGTTCGGCTGTTGGACGGAGGGCGGGGGAATATGTGGGAAGAACTCCCCTGGCCACTTACTCGCCCAAATGAGGACGGACGATCGTTAAACTGCGCAGAAGAAAGGAGAAGGGCGGGAGTCATTTGAGGAAATTGGAAAGACATCCCCGCCCCTCCGGACGCCTTCTTTCCGCTCGGTTAATTCCGCTCATTGCTCATTAGTTCGTGACAACGATTGGCACGGGCCTTCACGACTTCTCGACCATCCACTGCTTGTTGTAGGGTTTATTCAATAGAAATCAACAATCAATCCATACCGTTGATTCGGGAAGAAACAAGTGGAATTCGGAGGGGCGCCCACGAACGGCGCGTTGATTAAAACAATCTGGAGATTTTGGAGGGAGAACAAAGGACGGAACAAACAATCGGCGTCTACAACATGCTTTCGATCAACGAGTCCCGCAGCTCCGTGGAGATGGTGGCCGGCGTGTTGTTGCCCAGCTTGAAGATGGACTCCAGGACGGAGAGCTCGGCGGACGTCGTGTTCAGGCCCGTGAAGGCGATCCAGTCGTTGGCGCACACGCCCGCGCCGATCAGCTCCGAGCCGCGGTTCACCGTGCCCGCGACCACCGGCACCTGCAGCAGGGACGCCAACTCGCGTTGGGTCTCGGGCGGCGTCTTCGCGGCGACCATCGCCCCGTGCGACGTCAGGCACGCGTACGAGCCGATGAGCGCGTGGTTGCCGAGACTCAGCCTGAAGCGAGCGAATGAAAAGGGAACGATGGAAGGAAGAGAACGAACCGGAAGACCTCCACTTTGCAGACTTCCCGGAGCGCGTCCTCCAGCTCCTTGCTCACGTCCGGGTGCACGATGGCGACGTGGTCGTTGCAGCAGACCACGTTGCCCAGCGCGGAGAGCCGCTCGTTCACGCGCCGCAGTTGGACGGCGTCCGGCAGGCTGTTCCGCAGATGCTGCAGCTCCTGGTCGGTGGTGGAGTCGGGCACGAGCAGGCCGTGGCGGTTGCCGGTGGTCACGCGGCCGACGATTTTCACGCCCGCCACCGAGCAGTAGATGACCGGAATGACGTCGGCCAGCTCCGCCTCGATGACGCTGTAGAAGTTGGCCGACGCGCCGATGCCCACCAGGCAATAGGCGTTCGTAAGGCGGCTGAACACGCCGACGTCATTGGACGACTCGTAGATGCAGCGGAAAGCCATTTCGATTCGATTTGCAGCTGAAAACAGAGCGGAGATGAGTGGATCGTGGACGGAGAGCGCGGATTTCGCAACAAAAACAGGCCGGGGTGGAGGAGCACGAGCCTCACCGCAAAGCAGACGGCCCCAGCGGGGCGTTTCGCCAAGCAGGCGGCCGGCCGGCGGACGCGCGGCGGGAGAAATCGGAGCTTCGAGGCGGAATTTTCGACTTCGGGCGTTCGTCCGTTCGGCCATTCCGCTTCGAACGTTCGCTTTCTTTGAACAGTGGATTTTGTTCGACGGGGTAGAAAAGAGAAAGTTGTGTTCATGGACGGAGCACGTGTTCACTTCGATTTCACTTCTTTTTCGTGGGCGATCTCGTCGAATTTCGGTCGTTTCGAAAAGGGCGGGAAGTCGCGCCGTTCGAACAGCCGCGTTCGCGTCGTTTTCCCGCACTCGCCCCAGCTGCTTTCAGTCCTCTCTTCCGCTTCCATCGACCACCGAGATGACGAAGCTCGTGGGCCTGAAGATGCAGGGCATCCGGAGCATCGGCGACCAGCCGCACGTCCTCAACTTCCTCGACCCGCTCACGATCATCCAGGGCGAGAACGGAACCGGCAAGACGGTAATTTCGCAATCCTGCACTCACCCCTCCCTTCACTCTGCTCGCTTTCAGACCATCATCGAGGCCCTGAACTACGTGACCAGCGGGGCGATGCCGGCCGGAAAAATGGGGACCTTCATCCACAACAACAAGGTGCGTTCTCCCCCCTTCCGCCCTTGTGTTCACTCGACTGCTTCCAGCTGTCCAAGAAAAAGCGGGTGGACGCCCAAGTTCAGCTGGAGTTCACCGACTTCCGCCAGCAGAAGTGCGTGGCCACGAAGCGGATGAACGCCAGCCTCTCCGCCGGCAACAAGGTCACCACCAAGTCCGACGAGTTCACTCTCAGAGTCACCAATCGGCAGACCGGCCAGGAGAAGTCCGTTTCTGCGAAGGTTGCCGACTTCAACAAGGAGGTGAGTTCGTTCTTCCAGTTCACTCGTTGATTGCCGCCGTTCAGATCGAGGCGCTCTTCGGCGTCCCGTCGGCCATCCTCCAGCACGTGATCTTCTGCCATCAGGAGGAGAGCACGTGGCCGCTGGGCGAGCCCAAAGAGCTCAAGACCAAGTTCGACGCCATTTTCGAGGTCGAGCGCTTCGTCAAGGCCGTCGAGGCGATCAAGAAGAACAAGAAGGAGTTGGTGGGCGCTTCCTCTTGTTTTCCTCCTCTAATCCTGCTGATTTCAGGAGACCGAGGTGAAGCTGGTGCTCGCCGAGCTGCCGCACATGAAGGAGAAGGTCACCAAGCTGGCGACCGTGAGTTCTTCCCGCAATCGGCAATCAATCGTCCGTCTGCTTTCAGCAATACATGCAGCGGGAGGAGGCCCAGCGGAAACTGCAGGACGTGAACAACTTCATCACGACGAAGACCGAGGAGAAGCGGGCGCTCGAGGCCACACAGCGGACGCTCCAGGAGGAGTGGGGCCGCGCCTCGGAGTACGAGAAGCAGATCGGCAAGTGCCCGCCTGTTCGTGCTCACCGCTTCGTTGTTCAGAGACGCGGAAGAACGAGGTTCGCGTGGAGGATGCCCGCTTGCGGACGGTCGACCCCTTCGACGGCACCAAGGAGGAGCTGGAGCGGCAGTTGAACGAGGTTGAATCTTCCTTCCATCCGCTCCGTTCACTCATTCCTTCCAGTTCAAATCGTCCGCCGACTTCACGAACAGCGAGGCCGAGAAGAAGCGGGCGGACGCCGAGCGGAAGGCCCTCACCGCCCAAATGGACGCGCTGAACGCCGAGCAGCGCAAGTGGCGCGCGAAGATCAGCCAGATCGAGGGCCACCAGATGGTAAGAGGGAAACCGAAGGTTATGAATCAACCCACTCGCTTCCAGGTGCTCAAGAAGGCCGAAGCCGACCACGAGGCGCTCCTCGACGAGGCCATGCGGACGCTCAAGATCGAGGGTTTGTTCCTTCCCTCACTCCTCCAATTCAAAACGACTCTGTTTGTTGCAGCCAAACGCCCCGACTTCGTGGACGCTCTCCGCCGCGAGATCGCCAACTCGAAGGACGAACTGCAGCGGCTGAAGGCAAGTGCAGACGCCCGTTCCTCCTCGAATCCGCTGCTTTCAGGACGGCCACCAGGAGAACCGCAAGGTCTACAACAAGAACGTCTCGGACGTGATGGAGGAGCTGAGCAACCTGACGAACATGGACAAGCAGAAGCAGCAGGAGATCGCCCAGCTGAACAAGGCGATCGCCCGTCTGCGGGAGGACGAGAAGAGCATGGACGCGTCGGGTGCCAAGTTCGTCCTCTCCCTCGCATCTCCCCTCAATTCCTCTTCCTTGCAGGATGAGCAGCATGCAGGAGGAGGTCTCCACCCGCAACAAGGAGATTCGCCGCACCCAGGGCGAGCGGGACGAGGCGATGGACGGGCTGAAGAGGAAGCTGCAATCCGTCAAGGTCTACCCGCAAGTGACCGGCGAGCTGGGCCAAGTCGAGACGCTCACCACCCAACTGGATCAGCTGGTTCTCCAGAACAACGGAACGTTCTCGAAGTTCGTCAACGAGACCATCGGCGACAAGTCCACGCAGCTGGAGACCGCCAAGCAGGACCTGCTCGACCGCGAGGCCCAAGTGAAGGCCGCCCGCGCCGAGATGCAGGCCGCCGTCAAGGCGGTGGGCGCGACAAAGAAGCGGCTGGCCGACGCCCAGGAGAAACTCCGCCAGTGCGACCAGCAAGCGGCCACTCTGCAGCAGAAGTCCGCCGAGACCATCCAATCGATGCAGCTGATGCTCATGCGGCTGGAGAAGGGCGCCGAGAACGTGGCCGCCTCGCGCGGCGAGATGCAGACGCACAACCTGGACGAGGCCCAGCGCCGTCTGACGGCCGTCGAGCAGCAGGTGGAGGCGAACCGCACGAAGATCCAAGAGCTCACCTTGATGATCTCGGACTGCGACAACCGGCAGCAACGCCTGCGCTACTTCGAGGACAATCTGATCAACCTGAACGCGCGCCAGAAGATCGACGCCCTCCAGCAGGAGATCACGAGCGCAGAGTCGCAGCGCGGACGCGCGATCGCCGTCATCGGCCACGAGGTACGTCTTTCTCATTCCTTCCTGCAAATCCGCTTCGCTTTCAGCTCCGTCGTGTGAACACTCAAGTGAGCGCGCTGCAGAGCGAGATCCAGAACAAGACGGGCGCCCGCAACGAGCTGGAGGCCGCCCACCGGAATCTCGTCAGTCAGGTCTCCAACGACAACATCGAGGACGCGAAGAAGGCGCTGAAGAAGAAGATCAACCGCAAGATTGTCCTCGAAGCGACCATGGAGGTGGGTTCCTCTCCCGGACCGCCTTCTATTCGCTTGCAGGACATGGACAAGTTCGCGAAGGTGGTGGACGACTCGATCATCGCCTACCACACGAAGAAGATGACCGAGATCAACGAGCAGCTTCAAGAGTTGTGGCCCAAGGTGTACCAGGGGAGCGACATCGAGTTCATCCAAATCAAGTAAGTTCTCTCCTTCGATCGCCCTTTCACGCCCACTTCTTTCAGGTCCAACCCGACGGACGAGCGGCGCAAGTCGTACGACTACTCGGTGGTGATGGTCGTCGACCAGGTCGAGATCGAGATGCGCGATCGCTGCAGCGCCGGGCAGAAGGTGGGCGACAGGCGGCTTTTTCCTCATCTCTCCTTCCAGATGCTGGCCTCGATTCTGATCCGAATCGCCCTGTCCGACGTGTTCGGCGCCAACTGCTCGATCCTCGCGCTGGACGAGCCCACCACCAATCTGGACGCGATCAAGGTGGGTGGAAGGCCCTCCGTTCTCGTCATTCGGTGGCCGTTCAGGTCGAGAACATGGGCACCATGCTGCACGACCTGCTGGAGGCGTGCAAGAACGAGGACGGCACGTACTCCCTGCAGCTGATCGTCATCACGCACGACAAGCGCCTCGTTGAGCACCTGTTCACCGCGTGCCGCCCGGAGAGCGTCTACGCGCTGAGCAAGGACGAGATGGGCGTCTCGCGCATCAAGCGCTACCACTCGGTCGTCAACGACGGCGACGACGTGCGCATGGACTCGTGATATCCCAACGGATCTCCATTCCTTCAATTCTGTTCATTGTTTCTGTTCCTGTTGTTGTTGTTGTTCGAAGAGTCGGTTCCTCCGCAATAAACCCACTTCCGCTACCCCCACGGCCCTCGACTCACAGCAGAAAAGAAGGGCGGACGAGATCTCCCGCACGGAATCTTTCCTGTTGCATTTGGCCACGATCACTCGCAGAAGTCCGTTCTTTTCGGCCGCTCCACCGTTCGCCTTCCTCTTTGCAGCCATGATGACTCGACTGAACGCCCGCATGCTGCTCAAACTTCCCGCAAAGATGCGGGCGTTCCGCGCGGCCTCTTCGTCCGCTCCGCCGACCGAAGAGCCGCTCTGGAAGAACCCGTGGGCTCACGCCCTGCCGAAAGAAGGTGAGCGGGTGGCTGGTTGTTCGTTCAATTCTTTTGTCGTTGCAGAAGAAACGCTGACCGAATTCGAGCAGGCGCCCGTCGATTGGAAGTACGTGGAACGCCTGATGCCGCCCACTTTGATCCCCGAGATGCCGAAGACCGCCGGGCCGACGCCGAGCGGCTGGCGGCCGCCCAAAGGTACATTCCTTCTTCCTTCTATTGCATTCTTCCCCCTTTTTAGATCCCGTACCCGATCTGCCCTACTACATCAAGCGAACTCGCTTCCACATGCCCGAGCTGCACCTGGAGCGCCGCCGGGACGTGCTGAACCCGAAGACGATGCTCTACGAGTACGTCGAAGTGGTCTCGCTGCGCGGCGTCTACGGCGACGTCTTCGTGAGTGTTCCGAGCGACTCGTCGAGTTCACCGCTTCATTGCAGGCCTGCGAGCGGGAGCTGAAGGAGTTCCTCGAGGAGCGGACGGAGAACTCGATCGCAACGCACGTGGACGAGCTGCAGGGCCGAATCAAAGTGCGCGGCGCCGACCGATCGCTCCTCGAGTTGTTCGTCTACGAGAAGGGATTCTGATCGTCCTCTTTTACTGTTGTTGTTGATTAGGCTGGAGTAAATTCTTCTCAAATCTGATCGGACACGCGGGAGCAGTCGGATGTTCCGTGGAATATTTGTGGACGAAGGAAGAGTGCGGAGTCGATGCGATCGTTCACTGTTCAGATGCCGTGTACCAACTGCATGGCGGCCTACAGCGTAATGCGGAAGGAGGTGCGTGCTCATTCTCTCTGATGTGATTCGTCCTCCGATTACAGAACGGTTGTGGGAACTGCGGGTACGGCTTCTGTGCGAAGTGCCTGACCAAGAAGCACCTCCTGCCCCGCCTGTCCAACAAGCCGGTGCCCGTTTGCGACGGCTGCTTCAAGTCGCTGACGGGAGAGGTCAGCTTCCTTCCACTCGTTCATCCACAGATTCGTCTTGCAGGTCGTCCAGCCGCTCGAGAAAAGTCGGAACGAGGCGAAGGTCGGGCGCGACGGCAAGTGGTGGGGCGACGACGAACGACCGCCGCCCTCCATGCGGATGCAATACCCGGTGAGGCCGCGAACGGCCAAGGAGAAGCCGGTGGAGCCGAAACACGACGGTTGGAACGAGGAGCGACAAACCTTCTCATGAATTCCTTTTTAGACGAGGGCCTGCTCGCGCGCCTGGCGACCATCACCGGCCGATCGGTGGACGAAATCAAGAACCCGCGCTTTGTAAGTGGGAGTGAGACTGCTGATCACTCGTGTTGCTTGCAGATGGTCTCGGACAAAGAGGGCGACATCCCGACCTCGTCCACGAGCATCCTCAACAATCTGCGCCCCTCCGCAACTCCCCAACTGCCGCCCACGCCCCGAATGTCGGCGGCGGACGAGAAGCTGGCGAGAGAATTGAACTTGCCGGCCGGTTCGTCCCTTTGCGGAGATCTTCCCTTCAGTCCTCTTTGTTTCCAGTTCCGCCCGCCGAGGACTCGATCGAGGGGCTGGAGGAGCGGCTGGCGGCACTGCGGAACGTGCCCGTCGATGTGATCCGAAATCCCCGCCTGGTCGGTCGCCGCTCCGCCTTCCACGAATTCCATTGCTTTCAGATGGTGATGGACGATGATTCCGAGCCCGAGCTGGACGACGACGCCAAGAAGCTGCTGGAGAAGGCGGAGGCCCGTCTGCGCAAGAAGGAGCCCGACCTGTTCGCCTACTCGAACGAGGGCCTCGACTCTAGCGACGACGAAGCGGACGCCCGCCCCCACAAGAAGTCCTCTTGATTGCTCTCGATTGTGTACAGACCGATGGATTCCGCGTAGTTTTTATTACTTCTGGGTAAGAGGCAAAGCATAAACAATCGATTGGATGCAATGGAGAGACGGCCGTCCGGTGCGTACGATACTCCGCCGCGATGTGGAGCGAAATTAGCGGAGAACTTGGGTGGAAAAAGAAAACCATTTACAAAAGGGTGTATTGGGTGAAGGGGGAGAACTGCGGAAGGAAACAACGAGCGGAACGGGGGAACAAACGAAAGGCGGGCGGGAACGACAGAAGGCGGGCAATGGGGAACAAACGAGGAGAAACGAGTCGCCCATCCGCCCCGAAACAAACCCAGTGCCCGCTAAACTCACCCGCCCATAAACTTGCCGTTCCACTCTGCACACGCGGCAACAAACTGCAAACAGCCCTCGGGTCCCTCTTTATACCTGCCGACCGATCACTCCTGGTCGGCCTTCTCGGCCGCCTTCTCGCCTTCCTTCGGCGACTTCTCCTCCTGCTTGGGGGCCTTTGATCCTTCCGGCTTGTCGTCGGATTTCTCCATCGGCTCATCCGCCGCCGCTTTCGCGTCTTCCGGCTGCTCCTTGGCCTTCGGCTCGACGGACCGCTCTTTGGGCGGCTCGGGCGTCGACTCCGCGGCCTTGGCGCGTTTGGCCGGCGGCGAGTCGTCGGAGGCCTCTTTGTCCTCCTTCTCCTCCTCAGCCTCGTACTCCTGACGGCACTTCTCGATCAGAACTGGAAGGAGCGGGAGAGGAAAGGAGGGTTGCACGGGGAACTCACGGTCCATGGTCTTGGCCGAGTCTTTCAGCAACTCCAACGTGCGAAGGCTGTGCTTCGCCGGCAGGTAGAAGATGGGCGGCTTGGCCTGGGTTTGAATGAAATTCTGAAGCCGCACGAAGTGTTGCTCCTTCTCCTTGGCCTGCAACAGTCGGGTCAAGCGAAAGGACAAACAAACGGAGTTCACATTCATGACGATGGCGCGCTTGCGTTTCTCGCGGTGGTACTCCTCGTCCTTGCGGCGTTGCTCCTCGATGCGCTCGGTCCGCTCCTTCATCCGCTGCTCGCGCGCCTCCCGCTTCGACTCCTCCAGTCGCGACTCCACTTCCATCTGCTTTTGGATCTGAAACAGGCGAAATGAGCTGGATAAACGGGGAGAACGGACCTGAACTTCGGCGGCCGTGTCCTTGGTCTTTTCCTTGCTGAAACGAGTGAGCGTTCCGGCGACCAGGTTGTTGAACAGCCGTTTGTTCCTGAACGATCGATTGAATCCGCTGATCCAACGAACAGGGCACTCACCGAGTCATATCCTCACCCCGTTGCCGCTGCTTGAGTTTGGAGATCGTGTCGTTGCGGGATTGGGTCTCGATGGGCAGGACGACCCGCGAGGGCAACGACGGACGCGACATGATCTGCAACGAGCGGATTGAACGAAGGGAACGCGACCGAGAAGCTCGAAGGAACACGCAAGAAATGCGGAGGATTCCGAGCGACCGCTCCAGCAGCTCGTTTTATCGGGAAATTCCGCTCGCACACGCGACGACCTCCGAGTTTCCATCGATTTTCGGGTTGAGAAATCGCATCTTTCGCACAGTGGAAGAAGCAAGGGCTTAGAACAAGGAGCTGCATTCTTTTGTTTGTAAAGGGGCCTTCTGCCGCGAGTTGCATGGAATCAACGCCGACGACCGAAAGACCATCCCGCCGTTCTTTCGAAGAGATCGCTCCACGGGCGATTAAAAGCTGCTTTCCGCGAGATCGATGTGTAAAACAGACGCCATTTATTCCCCGTTGATCAGAAGGACAACAACAAGAGCGACAATCAGTGCACGCCGTCCAACGCTTCTAAGTGGTCTCGCTCGAAGAAGAGCGGGAGGACCAACGAGCGGAAGGGGATGAACAAGAACGTGATGATCGGGAAGCCGAGTTCCAGTTCTGGCCAGGGTGCAAAGATGCCAACGAAGCATAGAAGCGCCAACTGCCCAACTTCCATCAGAGTGAACATGTGGACCTGCCGTTGAGGCACGCGCCGTAAATAGTGGACGGGAGGGTAGGCCCGCTGCAAAGAGCGTTGTTCTCTGCCACTCCATTCCGCCTACTTGTTCGGTGAAGAGCAGGAGGACGCGCTCGCAGAACTCGTTACCAACGGTCGACGTGCAGGCGAGGTAGAGGAAGAGACCGTTGAAGACCGCCGTGGGGACCATCTGCAGGTAGGGCAGCAGCCAGAAGTACGTGGGGATCATGGCCGCGTGCGCGATCAGCGTTGCACACCTCGTTTCCCGGTTCTTGACCACCCTGAACGAGCGCCAACTGATTGCACTCCATCGAAGGACTCACACGGACTGGACGACGCCGTCCACCAGCCGGTCCTCCACGTCCGCCAACGCCCGCAGGTGGAGGAAAGCCTGGGGAAGGGCGCCGTGCATCCACGGAAGGCCGAGGAGCGAGAGGACGGCGTTCAGCAGGGCGACCACCAGAAGATCCCAGTTGGCGGCCGCTCCTTTCTTCAGTTGGTTCTGATTGTTGTCCACCGTGTTCGTGACGATCAACTGGTCCCTGGAACGGCCGAACGGATGTGATCGACGGAAGCAAACAAACATGAAGAACAAGATGGCCAACGGGATGCCCAGCCCGAAGCAAATCAGGTGCTCCTTCCAGCCCTGCGACCAGAAAGCGACCGGCGAGAGGACGCTCTTGTGCGGGTCGAAGCTGAACGTCTCCGTGGGCACGTCGCCAAAGAGGAGGATCCCGACGAGGGCGTTCACAACAACGGCCACCGGGAGCGCGTAGTCCGAAAGGAGGTCTCGCTTCGTCTTGAACAAGTAGGGGGACGAGCGGAAGTGGAACAGGATGACGCTAAGCAACAACGTCCCGATCATCAGCAACCAAAACAAGAGGCCGACCGCCCGCTCGCATCTCAGCGGATCTAAACGCCAGCATTCTTTCCTCTGTCTTACGAATACCCACCGTAATGCTCGCAGTCGGGTGTGAAGGCGGAGACCGAAGAGATGCCCGCCGAGAAGGCCCGAACGACCAGCGCCAACGAGATGAACAGCCCGAAGAGTTCCTCCAACGACCTGAAATCCCGTCGTTTCACTCCTGACCGACCGGAAGGACGACCTTCTCGCGAATTTCATCACTCTCGACATTTCGGTGAGGGCGGAGATCAACAGCAGGAGGGAGCACCACAAGCCGGTCGTCGTGTACAACTTGAAGAAGTCGACACCCGACGAGTCGGCGATGTGCTGCAGGATTCCGATGAAGATGGCGATCGGGGCGGTCGAAAGAAGGATCAAGAAGAGCTGCCCGCCGGCCACCCCGAACACGAGACCGCCGATGATCTGCGAGAGGATTTGCATCCGCACGCCTGCAATCCTTCCGGTTACTCAAAGCCAGAAAGGATTGGAATCACCAATCTTCCCGCCAGTGGTCTGATCGTTGAGCATCCCCAACGCGATGGCGGTCGGAAGGATCGAAAAGTAGAGGAAGACGGCCGAACTGATCGTCTTTTGGACGTCTCGAGCAGAGCGCACTCCTGCAAACCACGCCTTCTTCCCGTTGCTTCGAATTACGCTTCCCACCGTCCAGATAGTCCGACTTGTAGTGTTGCCATCGACGGCGGAAGTCCCGAACGACGCCCCGACCGGGGAACCACGAGGAGTCCTAAACGATCGTCTGCTTCCCATGTTTTTCTCCTTCCTTACCTCCTCTTCATCCGCCAGCAGAGATTTCTTTTCGATCTCAACGACCGAGCGGTCCGCTTGCCATTGAGCCGCCTTCCGAAGAGCCTCGCGGACCTCCGCTCCCGACCGGCAAGCGGCGAGTTGATTGCGGAGAGTGGGATCCGAAAAGAGGGTCGAGATCGTGCGTGCGGTCTCGAGGGAACTCTTCGCATTCTTCTGCAATCCACCACTGCTTATTGTGATTCCTGCGTTTGATCTCACCTCCGTCGTGCACCCAACGACCAAACAGACGTGCTGGACATCGCCGAGGTCCAGCCCAAAGTTCAAGGGACGCTTCAGCCGGGCAACGCAAACCTGCCGCTTCGAAATCGAGTCCACGGAACAACTGACAGTAAGAGTTGGTTGAAGAAGAAAACAGCCGGAACTCACTGCAAGCCGACCCAGTTTTGGTTCAAGACCGCGTTCTCCACGTCCACGTCGATCGACTGCACTCGTTGCCGAATGCTTGGGACTGAACGAACGGCATCGGAGATGAAAGAAAGAGTCGCTACCTCGAAAAGAAGCCTCGCAATCCGTGAAACTCAGGAGTTGCCGACGGACGTCCGCGTACGCGAGCCGTTCGCCCGGCGGCGGCACGATCTCGCCGACCATCCTGCAAACGAAGAGGGCGGGAGTGAAGGAAACGAACGGACAACCAACCGCTCCAAGATCTCGTCCAGATCGTCCAACTCCAGATCGAGCAGGACGGTGGCCGATCGAAGCAAATTCAAGTCATTTTGGGCCCGCACCTCCGCTCGGAAGTCCCGCAAGGGAAGCGGCTGCTGGACTACGTGCAGAAGGAAGCGGCCGTCCGTTCGGTTGGTCGACGGATGACCATCATTCTCCGCTGAATGGCCGTTAGACGTTGAGTGTGGAGACATTGCAACGACAGGAAGAAACGAGAGACCCCTTGCCCTCAACCTTTGTTCTGGCGGTGAACTCGCATGGCCTGTGCGTACGTCACGTCGACCACAAATCGAATGCAAATCCCGCTCTGTCGGCAATTTCATCGAGGCGTCTCGTTTGCAAGCCAGACGCCGCTTGTTCTGCTTTCTGCACGTGGAACACGTGAACGACCCTGCGATCACCGGAGTTTATTCTCGTCGGTCAAATGAGATGGAAGAAAGTGAGGATAATCTCGAACAAGCTCGCAAACAACCGAAATGCAACTCCGCAGAGGGAGGGACTACCCGTGACGTGGACAAGAGCGGAAAGGCGGGATCAAACGATGAGGTGGCCTTGAGGAGTGACTCTGATGGCGGCGGTCAGGCAGAAGGCTGCAATTCACTACGATTAATCGAGACCGATCGACGAAGTTCTCACCGATGAACGGGAAGCAAGCGGTGAAGATGAATGCCCAAGTGTAGCCGACCGCTTGCAGGAAGTACTGACAGCCGACGGCCAGCAGGGCGCCGCTCAGCGTCGTCGAGAAGATGAGGAAACCGTAGTTCACGGTCTTGTACTTCGTCCCGAAGCAACGCACGGCCGCAGTGATGAACAGCGCGTGGGTGGCGGCCAAGCAGACGAACATCAGCGTCAACTGAAGGCGGTGAGTGGAAGGAGGAACGGAAGGAGTGGACGAACCCAGAGCAAATAAGCGAATTTGCCCAAGTAGGCGGTGAGCGGCATCGTCAGCAGCAGGACGGTGGCCAGGCAGGTGGCCGACGAGAGGGACACTTGGAAGGAGGTCCTGTCCGTCAGCCATCCCCAACCGATCCGAGCGGCCGCATTCGCAATGGACCCGATGGAGAAGGCGGTGGCCAGGAAGTAGTCGTCCGTGATGAACGTCTCTCCGAATGTTTTGTACAGACTGCAGGCGAGGGGTGAGTTGAATAAACAGAAAGAACCCACTTGTAGAAGAAGTTCCCGTAGAAGGAGCAGCAGAAGAGCGTGGCGAACAGCCAATAAAAAGTGGAACTTCGGAGCATCTCGCTCGGCGTAAACGATGAGGGCTCCATCTTGGTGGGGAGGTCCTCGTCCGACGATAGGTCCGAATCCACGTGGCTGCTGCTCATCGTTTGTTTCTAAAGCGGCCCATTCACACCGTTCAGGCACTAATGGACGGAAAGACGGGGACAACGACCGGAAAGCCCTCACTCACCGTCTGGCTGTTGGATCGTGACCTTGTCGGGCTCTCGAACTCCACCTCGTCGCGGCCGACCGGCAAGCGAACGTAGCCGTAGCGAGAGAACGAGGAGTTCGTGGAGCTGCCGCCTCCTCCGAACGTCTGCATCCAATTGCTTCGCTTCTTCGACAGCCACGCCATGTCGATCAGGGCCGAGTTGCTCAGGTGTTTGCGGACGAACTGAAAGCGTCGGGATGAAATGAAAAAAGCCATTGGGACGGGACAGAAATCAAAAGACACAAGAAACTGCTCGTTCGACTCACCTGCTCGGGAGGATCGCAGATGACGATCAACCCGACCGCTTGCATCAGTGCGTAGACGAACGAGAGCTGGACGAAGACCGAGGGCACTCGTTCGAGCAGCTCCTTGTCCGTAAAGTACCTGCAACAAGCACGAAGTTCACATCTAACCGACCAGATGAACAAACCCGTCGGGAGTGGCCGCGTAGTTCGCTCGATTGATCAAACGCGTTTGGATGGGCGCGAAGATCGACGAGCTGATCCCAAAGCCCGCCGCCACGATCCCCGAAACGACGCCCACCATCGACGGAGCCCAGTTGATCACGCACGAGACTGCGATCACACTAAACGGAAGGAAAGCGAATGAACGAGAGAATCGGCCACTCACTACGCGATCCCTTGGCCCAGACCGAACATGAAGCCGTACGTCAGGAGGAACGACCAGAAGGAGTGTTGGATCGTCCAGGCGGAGAGGAAAACGCCCGATCTAAACGAACAGCGTTCGACTTCCTTCTGTCCACTGCCAAGAACTCACGACATGAGGAAGCAGCCGATGGCGGCGGCGAGTCGTGGGCCGAACCGCCGCGAAAGGTAGCCGCCGATGACCATCGCGAACGGAAAGCAGCCCTGAACTCTCCGTTCATTAACGGTTGTACTCTTTCGTCCACTCACCTGAAATGTGGGGATCCAAATGAGCTTCTCGACGGTGATCGAAGAGTCCGTGTAGTTCCGCATGTAACTCGCCATCTGCAAACGAACAATCGAGTAAACGAATGTAATGAAGATGAACTTGCATAAGGTGCCATGTTCCCGCTCGTGTGATACGACCCAAGCGAAAGGTGAATGAGGACCGCGCCGCCCAGCACCAGGCAGAGTCGAGAGCGGGCCGTCCGGCGCGTGAGCCAACGAGCCACCGGATCGTCGGCCATTTCGGAGGAATCGGAGGTCGGAGGCGACGGCCGTTCAGTCCATCCGCCCGCTGCAAGCAGTCCGTTCTTTTCGCTGCAGACGAGCGGAACGAAAACACGCGTTTGATTCACGGGCACACTCATTCCACTGCAGACGGGGCAGAAATCACTCCGACGGACAGTTCGGGGAGGAGGACGAAGCGGAGCAAAGGGAAGATGTTCGTCGAACGGGGGAATTCATCAAAGAAATGAGCGGAAGCGGTCGCCTCCTTTCGCCAAACGAGCTTCCCTTCGCTCAAAACACGCGCCCGTCGGTTGGTCAAACACAAACACGCACCGCGCGAGCGGCCGACGAGCCGAAGGAAAACAAACGGGCGGACAGCTTCGATTCCGACGGGTCGATTCACCCGACAGAACGGCCGTCCGTTGGGCGAACGTCATCCGAAGACAAACCGGCGGCATTTGGACGACGACGGGCGGCCGCGCGTCCACGTGCGGGATATTTCGGGGCAAAGGGGCAAAGAAGCGGGCGGGCGGACCTCCGTCTACTCGCAGCCCTCCAGCCGACCGCCCGCTCGAAGAAGCCGGGGAATTCGTGATGCCCGCAGGCAGACGACGAGCAGGCGGACGGGGGAGGCGGTTCGGAATGCTCGCGCGTGTTTCGCAAATTGCACCTGACCGTCGGGTCCAAGTTGACGTCACGAGGAGGAAATTTGAGAGTACGCGCGACAATTTTCGTCAATTCTCGTAAATCATTCGGTTTAATTGACTCTCAACAACGAACAAATCAACAACAACGAGCAAACAAGCAAGTGGAATCATACGCGCTTTCTCTTGCGTCTGAACGGATTGTGCGGGTTCTCCGCTCCGATCGGCGCCAACTTCTCCAAATTCGGGGCAGCGAAAACACCCGACGCGTCCGCTCGCCCCTCGCCGCCTTCCGTCCGATCGGCTTTGGATTCTTGAATGCTGGAAGAAGGAAGAGGAGAGTGAGGACTGCGTGCAATCAACTGCCCACTTTTCGTTCGCGTACTTCGGGTCGAAGGGCAGCCGCGAGAGGAGGATCTCAAGGACGGGCGCGAAGGAATCCAACTCCAGTTTGTTCTGGGCGGGAATTCGCATCTCTCCGATCTTCGTCCACTGGAACACGGTCGACAGGTCGGGCGGCTCGTCCGTCGGGGCGGCCGCGGCCTCGTCTTTGATCAACTCGGCGCACGAGACGCACTTGTCCGTCTGCCGGTCGAGAGCGCGCAGGAGAATTCGGCCGTGAGAGTTGGACTGAAAACACGTGAAAGAGTGAAACGAAATGGAAAAACTCACTCGAAGCTTCTTGTACGCGTCCTGGGCGAGTTGTTTGATCCGAGAGCGTTGTTGGACGAACACGACGGGCACATCGGCGACCAGTTCGGGCGGGAACAACGACGTCCACTGGATTTCGGCCGGCGGGCCCCTCGCCTCGCCGTCCGCATCCTTCGGCATAGTCCGGCGGCTGCGAGGAGTGGTTGGTGAGAGTAAGAACGAGCTCAACTAATTGGAAGAACGCTCACGAATTCCGGCCAAACGGATCCACTTTGACGGGCGTTCGCGCTATTGATTTCGGGCGCCGCACGGAATTTCTTTCTGCCGTTCGGACTTCTTCCCTTCGCCTTGATCGCTTGCTTCTCCCGTCGTTCGATCCACGCATCAAATCAGAAATGTATTTATTGGAAATAGCAAACGGGTGGGTGAGAACTGATACGTTGATTGATTTGCAGAGGAAGAAAGAAGGTCGGATACAAACGATTGTTGGTGGTTGATGTGAACGACGGAGAGGATGATGTGATGGGAGGAGATTATGGAGCGTACGAGTACGTAGGTAGTTAGTAGATATTGAACGAAACAAAGGAAAAATGCGTGATTCTTTGGGCTTCAAACCGCGCCGCCCAGCTGCCGCAATTTGGCCCGCTCCTGCTTCAAGCGAATCTCCGCCAAGTCGGCTTCGAAACGCGCCTGACGAGCCTGATGTTCGGCCCGCTGGTTGACGAGTCGCTGGTGCTCCAGCTCCAAGTCCAGCAGCTTCAGCTTCTTCGATTGGACCTCCTCGTCGTAGTTGGACGGCCGCTGCAACGGAAGGCAGTGAACGAAATCAAAGGGAGAACCTACCTTCAGCGCATTCGTAAACAAATCGGCCGCATTCTGCTCCCGATTGTACTCGTGGACGGACTGGACTTCGGAGTGGTTCGAGTGTTCCGACGGGTCGACCAGTCCGTTGGCCGTCGGTTCGATCTTCGGGTCGATCGAGTTGATGATCTCGAATAGCTGGAAGTCGGGTGGTTGAACGAAAGAACGAAATGCTGGTACTCACTCGACTCATCCCGTCGTCCGTGTCGTTTACCGAAACGATCGCCGTCGCGTTTCCGTTAGCGGCGGCGGCTTTCGGCGGCTTCTCGCCGCCCTTCTCGTTTTGCGTCTTCCGATTTCGGTAGAACTGAACGGAAGGAATGAAAGAAGAACTCGATGGAAAGAAAGACGCACTCGGAACTCGTATTTGTCCAGGAATTGGAGGTCCTTGCAAAAGGTGAAACCGTTGTTGCAGGGATTGTTACAGTTGGGGCGATGCCGCCAGTACACGCTCTTGATTGTGTTCCACTTCTGTTTCACGCGTTCGGCTGCAAGAGGCGAGTTGAACGAGCAAATGGAAACGAAACCAACCGGTAACATCCGCGTAGCCCTGCGCTTTCAGGATGTTAGCAACGGACAAGTAGGCTTGATGCTTTTTGATCAAATGACGGACTGAAAAGAGATGATGAGTGTGGGAAAGACCTTTGTTGCCTACAATGCTTGTGCGTGGGCTTGTAGAGAACTCCCTCCTCCTTGACGGCGGCGATCAGATTGCGAATGAGGTCGTCCGTGGCCAGAAACTGGGCACTGGTCTCCACTTCGGCCTCGTCCTTCACGGACTCCATTTCGGCGGAGTTCCGATCGAACTGGTCCTCCGTCTTCGTGTGGTCGACGGCCATCGGAGAGCGGCGCGAGCTGAACGGCGCGAAGCAATGAACCTCGTAGCGGAATGAAGGACACGAGTCGCGTGCGATTAGGCGAGCGCACAAGAACCAGCCGCTCACTCGTTGCAAGCGGGCCGCCAACCCAACGGTTACCAAGCGAGATTTCCATCGCGTGCGAGAGAGCGGAGTCGGAAAGCGCTCAGGTAAACGAGAAGACGTCCGCGTTGTCGTTGGGCGGCCAACGGGCCAAATGCAGAGGGCGGAGTGGCCGGTCGAATTAATTCGCCCGCCCATCATCCGAGCGACCCGCGAAGGGCGGGGGAAAACCGTCAAAACGCGCGATGAAGCCGCTTTCATGCGCCCCACCATCCGCCCCAAAGTACGACCTTCGGCTGCTTGGAATCGAAAGAGTGGGGGGAACACAAGGGCGCTCGGCGCTAAAAACACACCGACCGGCGACGAGAACCACCGGCAACCCCCGTCCCAACCGAGCGAGACGCCGCCGCGATTGGCGCGTTGACTGCGGACGAAGGAGACGAAGAGGGGACGTCGAACTGCTCGCTGCTGCCTGCTCTCAACACGCCCAACGGACGAGGCGGGCCGCCTCGAAACGCGCTCGGAATGCGACGTCTGTCTTTCAAGCGCTGCGAAGCCCCTCGCCGATCCGCCCGCCTGCCTTCCGCCACTCCAATTCGACTCTTGGGCGGTTGATGCAGTCGGTTGAACACGCCGCTTTTCGCTCCTCGCCCTCGTCTCCGCTCGATGGGGCGCCAAACTCCAAATATTCGTCGCCCGGCGGAGTGTGTTTCCACAAAGGTGTACGAGACGGTCTTCCAGACTTCTTGTGCCAGTGAAGAAAGATTACAAGCAACCAGAAACAGAAAGGTGCGATCAAACAAGAAGAGACAATTGAATGCTTTCCCGGATGTTCATGAAACTATTGCGGAAGCGTTCTGTTTGTGATCTCCAGGCTGTCACATTCCGAATGCCGACCGTTTTTATCGCAATTAGACATTCTTGTTTAGAAGATGCTTCTGCTTCCTTGCCATTTGCCGCAATGGGCGACACATCTCTCGTTTGTTCCGCTCACGAGATTTGACCGGAGACAGTGGGCCAAAGCAAGCAGCAAGTAGAGTTTATTTGGGTTTGATCGCGGGTGAGCCTTCAGCCTTCGATACGCGTCTAGCGGCCGTGAACGCGGCCGCTGAGAAGCGTGTGGTTCGAAGGTGTGGGGTGAAGGACTGAAGAAACAGGCGGAAGAAGCCGCCTTTTGTACGGCGGACGGCGAGCGGGCGGAACGACGGAAGAAGCGGCCGGCCTTGCGGCCGTCCGCTCTCTTTATCCG
Organism: Aphelenchoides fujianensis; assembly: GCA_024699865.1. Lineage (NCBI taxonomy): Eukaryota > Metazoa > Nematoda > Chromadorea > Rhabditida > Aphelenchoididae > Aphelenchoides > Aphelenchoides fujianensis. The sequence goes on along the minus strand of JAMPIO010000132.1, from coordinate 255,460 downwards.
CGAAATCTCGCGGTCAAGATTGCAGGAACTCGATGAACAGCAGGCGGTCGTTGATCTTCCCGTCTGCCGTCTGATCGGGAGTCTTCGTCCCGCATGGAATTCCACTGCTCTCCATGGGCGCCTGCTCTTTCGTCTCACCGCCGAATAGCGGAGGAATTCGAGGCAATCCAAGGGTATTCACTCGTTTCAATCACGAACAAGATGGCCCTGAACGCGACCCTGGAGTCGGACATCAAGACCGAGGAGTCGAGCGGCGGGAGCGACTCGGAGAACGAGGTTCAGGTGAGTCCCTCCTTCTTTCCATTTCAATTCATTCCGTTCGTTTTAGGTCGCACGAACGAAGAAGTTCGGGCTGAAGGCGACGGCCAACGAGCCCAAGGGCGTGTACATCAACTCCAGCGACGATTCGAGCCTCTCGAACGACGAGGACGAAAAGCCGGACGTCAAGGTTCGTGCTGAATCCACCGTTCTTCCACCGACTTCTCCGTTGCAGTCGCAAGCGTCCAAACGGCGCAAACTGATGGACCAGCTGGCGGCCGCGAAGATCGGCCTCAAGAAGCCGAACTACGCGGCCGACCGCGAGAAGGAGCGCAGTTTGTCGCGGATCGCCACCAAAGGCGTCACCCAGCTGTTCAACGCGGTCAGCGAGCGGCAGAAGCTTATCGATTCGAAGCTGAAGGAGATAGAGGCCGCCAAGACGCGAACCAAACGGCGCGGCATCGTCGAGGACCTCAAGTCCAACGACTTCCACTCCCAGTTGTACAAGAAGCTGCGGCCGACCGTGAGTTCCCCGTGTGCTTCGAACAGTCCTCTTTTCTTCGTTCCAGCCCGCCGAAAAAGAAGTGAAGACCGAGGACAAGGAGGAGGACGAGGGCCCCGAGAAGATGGAAGACGACGAGGAGGAGGAGTGATCGGCGCGCTTCTTTGTGTACACGATTGTTGAGTTTCTTCCGTTTGTTGCTCCTTCCCAAGGATTCCAATGAATTTATTCCCATTCAATTAAACAACTTCGATTAGATGGAGGAAAGAAGTTAGTTGCGGAAGAGGGTCTCTTGTTTGCGCGGGAAGAGGCTCTTCTGCTGGGCGTCGGGGTGGTTGTTCAGCTCGGCCGGGCACGTGGAGATGGGCGACTCCAGCAGGCACTCCTTGAGGTCGAAGAACACGTCCTTGTCCTCGGCCTAAACGACGAGCATCAGGAAATAGAAAGAAGAAAGTGCACTCACAGTCAGGAATGTCACCGCTCGTCCCTTCTTGCCCGCACGACCTGAAAGCAAAAGGATTGAGTGAAAGGAAGAAGAAGAGGAGGAACTTGCCAGTTCGACCGATGCGATGCGTGTAGTCCTCGATGCTCTTGGCCATGTCGTAGTTGAGGACCAGCGAGACGTCCTTCACGTCGATACCGCGACCGGCAACGTCCGTGGCCACCAGAATGTTCTTCGTGCCGTCCTTGAGCGCTTGGAGGGCGAACTCGCGGGCGTCCTGCCCCTTGCCGCCGTGCAGGACGCACGGGTTGAAGCCGAGTTTCGTGAGGCCCTTGCCCAGCAGGTCGGCGCCCTTCTTCTGGTTCACGAAGATGATGATCGGCGGGTCGTGTTTGCGCAGGTGGTCCTCCAGCACTTCGATCAGCTTCTTGCGCTTCTGCTCCTCGCTGATCATGAAGACGACCTGCTCTACGCGCTCCGTCGGGCGGCCCACCGAGCCGATGTAAACGACGGCCGGACGGCGGAGGTACTGACGGGCCAGCCGCTCCACGGCGGGGCTCATTGTGGCCGTGAACATGACCGTCTGAAAGCGAACGAATGAACGGAGTTGGGAGAAAAGAGGACTCGCCTGTCGGTACTTGTTGCGGGACAAGAAGTCCTTGCGCATCTTCTCCTCGTCCTCCGCGTCGTCCGTGTCCGGCTTCAGGTTGGTGACGGGAATGAACTCGAGGATCCGGGTGACGTCCTGCTCGAAGCCCATGTCCAGCATGCGGTCGGCTTCGTCCATGATCAGGTACGAGCAGGAGGAGAGCGAGATGTACCGATTCTCCAGCACGTCCACCAGACGGCCGGGAGTCGCGATGATCACCTGAAAGCACGGGAATTAGAAGGCAGAATTCGGTGGACCGCACTCACGTCAACTCCCATCCGCATGCGCATTCCCTGGTCCTCGCGCGACGCGCCGCCGATGACCGAGACGGTGCGGATGCCGAGCTCTTCGCCGAACTTGTTCGTCTCCTCTTCGATCTGCTGGGCCAACTCGCGGGTGGGCGCGAGGATGACGGCGAAGGGGCCCGTCTCGAAGTCCTCCGCGTTCTCGGGCGGCTTCTTCGAGACGCTGGTCATCCACACGAGCAGCGGGATGAGGAAGGCAGCCGTCTTGCCGGAGCCCGTCTCGGCCACTCCGATGATGTCGCGGTTCTGGAGGCCGATCGGGATGGCCTGCCGCTGGATGGGCGTGGGCTCCTTGTAGCCCACTTTGAGGATCACGTCGTGCACCTCCTTGGGCAGCTTGGCCTCCTCCCAGTTGCGCAGCGGCTTCGGGATCTTGCCGCCCTTGATCGTGATGTTGAAGTCCTCGCGGAAGATGCGCCAGTCGCGGTCCTGCATCTCTTCGAGGGTCTTCTGCGACCAGTGGCGGTTGTCGTAGGCCTCCTGCTTCTCGCGCTTGCGGGCGGTCTCCATCCTGAAAACACGCTGATAAAAACAAGATGGAAAGGAGTGAGTGAACTGACCGCATTTTCTCCTGCTCCTTCTCGTCCTCCGTCCGCCGCTCCTCCATGATCTTCTGGTAGAATTCGGACTTTTGCTTCTTCTGCGCGTTCACGTCCACGCCCGCGATGGAGCCCCGGCCGAAGAACTGGACCTCGTGGCGGTCTTGGTACAGGCGATTGTAGTCGTTGGACGTGTCCTCCGAGGCGTCCCAATCGAAGATGAACTTCCGCTCGTGCAGACGGCGGCCGCGCTTCCGCTTCTCCCGGCTCGCACCTGAAAGAGGAAGGTTGAATTCAAGGCGGGTACAAAGAACGAACCGAGATAGCGACTGTGGATGGCCTCCTGCTGTTTGCGCGGGTCGATCACGTCCGAGTCCTCCTTCGGCCGCTTGCTGCTGCTCGACTCCTCGCGATCCCGACTGCGCGAACGGCCGCGGCGGTCGCGATCGCGGCTTCGGGAGCGGCGGCGACGTCTGAAACCAAAGGAATGAAAGGAACAGCAGGACGATTGTGCGCACCGATCCTCACGATCCCGATCGTGATGCCGCCGGTCCCGCCCGTCGCGATCGCGGCGGTCTCGCTCGCGGTGCTCCGGCTGGGCTTGTTTGGCTGAAAGACGAACGGAATTGCGGCAGATGAAAGGCGTGGAACTCGAACCTTTCTCCGCCTGTTCCAGGAACCGCTTGCGGGCTTCCTCTTGCTCCTTGGCCGCCTGCTGCTTGCGGGCGACCTCCTCCTCGCGCCGCTTGATCGCCAACGCCTCCCGCTCGGCTTTCGTCAGGAATTTGGGCTGAAATGAACGAATCAAAAGAAATAATCGATGGAAAAACCAACCTTGTTCTCCTCCTCTTCGGCCTGCTTCTTCTTGGCCAACAACTCCTCCAAGGACAGGGGTTCCGGTTTGACCGCCGCCATTTCCGCGAGTTCGTCGAGTAAAAACAACACAGTGGACGGGCGGAGTGGACGCGAAGCCGAGAGGCGTTTCGCAAGCGCCATGTCGACCTGCGCCCATCAAGCGCAGACTGCAAGGACCGATCGATGATGGAGTTACTCGGCAGTAAACTCTTGTGAATTGCTCAACAAGCGGCGACATCCATGGTAGTTGCATGAATTCTTTATTACGCACGACAATTAATCGGCAGAAACGGGAATCAAATCTTCAGGCCGCCGTATTTGCGTCGAATTTCATCTGAAAGAAGGGCCAACAGTCAGCAGTCGTCCATTGGGCGTCAAACGAACCCAATTGCTCTCCGATCTCGTACGCTTTCTTCTGCAAACTCAACGACATCGGGGCGTCCTTCCCGCGGCTTCCTCCTTCGCCCACGACTCCCGCCTTCATCAAGTACGCGAGTTGTTCGGTCAGCATGTTCCGTTCGGATTCTAGCTGCAAACAAACGAACGAAGTGAAGCAGTAGAATGAAAGCGGGTTGCCTTCTTGAATTCGCCGAGCAAAATCTCGTTTAGGTCCTCGACCTTCTCCAGACGATTCCGGAGATCGCCGATCGTTTTGCCGTCTTGCTGAAAATTCGTGGTCGTCAATCAAGCAAGTAGACAGAGAGAGCTTGCTTTGAGGATTCGGGTGTCCACTTTGTTCTTCTCGTAGCTCCTCGACAGCTGCTTGTATTTTTGGGTCAGACTCTCGTGTTGATTGCGGAGTGCCTGGAGATCTTCCTCCAGGTTGCCGCACTCCTCGCTCTTCGTCAAGAGAGCCTTGTTCTGCTCCTGGAGCTCCACCTTCTGGTCGGTGATGATGCCGGTGAGCTCGGCTTTCAAGTGCATTTTGTCGTTCTCCACTTGCTGCATCTGCTCGGACTGAATGCGCACCATCTCCTCGAGTTGTCGTTCCTTCTCCTCCTTGATTGCCCTTAACTGAACACGCGAAAGGGATGAATGAAAGGATGTTTGAAGGGACTCACTTCTTCTTCGTGCTCCTCCCGCAGTCCCTGCTCCATTTGGACGACGGTGAAGCGGTAGTCCGATTGGGCTTGCTGCTTTGCGTTCTCGATCTCCGCAATGAACGAAGAGAGCTCTTCGTCGTGCTGTTTGAGGACGTCGTTGACTTCGTTTCGATTCAAATCGGCCGCCGTTTGGATGCCGACGTCCTTCAAGCAACTCCACTCTTTGGGCCTTCTTCCTCTTCTTCTTACCGCGTGCCCCGTGCAGTCCGCATCGACGCCGAACGGGTCGGTTTGAGTCTCCCGCTCGACCTCCAGCCGAGTGTTCAGCTGCAGCATCGCGATCCGTTTGTGCAGGAGCTGGAAGAGAAGCAACAAGTGGGGGGATGGAACATGGACCAAACGAACCGAGACCTGCTCCACGTGTGCCGCCTTCACTCGCTGCATTCGGGCCTCCAACTCGACCGCCTGCTGCTTGTGGAGTTGCAGTTGGCCGCGGGTGATCGTCCAGAATTGGGTCAGCTTCTCCAGCTCCAGCTCTTTGTAATTCCGGTCGTTGCGGACGACCTCGTTCTCCTTGGTGAGGATCTCTTCTGATGCTTTCAGCTGCAACTCCCTCATTCTCGGGTCCTCCTCATGCGGGCACTTGCCTGAACGTTCTCCTTGGTCAACTCGCCAATCCGCTTGTTGAAATCCGCCTCCTTCTTGGCCATCCAGCGCTTCTCCATCGCGTTCAACTCGTGTCGTTGCTGAAGGAGACTCGTGGTCGAGTAAAGGAGAGAGGACTCACCAATCGCAATCGTTCGCGTTCGAGCACAGGATCGGCGGCGGCTGCTTCTTTCTTCTTTTTGGCCTCCCGATCGGATTTGCGAACGAACTTCGGTTTGGCCATCTTCTTTGTCGGCTTTCTGGCCGACTTGCCGCCACCTTCCTCCCTCTTCTCGCCTTTCGCATCACGATCGTCGTCTTTCGGCTTCTCCGCCGTCTTCGCCGATTCCACCACTGCTTTCGGCTTCTCCCTGGTATTGCTGCAACGAACGAATGGAAGTGGGAAGCGGGGATCTTCTCTCGTCTGCTTACCTCGCTTTGGCCGCCCGCATTTCGTCCACTCACACACACGAATGACCTGAAAGCCGCATAGCGAGTTTTTGCCCGCCTTTCCGCTCGACCGACCCGCCGTTTGTCAATCGGAAGTTGAAGGCACTACAGTGCCCGCTTGTGGACCAAGCTGGTTTCAAGCCACTTTGGAATGTCTTGCATGGAATCTGTGGGTGGTGGCCGAGCAGCTGTTTCTTGTTTGTGCGATCGAATGGTGTGCTCGCTGGCACTCCTCAAAGGAAACACGTGTGCACGGAAGGAACGCCGAGCAATCCTTCCACTTGAACTGCGGAAAGAACGAGCGTTCCTTTTTTCTTTTGAACGAAACAAGTTCTGCTCGAAAGCGGCACAATGGTGGCCGCTTCACGGCGAAAGATCGTCGGTGAATTCGGAACATCACTCGACGTTTGGGCGGGCGGAAACGAGCGTCTTCCGTCGATGAGCTCGTGACCCACCGGATCGCCGTCCGCCTCATCCGACCCACTCGCTCGCTCTTCCGCTTTCGGCGACTCCACTCACTCACGGATTCATCGGCGGAAAGAGGAGGGAGAAGGAAGAAGACCACTTACTCCCCAATCAAGCGGCGGGTTTTGCATCCACCCGCTCGCCCCCGCTCGCTCGTCCGCCCGCCTGATTGAATGCGAGTGGACGATCCGCCCGATTGGTGTTGTACTCGTCGGCTTGCTCTTCGTTCTCCACGTTTGACTGGAGCAAACGAACGACAATCGACCGTTCATCTCTCTTGCTGCCGGAATCACTCGACTCGAGAGGATTCGGGGCATCTTCTTGACCGACTTCTCTCCAGTGCAATTAGCGATGAGCCGGAAAGCGAGTGAAAAGCAGAAGTGAAAAGAAATCCGCTAATCCCCGCTGGAATGGCGACTCGCGGAGCGGGGCGGAGAAGGAGGTCACGCCCCGGGCGGGTGGATCTTTGCGGATTTTCGTCCGTCTTTTCGAAGTGGATCTCCCGTTTTGTTTTCGCCCGCTCGCTTTCGTTTAAAAGTGTTCCGATCGGGCGTGTTCGCTGGAAGCCTCTTTCCTCTGCCCTCATTCAGGATGTTCTCTCGCTCCCGCCTCCTCCTCTTCACGCTGCTCTCCGGCGGCCTCACCTTCGGCCAGGCGTTCGAGTGCTTCTCCTGCAATGCCCACGCCGGGGCAGACGACTCGGCACCCTGTGTGGACGAAGTGGAGACGTGCGAGGAGGGGATCGAATCCTGTTCCGTCGTCACGTACACTTCGCGGGCGGACGGCAGCCAGCACGTGCGGAAGTTCTGCACGAGTCCGGGCACTCCCATCTTCCAAGTGAGTGCGAAGTGGTCGGATTGTGAGCGTGAAACTCTTTTCAGTACCTCCTCTTCTTCCCCGAGAGCGCTCTCTGCCAGAACATCGAAACGGCGCGTTCTTCTTCCGCGTTCATCCTCTCATCTGCTTCTGTTCAGTCCCAAAACGGCCGCCGTTTCCCCGTCACCCGCACGAACGATCAGGAGTTCTTCGATTCGGACATGCCGTCCGGCGATTTCGTCGGACCGCCCGCCTCGCAGCCGCCCGCCGACCGTCAGGAAGCTCCCGCGCATCGGGGCGGCCGCTTCCGCCGTGGCGCCGCCGGACCGCCCGCTCCGCCGAACACTCACGTAAACAAAGAAGGAAAGCGGGCTTGTTTGCAATCGCTCGTTTTAGTCTTCGAGTCTGCTGTGCGTCTGCTCGACGGACAAGTGAGTCCTTCCTCGCGGTTCTTTGTTTATTGACCGCCCCGTTCAGGTGCAATGCGGGAACGGCGCTAGAGGTGCTCGAGCGGTCGCTCCTCCGCCGACTGCCGGCCGGCCCGCCGAAGAAGCCGGTGGACGAGGGACTGCAGGAGTTGAGGGCGTGAGCTTCTCGCTGGAAGGTGCAAAGAATAGCGATCGATTGAACTCATTTAATATTCGAAGCCAAAGATTGTTCGTGTACATACGCTCACTCAATAAACGCGGTGGGTACGGTCAGAAGTCGCCTGATTGTTTGTCCCGTGCGGATTATTTTCGCTTGGCTTCCCGAAGCAGCCGGCCGGCAATCGGGGGTCAACAGAAGTAATCGAGGAATTGTTTGTTGGATCGAAGAGTTCAGCTCCGCGATGTTCAAGAAGTTCGACCCGACGAAGGACGTGACCGGCACGCAGCAGCTGAAGTCGTCCGTTCAGGTGGGCGCTCTTTCGAATTCTCTCCGCATTCCTCCGTTTCAGAAGGGCATTCGGGCGAAACTCGTGGAGCAATACCCGCCGTTGGCCGGCGACACGATCGAGAGCATCCTGCCGAAGAAGGAGAACTTCAAGGTGGTCAAGTGCAAGGACCACGTGGAGCTGATCGCCACCGAGGACGGGCAGGTGCAGTTCATCAAACACCGGGATCTGCCGTACATCCCCTCGCTACGGCTGCTACACAAGTTCCCGTACATTCTCCCGCACCAGCAAGTGAGTGTTCTCTTCCAGTTGTCCATTTGTTCCTTCCGCTTTCAGGTGGATCAAGGCGCCATCCGGCCGGTGCTCAACGGCTCGCACATCATGGCGCCCGGCCTGAAGAGTGCGGGCGCCCGCCTCGCCGACGGCGTCCAAAAGGACCAAATCGTGGCCGTCATGGCCGAGGGCAAGGAGCACGCGATGGCCATCGGGCAGCAGAAGATGCGCAGCGAGGAGATCCGCGGGCAGGCGGCCGGCGCGGCCATCGACAACCTCCACTTCCTGAACGACGGAATCTGGCGGCTGGCGACCGTCCAGTGAGCCCGTCGATCCGAGTTGTTGATTTCTTTCTTTTTTGATTGTTTTAATAAACAAGCGTTCTTCCACTTCTTGCAGTCGAGGCGAGGGACGAGAGCTGTGGATGCAACAAATTGCCCGAAGCAGCCATTAAATCAGTCCTTGGATCGATTGCCGTCCGACTTTTGATGTCGGCCGTGCCCCGGAAATTGCTGCGTCCACTTTTGCCACCAGCTACTGCCTTCATTCCCCCACGACGTTCACGCACGGCTCTCAACAACGTTATTACTTGAGAGAACAACAATCAAACACAACAGACAGAAGTCGATTATTCCGGGCGGATTCTGAACGAGTGCTTCACTCGGCGGGCGCGAAGGTGGACTCAAGTTCTTGCAGCGGGATGGACGAGGCCATTTTGTGTCCCTTGGCCTGCAATTCCGCTCATTATTGACGATCCCCGAGCGGAAGGACGAACCTTGAGCAGTTCGATGAGCGTCTTCTTCTGCTCGTCGCTCAACTCCAGCTTGTAGAGCTGGACGAACGTTTGGATGCAGGTGTTCAACGAAAGGGGCATCTCCTCGTCCAGCTCGTAACTGCAGAAGTAGCGAATGACCGCGTCGAGCGCCATCGAGGGCAGCGTGTAGCGCTTGTTGACGAGGCCGGTGAGCACGTGCGAGACGGGGCTCGAGATGGGCAGACGGGAGATTTTGATCATCGCGGTGGCCGCGTGGAAGACGGGCAGCGAGACGGCGTTGAGGACGCCGCGAACCACGTGCGCGATGATCATGCTGAACGCGTCCGAGTTGCACATGGGCAGAAGGATGCCCTTGACGAAGGCGGTCGGCTTGTAGACGGCCTTCTTGAGCGCGTTGAACAGGTGGACGTTCAACTTGCGGAACTCCATGATGTCGTCCAGCACACGCGGCAGCAGGTAGTAGCGGTAGAAACTGAAAATAAGACCTCTGATCCTCTGCCTTCATTCTCCTCGTGCTCACCGTTCGCAGACCTTCGGCGAGGCGGTCGCGCTGAACAACCGAGTCGCGTGGAGCATCGAGGCGGCCGTGTACTTCTCGGGGCACGTGATCCTGCAGGCGAAGAATGAGAGGAGTCGAGCGAACGGAGAACTCACTCCAGAATCTGCTCCCAGTTCAATAGCGCGGGGATCGTCTTGAAGGCCTTGGGGATCTTTCCGCTTCGGTAGTGCGACATGTACTGGCCGCTGCAAGCCGAAGAGATCATTGAGAAGACGATGAGAAGAACCCACATTTCCTTGTACATCTGAATCACGTTCTGACTCAGGCCGGCGGTCAGCGTCGCGTCCAGCTCCTCCTCCTCGGCCGCCTGCGATTCCGTGCGGCTGCGACGACTCCGCCGGCTGACCGTCGAGCGAACGCCCTCTTCGTCGTGCAGGAAGGACTTCCAGCTCGTGCGGCTGACCGCTTCGCCCGCGTCCTCTTCGTCCTCGTCCTCATCGGAGTCGCTCTCGGCCAGCGCCTGCTTCACCTTGAGGCCGGAGTTCGAGAGAGCAGACCTGAACGAAACGGGGTCATTCGGTTGACCAGTTGAAAGAAGGAGGACTCGCGTCAATTCGGAGACCTCTTCGGCGGGCTCCTCTTCCGCCTGTTGCTCCGCCGCGAGCTTCAGAATCCGCTCGCTGATCTTGTCCGGAACAAACTGCAAGAAGAGGGGGAATTGACCGAATGAAACCTCCGATCACTCACCTCGTCGTCCATTCGGGCCTTCTTCAGGATCCCGCGCGGCTCTCGCTGCTTGGCGACCTTCTCGTTCTCGATCTGGGCGGTCAGCGGCTGCGGCTTCTGGACGACGTCGCCCGCCCCGCTCTTGATGTGCTTTCGTTTGCCCATTGAATGCGCGAAGTGCTGAAAAGCGGGACGAGTGAACAAGCGCCAATCAATCGAGGAAGAAAGTAGCAAGTCGGATGGAAACCGAATGGCTCGAGCGGATTCATGCCTCAAAGTCGAATACCGTTTATTCGAATGTACAGCAAGCAATGTAATTGATAACTCGACGGAGTGAGAGCATAGAAAGGGATTAATCTCAGTAGAAATTCTGACAAGCCGTGAACGAAATACCAAGCGGTAAGTGATTATGATCCACAAAGAATTCACGCCCTCAGGCACAATGCTCGAAGATAAAGAGGCAATTAGGAAATATGCAACAAATGAATTGGCAACACGATTGGCAGTTCCATCACGGGGTCCTCATTTGCCCACGATCCGCCGGAAACTCTGGAAGAAGGAAGAGAATGAACGGTAGTGGTCGGCAGAAAGCACTCACTTGTTTGAAGGACGTCTCGCGCCCAGTACCCGACGGCCCCTCGCTCAACACCCGCAACTGGTCCTTGTGCTCGCGAATCTCCGCATTCCGGTCGTTGATCTGATCGTAGAGTTGCCGCATTTGGGCCTCGAACGTCCGCTGAGTCCCCTCCAGCGCGTCCCGCAGGGCGGAGCAGTTGCCGCAGGAGTCTTCGGCCGCCCGGTTCTTCAGCAGCGTCTTCGATCCCTCGAGCAGAGCGGTGGTCTGAAATGAACAGGTGAGTTGAGAGAAGAATGAGGGAGCATGAGTGTGCCGGAGGTTTACAAACTCCTCGACCACGGGGTCAATCGAGAAGCCTTCGACCTTCGTCTTGATGCTTTTCGAAGAATTTGACACGAACAAGGAGATCGAAACCCGATTGCTCGCTGTGAATTCTTCGGAATGCAACGGAACGATCACGAACCTCGTCCTTGTAGTACGTGGCTTCGCCGCGGGCGAAGCGGAGGTCCACCGAGAGCTCCTTGATCTTCTGGCGGTAGAACTCGTCCAACGCGCGCTCGTTGGCCTTCCGCTCGGGGTCTACCGAGTCGGCGGCGGTCGTCTGCTCGTCTCTGAAAGCATTCACTCCGTTGAGTGCACGAGTTTGAAGGCGAACTCACTTCCACTTCCGCATGAGCTCCAGTTCGGACTCGAGAGCGGCAACCGCGCCCTCCCACTCGGCCTTCGTTTGGTTCAGAGCTGCTCAAAGGACCGCCGGTCGGCTTCCGTCAGTGCGGGCAGCGGGGAAGGAATGACGGGCGGCGGAACGGAAGGAGTCTCCTCCACGACCTCGCACTTCAGTCCGCCGATCGGGTGCTCCGAGTTGTTGTTCGGCAGATGAACGAGCGAGCGGGGTTGATCGTTCTCGATCTTGATCGAAGCATTGACTCCGTTGAAGTGCGGCGCTTCGACAAGGACACTTCTGAAGGAAGAAAGGATGAAAGGAAAGGGAAGCTTCAACGACTTACGGTTTCTCCTGGGTCGCCGCCTTCAATTCGCGCGCCTTCTTGAGTTCCTGCTGCAGGAACGAGTTCTCGGCCTCGAAGGTGACGATCCGCTCGTTCAACGCGCGCATCGCCGCCTCGTGCTGCTTCTCCATGTCGTACAGTTGGGAGGAAAGTTCGGAGACCTCGATCACGCGCCGCTCCAGCTCCTGCTCCAGCAGTTGGCGCCGTTCCTGCCCGGCCGAGGTGCCCGGCATGTTCGGCGATTGGTCGCTGAGGTCGACGAACAGCCGGAGGTTTGCCTCCTTTCTGCTTCTAAACGGAGCGATGAGAAAAGGAAGAGAATGGGGCGAGCGAACCTTTTTGCCCTTGGCGGCGTGCATTTTGTTGACTTCGTCGAGCGACTGCTGGAGCGCCTCCACGCGCTTCACCAGCTGGCAGTTGCGGAAGAGGAGGCCTTCATTTTCGTCCTGGAACTTGCCGCACGGCGGTCTCCTTTTGATGCATCTGCTCGCGCAGACGGGCCGACGTCTCCTGCTCTTCGACCACCGCATTTTTGAGAACGCCCACTTGCGGAGCGAACCTTTACGAACTCGGCAGCTAGTCGCTGGTATTTGATGCTGATGTCCGGTTGTACCCGAGGCCGACGACATCCGCCTGAAAGCGAGAGTGAGAAACGACTGAATGCGAGTGGAAAAAGCGGAAGTATTCAGCGCAAAGGAACGCCGTCTGATGCCCGCTTCCACAACTTTCTGTACACTTGTTTATTCTTGAATTAAAGTGGACGAGATGAGGGCGTGGAATGAGATGATCGGAGCGGAGGGGTGCAGATCGCGGCTTTCGCTTCTTTGGTGGAACAATCGAAAAGGCGGGGGAATCTTCGGTTATTGGGCTCGGAGTTGGATTTTGTTCTTGCAGTAGGTCGTGCACTTCCACTCGTTCTCCGGCAGCGACGGCAGAGGTTCACACAGAAGTAGTGGAAGCCTCGGTCGCACGAGTCGCAGCACATCATCGCGGCCTGAAGCGGAAGGAGGATGAACGGAGAGCAGGAAGGAACTCACCTCCTGGTCGGGCTTCTGACAGACCGCGCACTTCTTGCAGTCCGCACAGCACCAGTTGTAGGCGCGGACCACGCGCACCATCTCCACCGACATCTCCGCACACTTGGCGTGCATGTGGACTTGGCACTGGCAGCAACGGAGGAGCCGCTCGAGCAGACTCTCGCCCTCGTCGCTCGATTTGCACAACGTGCACGCCCGCTGGCTCTGAAATTGGCGGAGATGAGCAGACGGAAGTGGACGGAGGGAAAGGCGAGTGCTCAAGCGAAAGTGCCCGAAGAAAAGAAGTGCCCGCACCCACCGGAAATCCTCCCCGAAGGTCCACTCACCCGGCCGCCAGTCCCGTCGGCGTCCAGGTACGTGCAATCACTCACACAGGCCGCGGTTCCTTCCGATCGACCCCCGTTTACTTCGAAATGTGAGTGTGGAGTCCAAATGAAATGCGGGGAGGTTAATGAAAGCAGTGGAGACTCGTAGTTGGAATAAAAACCCTGAAGAATTCGGCGGTTCGCGAACAAAGTGCGGGAATCGGGGCGGCAAACAACAGGAAGCTCGAAATACGCAGAAATCCCCCGTGCAGCAAGTGGAAAAAACGGCGATCACTCCGCCTCAAACTGTACATTTTTCTCCGCCTTGCTCGGCCGTCCGGGCCCGCGGCTCTTCGGCGTGGGCGGCGGTTCGGGGGTGGCGGGCGGCGCGGATTCCTGAAGGCGAGCGATCGAAACGGAGCCCAACCTCGCGACCCACCTGTTTGGTTCGATCCAACGCCGCCAACGTGCGCTCTTGCCGCAGAAGCTCGTCGTCCGACACGCGAATGGGCGGCGGCGAAACGCCCCGCCGCGGCGGAAACAAGTGCGCCGTGTCGAGGACCGAGTTGAGCGGGAGTTTCCGCAGCGTTTCATGCGGAAAGCTGAAATCCGAGCGGTTCAATTCGGAAGCAGAAACGGGGCGAACATTTTGAAGTGCTCGCCGAACTGGAGGGGATCCAAGGCGACCGGGTAGAGCGGCACCTGGGTCTCCTGCACCTCCACCTTCGCCCGCTTGCTCCGGCACTTGCAGGATGTTCGTTTGGGTGTCGTACTGCTGCTCCTGGCGGCTGAACTGGTACTCGCGATTGGCGTCGATGCAGTTCTTGACGCACGCCTGCCGCAGCTCGGCCAACTTCACGGGATCCTTCGGAGCGGGCTGCTCGACCACGAAGCCTGAAAAACGGAGCAATGGTCAGCGATCGAACGGACAAAAAGCCTACGAGTGGGAAGCGGCGGCTGCAGGAAGGAGTCGTCTTGCGTGTCGCTCAGAATGCTGTCGTCCGGGTTGTCCAGCGACATGTCCAGCGTTTCGGACAGATTCGACATCTGCGAGAGGTCCATCGTGCGGGCGGTGCGGAACGAAGAGGACGGACGGGCAAATAAACACACTTCAATCAAACGCCCAATGGAAAGCGGAGCAGAAATTCGTCGCCCTCTCCACCACCCAACTGCGCCCGCACCTTCGCAAAGGGCGCGAATTCGAAGGCGAATTTCGCTCGGTCGTCCAATTGCAATCTCCGCTGGCATAAGCCACGAGTAGAACGAAGAAAACAGGTGATTCACGAAGCGCTGAAGCACGGGGACGATCCCACGAAACTCTCCATTTTGTTCGCCAACAGATGGAGAAGGACATCCTGCTGCGGTACGAAGCCGACGGATTGGGGGATTCAACGGACTTTATTGACAACAGTCGGAAGCTTCCGCAACAATTCAACAGACAGACGGGGACGCGCACGCAGCGCAAGTTCTTAGCGGGAGAGGGGGGAGAATTTTGGAGGCGAGATCAAGAAGAAGTGAACTTAAATTCCAGCCGTTTTGTATCCGTTTCGCTTGTGATCGATGCCCGCGGGAGAACCATTCGGCAAGAAGAAGGGGCTGGGCGGCGGACTTACGGGCTGAAATGCGAACAATAAACCGTCGAATCAATGGGAAAGAAATCACCTCATGTTCGGGTGGTTTAGATGCTCCGGTTCGCGTTGACGATGCGCTGCCAGCGCCCCTCGAGGAAGTGCAGCCCCTGGCCGTGCAGGTAACTCTCCTGAAAGCGAACGATTGCATTCAATTGCGAGGAAGCGGCGGGAACTCACCACCCCGTGCCGAAATTCGTATCGAGCTTGCAGGGCGAGCACTGCGCGAGTTTTGGGTCGGGTCCGCCTTGATCAGCGAGTGCAGACGCTAGTGTCGAGGTGGACGGCTGTAGCGTGGCTCTTCTGCAAGCGAGGGCCGCAGTGAAAAGAAAGAAGGACGAGAACTAGTTGTCAACCTCACTGAAGCATGTAGAAATTGCTCCTTCCGATGAACGCATTGTTAAAGGGAGGGGGATGAGCCGGGCACGAAGGAGGAAACTCACTCCGTCCAGCTGGAACGTACAAGAGTGGCGCACGGCGTCGCGGTGTAGGGGATGAGCCTGAAAATGACGCAAAAGGAGAGGAAGAAGACAAATACCGATTCCATCCTTCGCGTAGTGGACTGTACATTCTGGAACTGGCTCTCGTACCAGGCCGTCCTTGCTATTCGCTTCCCGCACCTCTAAACCGACGGATTTCCGATCCTTGCTCGAGGCTTTCCTCGTCCACTCGCGTGGTCGATGGACTCCGACGGCCTGAACGATGGAACGTAAACAAATCGACCGCCGATCGGGACACGCGGGGAAAGAATGCCGACAAAGGAGGGAAGCCGAACGATCACTCGATTCGGCCGCGCAAAAGCCGAAAGGAAGCCGGCCGAAAGCGCGAAGCTCCGCTATGACAAGAGCCGACGGCAGGGCGGATGTCGGGCGCGCGCCGTTTGGAGCGGAGGTTTTATCGCTGGGACCCGATTGGGCAACCGAATCGACCCGAAAATCCCGCCCGCCCGAATGTTTCCATTGAACTCGTCGTCCAGCGATTTAAACCCCGCCGGTGGAGGAAACAGAAAAAGACTAAATGAACGAAAACGGAGTCATCGACCATCAAAACGCAACCCTTTTGCGGCCAAAACGAGTGGAGGGCGGCGGCAGAAATCAGCGTCGTTCGCGCCCCGTCGAACGCCCGATCGCCACTCGACCGCCCCCCCGCCCTTCCTTTCGGTCCGTTCACTCGAAGAGGGCGCCAATTCGCACGCCAAACACGCGTTTTATTTGTCCATTCGGTTAGCGGTGAACAGTGGGGAGTAAATAGAGGGGAAAACGTTGCAATGAGGCGAGCACACTCCTTTCTTCCTGCTCGGGAATCACAGCGGCTCGAGGATGAACGGATTCTTGAGACAGTCCCCGCAGGTCGCCCGCTTCGTCGGGTCCAAGTGGAGCATCGGCTCGAGGAAGTTGCGGAAGAGGACCACCCGCTTGTAGGTGCCCGGGTCCAAGTCCTGATCGCCCACGAGGTCGACGGTGAGATCGCGAGTCGCCTGGATGTTCGGGAGGATGGTGATCTTGTCCTGCAATCGAGCAATAGAACGGAAGGAGCAACGAGCGGAGAACTCACCCGATTGGTCACCTTGTCGACCTCGTGGTAGAGGAAGCTGCAGTTCTGGTCGAAGTACTGGTCCTTGAACTGCGAGCGGCGGACCACCTTGTTCGGCAGTTTGCCCCGCAAGTCCATCATGTACTTGAGCATCTGGTTGTTGGATTTGCCCGGGAACATGATCCGGCCGGTGTAGAGCTCGTAGAGCGTGACCGCCACCGACCACAAGTCCACCGCGTAGTCGTAAGGAAGGCCGAGCACTGGAAATACCGTCGATTCAATCGAAAGACGAGGGAAATAAACTCACTGATCTCCGGGGCGCGGTAGAATCTCGAAATGAGGTAGGGGCGGGCTCCGCCTCGCCCACGTGGATGGCCGAGCCGAAATCGCAGAGCTTGAGCGTCAGCTTGTTCTCCGTGACGAGGATGTTGTCCGGCTTGATGTCGGCGTGGATCATGCTGCACTTCTTCAGCAGCTTCAACGCCAACAAAAGCTGCTGGGCGTACGAGCGGACGGCCTTCAGGTGGAGCCCCACGTTGTTCCCGTACTTCTTCAGCAGTTCCCGCAGGTTCATGCTGCAAACGACGGGAATAAATCGAAGGTAGAGACGAAAGGAAACAAACCTCAGGTTCTCGAAGACCAAACACACGTGGTTGTGGTGGTTGAAGCTGCGGTGCAGCTGGAGGCAGTGGTACTTGTCCAGCCGGTCGGCTTCGTTCAGCTTCTTTAGGTGCTCCAGCTCGCGCATTCCCGTCTTCTTCCTGAAAGCTCGAATGAACAAGCGGAATCGAAGGAGGGGGAACGTACATGACTTCGTTGTTGCGGAGGATCTTGATTGCCACACTCATCTCCTTCTTCTTCAGGTCGGTCGCCCGCACCACGTTGCCGAACACTCCGGAGCCCGTGTAGCCGAACACGCGGTAACGGTTGTCCAGGACCTCGCCGATTCGCACGTCTGCAAACAACGAGAGCATTCGACCGATGGAAGGCTGGAAACTCACGGTAGTAGCCCTCCTGATCGTCCCAGTTGTCCCGCATCGAGAGATTCGAGCCGTCCATCGTCGCCACGGTCGCTTCTTGGGCCAATTGCTGCAAAGAAGCCGCGGGTGAAGGACAAACACGGACGGCCACTCACTTCGATCGCGTCGTCGTCGTCGGCGAACATGTCGAAGGTCTTGGGAGCGGCCGGCTTGGCGAAGGCGGGTTCCTTCTTCGCGTCCAGCTGACTGCTTCTCCTCCACCTCCTTCTCGTGCTCCTGCTCGTCCTGCTCGATGATCTCCTGCAAGCCGAATGAAGGAAGGTAAGCACGAAAAGAACTCACTTCGCGGTGGCTCTTCAGGGACGCGTGCTTCTCCTTCAGGCACTCGAAGAAGTCGCCCGGAGACTGGGGCTGCTGCACGGAGTTGGGGCCCGAGGAGAACTCGGAGGCCGCCGACTGCGGCCGACTGGAGCCGGTTGCGGACTCGCTGTCGCGGTCCATGCGGAGAACGTCACCCGCCTCCTTTAATAAACGTTCCTTACTCTTGTGCTCACGCTTAGAGGTTGCATTACTCGCTGCACTGGACTCACTACCGCCCTCGGCGCTCCCCGAGCCGCCCGACCGCCGCCGCTTGCGGTCGGGGCCTTCGGAGCCGTCTTTCCTGCAAACGAGGGAAGAAATTGAAGGAAAGAGCGGCGAGAACTCACTCGGATCCGTCGGCCTTCTTCTCCAATTGCTCGAGGAGAGCCATCCGTTTCTTTCGGATCTGCTCGATGCGTTGGGCCTCCTTGTCCTCGCCGTCGGACTCGAGGCTGAAGTCCGAGGGGACGTCCGGCTTCTCCTCGTCCTGATGGCGGTGCTTTTTGTGCTTCTTGGCCTTCTTGTGCTCCTTGCCGCGCTTCTTCTCGCGCTTGTGCGGCCGCTCCTCCCGGTCGGGCGGCGGGGCTCGTCGCGCTCCCGATGGTGCCGGCGGTGGGGCTCGCGGTCGCGGCTGCGCTCTCGGCGGGCGGGCGAACGGCGGCGGGCGGAGTCGACGTGGCGGCGGGGACTTCGGCTTCGGCGCTCCTCGCGGCGGTCGCGGCGATCCGAACGGCCAGTCGGCGAGCGGTGCCGCGAAGTGGAACGACGACGCGGCGGACTGCGCACTTCGCGTCCCATTTGTCTGGAAGCGGAGGGAAATGACGTCAGTAGAGGCGAGAAAAAGTAGACAAGCGCGAGAAAAACGAACAAAGCAACAGGAAAGAAAGGAATACACGAGCAGGTTAATCCGTGCGTGTTCTGGGGTGTTGAAACGAAGACAAATTCCGGCGGAAAGCGTCCGCCACCCGCAAAGGCAGCAGAACGCGAGCGGCTCGTTCGCCAAACGACCGTAAGCACTCGCTTCATGACCCCCGCCCACCTCTCTGCTGCTTCTTGTTGGTGAAGAGTTGCTTTCGATTGGAAGTCGACGATCGCATCAAAAGAAGATTGTTGATTGAGTTCATTTATTGTGGCGAGAACTGAAGAGTTCACAGAAGGGATCTAATCAATGGAAACGAAAGAAATCACTCAGCTTTCCCGTCGTCCGCCTGGACTTCGTTCTCCTTTTGGTCCGCTTCCTCGACGGCCTCGTCCTCGTTCGCCGCTCCCAGATGGTCGGCGATCTCCTTCAGCCGCTTCTGGGCGGACTGGGCGGCCGCTCGCCGGCTGCCGGTCGGCCGGGCCACGAGCGGGAGGTCGACGTTCATCGAGTACGAGGGCAGGACGGCGGCCTTGTTCAACGCGCGCTTGAGTGCGGACTTCGTTCGGGGCGCCACGTTGGCCCAGAGATCGTCCTCCTCGCTCCACATGCCGAGTTCGTTGAGCGTCTCGAAGTCGTCGAAGAGCATTTCGTACTCTCGGTAGACCTCCACCGTCTCTCTAAAACGAAAAGAAATGGAAAGAAGCGAACGAACGGAACTTACTCGATGTCCACTTCTTCTTCGAGCAGCGGCCGGAGGAGTCGCTCGCGCAGCCGGGGGGCGTAGTCGAGGGAGATCGCGTGCAGCGGGCCGGACATCCTGCAAACTCAACGAACGAATCAAATGTTCCGATCATCTTCGCTCACTTGTGGCCCGCATGCGAGTGGAATTCGTCCAGCAGTCGTCTTCTCTTCCCCCTCCTTCGAGTGTTTGGCCAACCCCTTGCGGAAAATCCAACGGCGTCTTCAGCTCCCCGCTCACAAGAGAAGGCGGGAGGACACACGAAAGGGACGCCTGAAGACGTTCACAATCAAACAGGATTCTGTTGGCCACTCAATTGGAACGAGAGCGACGAGAACTTCTCGGAAATACGCGCCTGTCGACTCAAGGCGTCGCCGATCGCAAGCGACTCGGCGGCGGACGCTTGAGCTCGCAGTTGAACACGACTTCTGAAGCGATTGCAATCACCGAATTGTATTGAATAGAAAGAACTCACTCGCAAGAGGATGGACGAATCTTCAGATACGACTCGTGAACGAAGAGCGGTATCAGCGAGGGATCAACGAAGAAGAGCTCCCGCTTCTCCTTCGTGCTCGTCTGCGGGCTGAGCAGAAGACGGGCGGCTTCCAGCCGGTTCCCAGCCACGTCCTCCGCGAGCAGGTCGCCCGATTGATCGCGGCCGGCGGCCAACAGTTGAAGGGCGAAGATGGAGCCGCGGAGGTCTCGATCGGAGGCTTGGATCAACCGTTCCACCTTCTCTTCGGACACCCGCACGTCCTCCACGCGCGCGATGGCCATCAGACGGGCGAGAAGCTCGTCAGAAGCCGGACGCTCGAAGCGGAGGTCAAAGCAGTGGGCGACCAGCGACTGCATCTTCTGCCAGTGCCGCTCGTTGCAAATGCAGACGATCGGGATCTCGGAGTTTTTGATCATCGTGATGAGCTCGGGAATCTGCAAGCGACGTGTGGACAAAGAAAGAACAGTTGGAACGAACTCCCGATCGCTCCGAACCGCCGCTCATCCCGTCCACTTCGTCCACGATCAGAACGGACGTGATCTTGTGCCCCCGCTTGCTGACGACCTTCGGCTTCGTGGAGCGCGGCCCGAAGAAATCGCCGTCTGCGAGTAAAGCGTTTCGCCGACTTTCTGGTCCAACCGCTTGCCGCGCAAGTCGGCGCCGTTCACTTCGACGCACTCCAAGCCGAGCTCCGCGCACACCAAGCAGGCGGGCGGCCGTCGAGTTGCCTGCAAAAGAAAGGATTGAAGGCTGAAAGAAGAGAACGCACCGACTCCCGGCGGTCCGGACAGAAGGGCCGCTTTGAAGGCGTTCCGTTCGTTGGGGCCCGTCCCATTGCGGCCTTCGGCTTGGAGGAGGCGGTCGGGACGCCGAGATGATGCCGCGGCCACTCCCGCAGCCAACGGAGGAGGTTCTCGGCCGCCGACTGCTGTTCGAGCTGCCCGATGAGCGCATTCACGTCCTCCAGGCGGTGTTTCTCCCCCATCGCTCCAAGTGAACGCGGAGAACAAACACCATTGAATCGAGCGCGTTTGCTCAGTTCCTTCGGTTGGAAGGGCCGGTCGACCGTCGAATCAATCCGCTTGCTTTTGGACGTCCGTTGGGAATTGCGTTTGGGCGGCTGCTCATCGGCCGAGTCCAGGGTGACGATTTCTGGACTTGCCGCCCGTTTTGGCCGTTTAGAAGCCGGCGACGTGATCTAATCGAGCAGTTCGACAACGCGACTGGCCGCCCGCGTGGCACAGAAGCGCAGAGACACTCTCCAGCCGTCATCTCTGCTACTGCGTGTTGAAGTCACAGCTTTTTCTTGTTCTGGACACTTCTTTTATCATCTTGTGTTCGTCTTTCTTTCAAGAAACCAGCGGAAGGCCAAGGTTAACAAAAAAAACCGATCGGTTGTTTGACGACGGCCCGCACGATTGTGATTGTCAGCAACTGCAATCTCTGATATCAATTCTCGAAACAAATTAACGGAAACCCTGAAAAATATTGGCAGCAATGACAGGCGGAAACAAGCCGCCGCCCAAAAATATCGTGTGGTGACCTGACCTGCTAGTCGGCAAGCCACACGGGCCTCTTCCTGCTCACTTGTGCGTACGGATAGCAGCAGGAGTTGACGCGGCGCAGCACTCGACCTACGCGTTTGCTTTACACCCCTTTGCATTCGTTGCCCCGCTTATTCGTGTGATCCACAAAGTGCAGGTTTGCAGCCCAAATCGCGGGAAAATGCGCGAGCTCTGCTCGATTTGTGCGGTTGAAACTAACTCCAACCTTGTGTTGATTTCACAGAAAACGCTGTGCTTGCCTGCTCTTCTCGACTATGGGCCGAGTGCAAATAGCGGCACTGGAAAGTCGAAGCGCGCTTGTTGAAGTAACCGTTTTCCGCAGCCTTGTTGCCGGTGCTTCGTTAAGCAAACCGCCATCTTACTCCTTACAACGAGAAAAGCCGTACCGTCGCGGACTCGTTTTTCCACTCGCGACTGATTCCTTCAGCACTGATCAATGAATATCTTCAGAAATTATGCCAACTCCGGAATTTTGTGGTACGAAACAAGAACCAGCGATGCTCGAAGAAGTGCAGAAGAGGAAACCGAAGATGCGCATGGACGTCCGACGAGCGTTGATGTTCCAGGCGTTGGAGACAAACTCTGGCCGCAATTGGCCGGCGCCCGGGCCTGATTTCTTTCGTGAACGTGCCGCTCTCCGCCGGCGTACTCTCCGGATGTTCTTTTGCGCTCGCTCGTTCTCGACCGCATTCTTCAGGATAAGCGAAAAAAGTCGAATGCCTATAGAGGGGGCAATTCCAATTATTGGAATGGGCGTTTCCACGATGATGTCGTCGGAATCATTCAAATTGACTCTTAACGCAAACCATTTGCGATTGGAATCTCTGTTGTTTCTTTTGCGACTCGGGCAAACGGACATCTCCCGACTAGAGCTGGCGGTGTGCGTTGCCAATTCATCACGCATCTCCTTCGATCGCCTACAAAAGATGGCCATTATACTGTCCGCAGTGAAGAGTGAGCAAACGGCCCTTCGGTACCGATTTCTTCTTGCAGATTTGCGGAATTTGAAGAACGTCAATGTCTCGATCAGTCATGGCACACGCGCGGCTGCGTGGATGATCCACCTTCTCCGGGAGTTCCTTCCGTCGTCCATCTTCGAGTTCCAATCAAGCTGCCAAGACGATTTTCTCGTGCTCGCGCTAAAGCCGCCTGCGAGGTCGGTGGAGAGAGTCCACTTTACTCGTAACACAATGAAATGTACGAATTGTTTCCTACTGGGTAATGGAATCCTTTTGTTTAGATCTCGGTCCTTTGTTCCAATCGCGTGCTCGTGTCATACTTCTTAACAAGTGCGTAGCCGAAATGACAGCCCATGGCCCGTCAGTTGGATTTCAGTATTAGAACAATTACCCTGCAGTTACACGACGCCCGATTTGCATTCGATCGACCTTCTAATCCGACCAACCGATACGTTTTACGGTTACACGCCATCCGACGATCAGATTGGAAAGAGTTCAAATGTTCCTTTGCGATTTTGAGCAGTTACACAATCGGTCGGTTGGGTCGGAAGGTCGGTCGGATCGGGCGTCGTGTAACTGCAGGGTTACAAGCGAGTATTCAGCTTCGAATTGAATGAACAAGTGGAACGAGTGGTGGTCACGATTTACAACCGGCCGCAGGCCTACTACCCCTTTGATGCGATAGCCAATCCTTCCCCCTACGAACAAAAAGAACGGGAATTTTGCACTGCGGTTCAGAACTTGTGCACGCTGAACGACCGTTTTGTTCTTCACGTTTGGTTGGTGAAACATTTCTACAGGGACTTTTTGGTTAGTTTTTTGTTTCCTTGCTTTTGTAGTGAGGAGAGTGCTTTTAAGGGCGGACGGGATCAGTTCTACGAAGTTTTGTCTTCTTCTCTCGTTTGCTCTCGGAGAGTTGCGGAGACGGCAAAATGCGGAGGCCACCCAAACGTCCAGATTACGGTGGAAATCGAACTGCCGTACCCCATGAAAAAGCCGGTATGTTCGCTTTATCGATCAAAACACAACCATTCGAGTGTTTAGCACGATTACGAACAAATGCGGGCGGCGGCGGCGGAGTTCTTCGGCGCAAACCCGAACTTCACGCGCCAATTCGAGCCGTTCGACGCGCAGCTGGTCACCAAACTCGGAAATGGACCCGTACAACTTGTGGACGTCTGGAATTGTCAATTGGACGAGATTCCGTTGGATGTTGTTTTCACTCGCATTGTGTCTTTGTGGTAAAATTGTGTTTTTTGTGTCCGCGAATAAAAATAAAGCAAATGAATGTGGCAAGTAAATTAAACAGCGATACATCCCGAAAAGGCTAAAACTTGGAGTAAAAATGCAAATAAAGGCGGTCCACAATCGAGCGAAGCCCAGCGGTCAGTCCGAAGATCTCCATGACAACAAGTCGTGGTTTGTTCTGGTTGCACGCAATTGCGAGCAATCTCCTCCACAAAAACGGGATGTCCGACAAACTGCCGTCCAGTACACTCCCAAACGCGCAGCTCGACGATCGGCTGCAGCGATTGGAGCGTCGTTTGGAGAAGGCTCGACATGAACGCGTTTGTCACGCTCCGCTCACTCATTGCTTAGCGCCCAGTTGCAGGACAACTACCTCGAGTTCTTGCGCGAATCCAAATCGGACATTCCCGCGAACTTCTTGCCCGATGAAGTGAGTAATTCTTTTGCTCTTCAACTGATTTCTTTCGATCATTCTTGAGGATCGTCCACGATTTCGCTCGTCGTCTGCCGCTCCAGCCACACGCACGCGTCAAGCGGCCCGCCCGTCCATTTTGCGCCGCCTGGAAACGAATCGCTACTTTTGGGACGCGGCCGCTCGCGCGCTCGACGATTTCGCGTTGAGTCCGCTGAAGACCGTCGATCAGATGCCGAGGTATGAGAATGCAAGTGGGCAATGAGACACGTGTGATGCAGTGGACTCGCATTGGAATCCGACCTGCTGCCCATGACCAAACGACTGCGAGAGATCGGGGCGAGCATTCGCAATCTGCGGGAATATCGGCTGAGCATTCCTTCCGACGAGTATTTTCGGTTTGTTCTGCTCATCTCTCACTTCTTTCGATTGCTTTCGATCAGAAATCTGCGCCCGCACGTCCAAACCGCGCCTCAATGGTCGCCCTTCTACGGCGACCCGCAGAAGGCGGACCTCCCGTCGCTGGCCGAAATCCGCTCGCGTCTCCTGAATTTGAACTTTTCGGTCGAACGGAGAACCCGCGAGCTGTTGGATCAGAAGACAACAGTCGAGCAGCAGTCTTTCCTTGATTCGAACAAGCCGACCGAAACGGGCGAGCGGGGAGTGGCCGAGCTGGCGGAGGAATTGAAGGCGCACGTCGCCAACCGCCTCGAATCGAAGTTGGAGAGGACCGAGGAGAAAATCGTGCCCGCGGCTGCACGCCCGTCCGTCTTCTCGAAAGATGCCGTCGAGCAACGGCCATCCGAAGAGAAGCGTCCCGATCAGCCGCTTTCCGAGCCGCCAGTGATCTCGAGCATTCGGCAAATCGTCCTTCCGTCTTCCACCTCCTCCAATCAACCGACCGCCCTACCGGTCGCTCCAACGATCGCCTCTGCCGCGCCGCCCCCACAACCGCCAAATGCACAGAAAGAAGAAATCAGCGCTCCAAAGCCCGGTAAGTCGCTGCAGTCATCGCGTTGATACAGACTGCCCTTTCAGCCACCACAAAAGAGCAATACAACCGAATGCTGGACATTCTGCGGCCGCGCACGATCCAAGTGTCCTCCAGCTCCGATTCGGAGGACGATCCCCGTCTTGTGCCCGCCCCTCCTGTCGTCTCCAAAAAAGTCGAAGAGTGAGTGCAACGGAACGAGCAAACGTCCCGTTCGTTTGCGTCTGGGCGTGATCGGAAAACGAAGAGCGGGGGAGTGCCCACCTCTGGCCGAAAATACACTTACCAAACGTCAGGAGTTTTGAAGCATCAAATTACGTGGGCCGGCTCAAAGGGTTGCATCTTGCACCCGCCGATCACGAACGAGGGCAGGAGTTCAGTGCACACCAAAATCTTCCTCCGTTCAGGCCTCCAACCGCTCTGCCCGCCCCGCCGATCGTCCAGCCGACCGCCGTGCCCACGCGACCGCTGATTCCGAGCACAATGAACGCGTTGGATTCAGACTCTGAGTTCTTCGATTAGTGCCCCTCTCAGCTTCCATTAGTCTAATGAAAGTGCCCGTCTTCTCTTGTGTTTACGATCCGAATTCGGAGAGAACAGTCGCTTCTTCTTCCTCGGGTCGCTTCGGGCGGCTGTCGTCGTAAATAAACGAAGTTTACTTTCCGACTGCACTTGAGGCGGCGAAAACAAAGAAGCGAACGAATTCTTGTGTTTACGCCTCGTGCCGCGAATTCCGTTTGCCCCACGGGCCGCCCGTCCTCATAAATCGTGGGATTAAAGAGGCGAGTGGAGGGCGTGTTCGAAAAAACAACTCAACAAAAGGGCGTTCCGCCGGCCGCCCCTCGACCTCGTGCAAAGCGGGCGTGAATTGCGATCTTGAAATCGAGAGCCCCGAGCGACGGCCCGATTCGTCCGGGTGTTTACAACGACCGAGCGGAGGAATTAGTTCGTCCTTCATTCCTGCCGCCCGCCTGCTCGTCCGTCCACTTATGCCGCCGGGCGTTTTGTTACACTCGCCCTCCTACCCGCCGCTCGCCGATTGACCGGAAGGAAGGAAGTGGGCGGCCGGAAGGGCGGGCCGGTTGTCCACGATTCCAATCTGCCCCGCTTTTATTGCGCCTTCCGATCTCCCGCATGTGTTCCAAACGACGCGGGCGGCCGACTCGTGCAGCTCGGGGGCGATTTGATGGGCGCCGTCCATCTGCCGCGGCCGGCGAGCGGCTCGAATTCGGCGGGAAGGGCGTGATTTCCGGCTGCTCGTGGCCACGAATTCCTGGAGCGTGAATGTCGAGAAGGCGGAAGCCATCGGCGGGCGGGCGGGACGCGTAATGCATTTCCGAGCAGGTGGGCGGCATGAGCGAACCGGCGGAAGAAAAAACTCCTGCTTCCGTTCGAAATAACCGCGCGCTCTCGACTCACTCGCTTGAAGGAGCTCCGCGTTCCCGTCCGTTCGCCCGTCTCGTCTCGTTTGCACAGCCGGCCCTCCGCTTTGTTCGGGCCGGCCTCTTTGTTCTACGGCGGACAATCAATCGCGATTCATCATCTTTCCTCTCCGGAAAGCGATCCGTTTGTTTTGACGTTGCCCAATCCACACATGAGCTCACCAGTGAACCAGTGGTCATCATTTCGGCCTTCGGGCCCGTAGAGCCGATTTGACAGGTGGACACTCGGACGAGCCGCCTGCTTCGATTTCCCTCCGGCTGCTGGCGGGGCGGGCGGGTTCTCATCGACGAAATTCAAGCCACGATTTCGCAATTCGCGGCTCGTCGAGGTCTCTGTTCGGGTGTCGAATGGCGGCAAGCAGGCGGCCGCCTCGGAGACTCGTGAATTTTTAATCAACCGCCGTTTAACGGCCTGGATTTCCCGCTTCCCACTTCCTCTTCCTCCGTCTTCTTTTCGCTCCGTTCTTGCGGGCGACGTTCCGCGTTCGCTCGTAGGCGACGAATTGTTTTGGTTTTTAATTAATCCAATTAGCCACCGCGAATGTTCGCAGCGTCTCGTCAAACCGAACGAAAGGCCGCTCGTCGGGGGGCAAACCGCTCGTTTTGTCCGCCGATTATTCGCAAGAGACGAGCGGCCGGACACTTCCGCGTTCCCTTGCCGCCCGTTCAGCTCGTAAATCAATCTGGCCGCTCATCAAAATGCGCGTCCCCAGCGAACGGCGCAGTCGAGCGGCTAATTGCGCCGGGCCGTTCGGAAGTCGGAAATCTCCGGAAGCCATTCGACTCGCCCGTCCCGTCTGCCCGCCCCCCTGTCCGCAATGACGTGAGGCGAGGGCGGAACGAGTGCACGATCGACTGAAAGGCCGCCGGTTATGAAAAGGTTTCAAGTTTCTTTCTTGAAGCAGCGCCCCGAAGGAGTGACCGGCGGGCGTGATTCCCGGCCGAATGGCCGCTTCGCCGCTCCGATTTGCATTCTTGCAAACAAATCGGCGAGCGACTCGCCCACGTGCGAAAGGCGGAGACTCCGCTGCTTTGTCTTTGCGCAATCCCCCCTTCCTTCCTCCGGCTTTCTGCTCGCTGCAGTCGACGGAATCCGTCGATTGATTCTCTTTCCTGCGGCGAGTCATTCGCCGGAAGGTCGTCCATCCCTCCCACCGCCTTCTCCTTCTAATTAGTCCGCTCATCCGGTCGCCTGCAGCAGAAACAAGCCGGCGGACTCCCGACCGCCCCGCCCGCCCGCGAAATCGCCGCGTCCACTCGGCTTCTTTTAATTCGACCGCATGCAAATCCGACGGTCTTGATTCTCCGCCCGCTCTCTTCATTAAAACAGACGGCTTTTGATTTCCGTTCCGAACTCTCGTCTTTGTTCTCGGAATTGGAATTTGTTCCCAGCAGACCGAACGGAATTCAAATGTCGCCTTTTTGCTCGGTTTTCCGCACCAAACGAGCTCGTCGACGGAATCCCTCTCGGTTGTTTTAATCCGCCGTTTTGCACGAGTAAACAGGCGGGCGGGGGGGGATTTCGCGCGACGGTTCACTGGGCTCCGCTCGTGCGATCGCTTCTTTTTGGTTCGTGGTTGTGATCGCTCGACACATTTCGTGATCGTTCTTTCTTGTACCCCAACGATCGCTTGTTTGCAGCAGAAATGAGCAGCGTAACGGAGAAGTCGGCCGAAGTGCAGCTGAATCCCTCGCTCGCCCAGCTTCAAGCCGAGAAGGCGATGAACATGCAGCTGCTGAGACAGACGCTCAACGACGTCAACATCAAAGACTTGGTGCCCACACTCGTCGCCCGGCACGTGATCCGTTCCTACGAGATGGGCGCGGTCTATTCGCAGGTGGGCTTTCTTTTGTCCCCCGTGATCGAATGGGGATTGCAGGAAGACCCCATCCTTCAAATGGACAAGCTGATCGAAATCCTGAAGAGCAAAACGTACTTTGTGGCTCCCCTTGTGGACGCCTTGATCCGCAACGGGCGAACGGAGATCGCCCAGTCGATCCTCGCTCAGCTCTCCACCAGTGGGATGTGATCAACACGAATACTCTGCAGTTTATTCCCGCCTTCCAACTGATATGTCCACGCATTCTACACGAAGAAGAAGAGATTGTTGTTTAGCCGCCGCTAGTGAGTGTAAATAAACGATCGGTCAGCTGTCGTTGCGGAAGGAGTCTGAAGACGTGCTTTCTCTTGACGAATGCCCGCCGAAACTCACGCTCTTGCCACCGCCTGTAGATCACGAAGAACCAAAACAAGCAGTTGAAGACGATGAAGGCGGCCGGAAAGTAGAAGCGCGCCTTCTCGTCGATGTACTAGAGAGCTTAGCATGGTTGGGCATTGAACCGCAAGAAGGACCTACCTCGGGATCTCTCCAGTTCCTGCAACGAACGGATTGATTGCTAACTGTCTATGGAGATCTTACTGCTGCATTTGCTTGTACAGAAAGCGGGCTTGAAAGATCCGGTAGTTCAGCTGAGCGGACGGCGTTCGTTGCGACAGCCTTCGCTTTTCGCCCTGAAAGCGGACGAAAGTGAGTCAGGAGCAACGAACGAGTGACCATTTCGCCGAAATTCAACCGATGATCTCCGTTCTGCTCGCCCGAGAACTTGTGCAGGAAGGTCCCATAGCTTTTCACCTCTTCCGTAAAGGCCTCGTCTACCTGCAATCAACAGCAGTAAGTATGAGGGAATCATAAACCCACCATCTCGCCCATCGCCGCTCTTCTCCGTTTTGCTCGGTCTGCTCGATCCAAATACCCGACAAGCGTAAGTTCGACGAGTGTGGCGCCAATGAAGAGGATAGCAGAGGCCATCCAAAAATCGATGCTCATGTCTGGAACAAGTCGGTTGTACTTCCGCTGCCTCTGTTTACAAACAATAAGAGACACGCGGAAGTGTACGAACAATGCTGGAGTATTGGATGCTGATCGACATCAACGAGGAAACGCCGAGTGTGATCCTTGCGGGAAGTGCGTGATGATCGAGCCAAAAGGAAATCCAGGACATCCCGATGGAAATGAACGTGGGGACGAACATCGTGAGAATGTACACTCCAACGTCCCGGGTGAGAAAGAACGACACGCTCAGCTGAACGGAACGTGAATAGGTACTGCAAAGAAGGGCACGACTCGCCTGGTCCCACTGCCCCGCCGCATAAACGAAAGATGCCTTGCGCCACGTAATTTTGCTGAGCTGTAACCAGCAGCAATATTTAAGGTGAGAATGAAACGACGAGCGTACTTGAAAGTCAGGTGGCTTCGTGCGACTCGGGTACTCGATCACCTGATGGCAAAAGTAAGGCGAGATGAGATAAGAAAGCAAACCGGACTCCAATCCCTCCACTTCAGCTTCACGGTTCCCTGATTGTAGGCGTACGACTCGAGGATGAGTTCGCACTCTTCGCCGTTGAAGGGATAGTTCCCGAGGTTCACGTAACACGGGCCCTCGACGCGAAGTCGGTAATTGACCTCAAGGGAACGCCGATGAAACTGCAACAGTGAAAGGGCGCACTCACCCAAACGGTTCCTGAATTCGTGAGATCAACTGTGTAACTCATAGCATTCAAAGAACAATGAGAACTCAATAACAGACAGCAAAAAGGCCTACCGTTCGGATAGAGCAGAATGAAGGAGTTCGGCGTGGGGCTGGTGTGCAGATCGGAGCGCTTCGAGTTCACAAAGCAGACGAACGGGAGCCAAAGCTTGTCGATGATGGCCGCACTCAACGTCAAGTTCTCCAAGCACGACGTGTGCTGATCGTAGCGGAGGCGGCGGTCCTCCCAGATTTGTGACATGAGAACGTCGGCCGTGAACGAGGCCGACATCTCCGACACGTCGTAGAAGGTTTGCACGGCGAGCTCGATGGAAACGGTGACGCCGTTCGCGTCGGGCGCAAGGTGTTTGTCATAATCGCCGCCGAGCACCGTCTGAAGGCTCGAATCAACGGTAAAAACGAAATGAGTGACTCACTCGCACGATGGTCGTCGATTGTGTGAGGATGTCCTGCGAAGTGCAGTTCTTTCGTTGCGTGCTCGGCGCTATAAGAAAGCGCGGTCAATCACTAACACACTTCTAACCGTTGGCCGTGTGTTGAAGTGGGTGAGCAGTCGTTGGGGCGGGCGGAACCGTCGAGTTGACGAGCGTGATCACTTGGGCCAAGTTGAGCAGCAGCGATTGGACGACCATTAAACGCGCGCCCGCTGGACATCCGCTTGAATCAAACGTAAATTAGTGGTCAGAAGGAAGGACGCGTCGTGAGAAAACCGAATGCTCGCAGGCGAGGAAGGCGGCCGAACGGGCGAATTCGAGGGCTCGACGGACAATAAGCTGCTCGTCATTTCGGCCAATCGGCGGCCACTCGAAACAACCGACGGAAAGCACGAGTGCTCACGAGTGCCGCGGAGGGCGGACGGGCGCCTCAAACCGCAGATTGACGACAGGAAACCCGCCGATTTCCGTTGGCTTCGAGCGGAGACGAGCGGCCCCGGCGGAGACCTTTGCACTCGACTTTTGTGCGTAAACGGCCGCTCAATTCGATTGCGGGCATTGAATTGGGGGGCCGTCCGGAGTCTTTTTTTGAAAACAACTCTTCTTCTCTCGGAATTCCACGTAGCCGCAAGTTCAGTGAGCACATTCATGTTCATTGCTTGCAATTAGTCGCTCGTTTATTCCGACCGCTTCAATCACAACTCTTCTGGCGGATTCAACGCCCGCTCCTTGGCCAGGTGATTTAACGTCAAGTAGTAACTCCAGTAGACGAATGTGAAGAGCGCGAAGCTCGCGGGGAAGACACGCCTGAAGACAGAGGTCAAGGCTTGAAGAAAGAACGAAGAGTACCGCGAAAGCGAGTCGATCCGTTCGCCCGTCCACTTGGGCGGCAGTTCGATGTCCAGCGAGTCGGGGTGGACTGCAAGCAATCATTCTTGACAGTTCGTACACTCTCGCTCACCTCCCAGCCCGAAGCTCAAAGCGGTGAGTGCGTGGAAGGGGTCCATCTGAAAGCCGGGAGACTCCTGCCGCCGCCGGCCGCCGCTCAGAAAGCCGGTCGCCCACGAGGTTTTGCGCGACGGGGCGGAATTCGCGACGTTCCCGTTGCGTTTGGACTCGTCCGCAAAGAAGACCTGGAACGAGTCGATTGCAGAGAACGGAGAGAAACGACAGCTCACGCTCTCCTTCCGCAAGCGGGGATCCTCAAACTCCGTCCGAGGCCGTTCGATCGAGCCGTAGGTCGTGGAAGACGAGCGGCACTCCTTCGGCTCCCGCTCGGTCGTCTCCTCTTCGGGGATCACCGAATCACGACCGTGTTTGTAGTGGAAGGTTGCTCTAAACAGGGTTAAAGATAAAGAACTCTCGCTATCAAACCTTCGGAATTGCGCGAGCTGCTTCGCCTTGTTCTCCCGCTGTCGTTCTTCTTTCCGCTTGGTGTTCGCGCTCTCCACGTAACTGAAGACAACTTGATTAATCGAGTGTGCACGAGAGAACAAACCAGACGATCGCGACCTCGAGCATCGTCGCGCACAAGAAGATCGTGATCGAGGTGAAGTAAATGTCGATGGCTTTCACATAACCAACGCGCGGAAGACTCCTTGCAATGTTTCCGTACTGATATGTAAGGGCGAGGAGCGAAGACATCTGCAAGCAATCAATTTGAAGAAGACTGACACTTCGACTTGCCCCAAGCGTGATCCGTGCGGGCAACGCTCGAAGGTCGATCCAAAACGATATGAACGCGATCAGCACCAAGCAAGAAGTCGGGACGTAGACCTGGAGCACTCTCTTCTTCATGTACTAAACGGAAGATACTCACTTGAAGAATGTAGAAGCCGAAGTCTCGACCGAAGCTCAACGAAATCGAAAGTTGATCCCACGAGCCGGCCGCGTACTCGAACGTCCCCTTCCGCCACTTCAGAGCGTACAGGTGGTAATCAGCCAGTTTGTTTGTGGCAATCGAAAAGACCTGCAAGAGGGGAGAAAGGAGTGAATGCACACCCGCTTCTTCTCACCGGATCCCACTCGCGGAAGTTTAACGAGACTCGATCCGCGTTGAACGCATACGATTCGATCGTGAGGGTACACGTTTGGATGTCCAGGGGGTACAACGCTGCAATCCGCAGTGAATGACGCACATCACTCCCAACACTTGCCGAGATCCATCGTGCACGCCCCCTCGACGCGGAGTCGGTAGTTCAGCGTGAAAGAGGACTTTCGTGAACAATGGGAGCGAGCGGGAAGCGGGCGAGAGGAAAAATCAGCGGGCAAACAGAGCGAAAAGCAAGGACTTTTGGGTTTGAATGAGAAATCAACTGAATGGAGGGTGGAAGAATGGCACTCCTAGTCGTTCAATTTAACAAACCAGATGGTCCCGTTCTTGAAGAGCGTGAGAAAAACGTTCGGACTGGGCGACGAGTGGATGGTGGTTGACTTCGAATTCACGAACACCTGAAGCTCGGGGCTGTCTTTCTTCAGCAAACGGAAGACGTACCACGTTCGGCAGCCACAGCGACTCTACCAAGTTGTGCCCGACCGTGAGGTTGTCGAAACAAGGAGTCACCTGCTCGAAACGAAGGCGAGGATCGTGCCTGAATTCCCGACTGTTCACTCGTCCTGCACTGCGCTCACCAGATTTGAGAGAAGAGGGCGTCCAGCGTAAAGCTCGACCGGATCTCCGAGACCTCACCTGAACGGAAGCATTGATTCCCGTTGAAGGGATCAAAGCGAGTGCCTATGGACTGAATCACGAACTCGATCGTGACTGAAGTGGCCGTTCGCTTCGACGGCGCGACGTCTTTGTTGTCTAAAGAAAGGGTTGATTGAAACTACAACCAAGACCCGCTGGCTCACAGTTCTCGAAGATCCTCTTCAGAACGAACTGGGCCAACGCGTCGTCTGTGGGATCGCTGCAACAACTTTCGTTAGGCCGAGAAGATACACTCCTTGCTCCAACCATTCTTCCTCCAAGCTGAAGTTGCTCCTCGCACTCATGAGGTCGGGCGAGTTGCGGGCCACCTGCGCCAAGCCCATGATGACGGACATGAACGAGAGCCCGTGGATGAGAGTGGAGGCGGCCGTCGCGTTCATTGCCGCCGGTTCACATGCTGCAACCAGAGGATTCGAACGAGCAACGAGCAAGTGTCTTCATTCGGAGCCGCCAACCAAAACAGTCGACTTGTTCGCGTGTTCGGCGGCCGCGGGCGCGAATGCAAATCGAACGGAAATCACGTTTGTTCGTCGGGTTGCGAACGGGCGGCACGCGGTTTGTTCCGCTTTGCCCGCACCGTTTGGACGGAGAAGGACGGCGGGATGCACGCCCGAAGACTCGCAAAGATCGAAAAGGGGAATGAACGGAAGAACATCCCCGTCTTCTTCCCGCCCGTTCCCACGGCCGAATGCATCGGCAGACCATTCCGAATGCACGGATTCCCGCCTGCTTAATGACGTTCCTCCGGATTGCAGAAAGAATTCTCTTTATTCGAATAATCGACACTCAAATCACTCCAATTTGATGCGGTAGTGAACGCGCAGGGTGTGCAGCCAGGCGTGCTCGTTCGAGAACCACAGCTTGTAGACGCCCGCCTCGGAGCACTCGATGTGATCGTGGAGAGGCACGTGGGTTGGGCCGGGCACCTTCTGCAAGCAAAAGAAACTCCATTGAGTTCATCCGCCTTCTCGCACGTTGAAACGAGGGTAGACGGCGGTCATCCGGGCGGGATCTTCGGTCTGCGGATCGTCGGCGGGCGCGAGAAAACAGGCGTACGCGAAGTGGCCGTCCGTTTGGAAGGTCCACGAGAACTTTTGGCCCTTGGCCGCCTCCACGGTCACGCAGCCCGTTTTGCCGGCAGGAACGTCCAGTTGGCGAGCATCCGTGATGGCGCCCTGATTGTAGTAGCCGCTCTCCGGAAAGGGGACCGCTCGTTCGAGCGGCGCCTTGAATGTCTGGAAGAGAAGAAGAGGTTCTAGTTGGAAGAGAAAAGAACGCACTTCTTCGTTCCCTTCATTCCAAAAGACGGGCAACACTTCGGGATTCGCGTACTCGAGAATCTCGCTCTTCCAGTTCGACCCGAAGATTTTCACCTTGTTTTTGGTCCGTTCGGGCAGCAGCGGCTTCACGATCGACCTGCAAGCCGCCGAGTAATCACAGAGAAGCCGGCAGAACGAACCAAATGGTGCTGATGAACGAGGGAACGTTCACCAGAATGAACTTGTGGATCATCTCCACCTGCAACCGACGGGTAGAGAAATTAGGCGCGTCTGAACTCACGTAGTGCTCGGCCATAAAGGCGGAGATGCTGGAGAGGGCGCCGGTCAGCAAGCCCATCAGTCGGCGGTCGAACTGCAGTCCGGTCAGGTCCATGATGTAAATGACGTGGCATTGCTCTCCTGCAATCCACCGCTTTCTTCAATCAGTTCGAGGGTTCCCCACCCACCAGTGCGTTCCTCTTCCTCCATCACCTTCCGCAGCATGTACTCGAGATCGTGGATGCGCTGCAAACATGTCCACTTGTTTCTTCTGGGGATCGACTGCACCAACCGCTCGCATGATCTCGTTCAGCGGATAGGTCTGCAGAAGGCCCCAGTAGTCGTTGGCGCCCGTCTGCTCGACGTTGATGAACGAGTTGGGGATCTTTCCGGACAGGCCGCTGAGGCCAGCCTTCCAGTGCGCGTGGATGGGATGGTCGCGCGGCTTGTCCGCCACATGGTCGAGATCCCAACGACTCCGGCGGAAGGTCAAGTGATTTTTCAACTGAAAGCGGCGAGCTGAGCGAGCGATTAAACAGAGCACTCACTTTCGGAAGGATCTCATCGATCTTGTAGTTGTGCCCTTGGAGCCAGCGGAGAAGGTTGAAGTCCGTGTCGTAGTAGGGCGTCAACTGCAAGGAAAGAGTAATTAAAGGCAAAGAAAAGAAGTCAAACGAACCTCGTCCCGAACCAATTCACGCAACTTCTCGATTTGCTCGCGGTCGCTTTCGGAAATCTTCGCGGCCACCATCGTGGATCCGAAGCGAAAACTCGTGAATTTCGAGCGAAACGGACGGCGAAATCGGTGTGACCGGCGGGTGTTTGAACGGAGAAGACGGGCGAGTTGGCGGACCGGCGGGGCGCGTGGAAGGTCAACCGAAGAGAGCGGAGATGCGCGCCGGAGAGCCGAGCGGTGCGTGTGGCGACCATCGCCGCCGGCAGCCGAAGATTTCCGCCGCAAAGCGAAATCGGGCGCTCGTTTGTGCAGCTGGACGGCCGGCGGAGAGAAAAGAACCGATTGGCGCCTTTTGTGCTGCTTTCTTTCTCGTTTGTTATCGAACAGAAGCGAAGAGAAAACGGGGAGCACACTCCAGTGTTTATGCACGTGTCCACCACACTCCCGCTCCAAACCGAAAGAGATCCTCCTCATTTCTTGTCCTCCTCCTCGACCAGAGTGAGCGTTTGTTCCGAGACCTGGAGGTACGCCTTCTTCTGTCGAATCTGCAACGAACGCGCAGTCAATCGAAAAACGAGACAGAACCCACCTTCTGGTTCCGCCAGACGGACCAGCCGGCGAGAGCGAGGACCAAAACGAGGTAGATCAAGACCATGAGGCCTCCGGTGATCCCCCAGATCATCAACGGATTGAAGGCGGCCGCCTGAAAGCAGAGGAATTAGGCGAAACGAAGAAGACTTTCGGTCGTGTTGAGCTCTCGACTTCCGACCCCAAGCGGAATGATTAATGACAGAAGGCACAACTTCCGCCTTGCCGTGACGTTCGAGCGATCGTCGTCACCAGGCGGCGAGTACAGTCGTAAACAAACGCACCATTCGGAAGTTCCTGATCGAAGTGCGCAGCGAACCGGAGCGGGACCAACGGAGACGACCGCCGAACGAGAGGTCCGTTTGAGAATTCGAATGGCCGCTGGATCGAATGGACGGGCCACGTTCTTCCCTCTCATCCCCGCTCGTATGCAAACCATGACGCTCACCCGCAGTAAAAATGTTGAAAATTTGGAAGCGGAGCGGTCGGGTGGGGCGCGGAGTTCGCCGAATTCCTTCGCGCAATCACGCGCCCTTCGGAGGCGAGCGGTCGGTTGGAACGAGGGCGCAACGAATCGCTTCTTCTTTTTTGCGACTTCTGGAGAGCGTTTCCTACTTTTCGCTCATGAGCTGAACTGTTGTCTGTTGATGGAAGAGCGACGAGCCCTGATCTGCTTCGCACGGGCCTCGACCTCGTCGAGCTGTTCGAAAATGACGTGATTCTTCGTCCTTGTTCTCGTGACGTTCGGAGCGGAGCGGGCGCGGGCCGTCGCGCACAAACGACCATCGATCGCCGCTCGTCTTTAAGAAGCGATCTCGTTCGAATCGATCGCTTGTGTTTCGGAACATCGCCTGCACGCGGGTTGCAAGCGACCCGAAATCCCCCGCCCTCAAACCGGTCGGGTCGTCGTCGAGGAGAAAGGCGGCGGCGGTTGCGTAAGCGGCGATACGTTCAGGTGTTCCTCCGCCGCCCTCCGATTGCGCGGGACGCGGGTCGTTGAATCAAGCGAATTACTCGCGGGTTTCTCCTCTTTGCAACCTCCGTTTGCAGCCGCTCCCCTCTTTGCTAATGTCTGTTGCGCGGTGAGGGGATCTTATCGTCCGACGAGATACCATCTGCGGGTTGCTGCTTTTGTGCGTTGAACGGGGACTTTGAGGTCGTCTATTGGAGCTGAACGAGGCGATCGACATGCTTTCTGTGTACTTTTATCTCTCCGTTTGATTGGTGCTTGAAATCACTCGCCGTCCACCCCCACTTCCAGTTGGCGTTCGCGCGAGATCGATCGGCGGGCATCCCGGGCGATCAGCGAGTGATCGGCAAGCGGCTTTCTCGTCGACGAATTCGATCGATGACCTCCGCTTTTTTCGAGCGACGGGAAAGGCGAACGCCGAATCGAGCGACTCGCCGAGGTACCCGCCCGACCTCCGTCGTCTTTGAAGCCCGCAATCTTTCTTTGCCACTCGTTCTGCTTTTGTTCTTTTTGCTCCGGGAAACAGCCACAGCATCTTCGTTCGTCGGTATTCCACAAGCGGTAGTCATTGCGCGTTCTCGTCTTCAGTTACCCTCGACTGCTTGTCAATCGATTCCTGCAGAAACGAATAGTGGTGATGTCCCACGCGTTAGGTGCCTTCTGCATTTCAAAACATCGTCGTTTGCGCAATGGGTTGCAGTTTGTGGTGTTCGCCGCGCTTCCCGCGCGTCTTCCATCCAATCGATCGATGGAACGATGCTCGGCGGCGTGCGGGTCGTACTTTGAACACGCGCAAGCGTTCGAATTCGTGGGCAACGACGCGAGGGAAATTCGCGAACGTTCGACTCGTTTCGAGTTTGCAGTTTGTTCTGCGCGAAGTTTCAATCATCACTTCTCTCTGATCCAATTAAAAGTAGACGAGTATTTTGTGTTGTCTTCCTTCCTGCTCCAACTGACCCAAGTGCACAAAGTAACAGTTCGATCATAATACGCGCATCTGCGGAGAGCAACGGTCTCTCCAACCGCGCAGTTCAAACCGGGACCAGAAGTTCGTGGAACGTGCCGTTGGTTTGTGTTTCTTCACCTCTGCGCCGTTTGTTTTCCGCTCGCTCGCTGATATCATCGACGAGACGCGCGGAGTGCGCCCGCTGCCCACCACCGTAATTAACGAGAAGAGACGACCGCAAACCTCCGATCGATCGCCGTGACGCCGCGCCCACCAAGCGCGCCGACTTGCGCGCTCTCGACTTGTGTTTCGGGGCGTCGTCCAGCGACGGCCTCTCGCGAACATCCGCCGAGTGTAATGAACGAATCGCCCATCAACTTCGGCGGACGTTCTCGGTGCACACGACCGCAGTCGACCGCTCAAGGGCGCAGAGCGCAGATTTCGACTTCTGCTGCGGGTTTACTGCAAGATGCGGAAGAAAGAAGTGGCGGCTTGTGCACTCCCGTCGGCGTCTTTCAACTCCGCGCCGGGAATCTCGCCAATCGGGCAGTGCGCCCGCTTTCTTCGTTCGATCAACAATTAGCACACAAGAGGGTCCTCCCTCCTTTCTTTTCGGTCGACTTTCTTCGGCTCCCGCACCCATTCGATTGCTGAAGGAAAGCGGCTGTTTTGATGCGCAATCGTGTGTTTGGAACCTTCCGTCCGTGCGCGTCCCTTCGTTTCGTTCGATCGACGCGAAAGGAACGTGGGAGTTGCGGAGGCGCGTGAGCATCGCGACTTCTCGCTGGAGTAAACAAACGGCCGTCTTTTCGCTTTTGTTCGTCGGTTTCATTTCACACGTCGAGAATCTTCGTTTCGTGTTCCGTTCTACTCGGTGACTCGCGTGTTCCTCCATTGACGTTCATCTCTTATCTTACTGTATTTCAACTGCCGACATTGCGCGTCGCTTTCGTCACCCTCCGCAAGTAGCGGTGATTTTCGAAGAGCGCGAACCAAAAATAGCCGTGGACTTTGGGCGGACGGACGAATTGATCGCTTCTTTCGTTCAGTCAACTCCTTTCGTGCAGCACGTGCGTGATGACACAAGTCGAGACGAGCAGGAACTTCACGACCTGCTTCGGGAACATCAGCGACGACAATGTGGGCATTTTGAAGGTTAGTGGCCGCACACAACCGTCCGCTTGACGTCTGCTTCGCTTTCAGAACCAAAGCGCAATAGAACTCAACCACATCTACAAACTGTGGCAGGGATGGGTGCCGCTGCCGTTGGCCGTCGCCGGCCTTCTGCTCACGTCCATCTACATTGCGGGCGTGTTCCGCGCGATCAAGCAGCACCGAGTGAGCCGCAAGTGCTACGTTCTGCTGCTGAATCGGGCATTCGGCGACCTGTTCGCCTGTGTGATGGCTTGCGTGATCTCCATCTACACGGCCTCTGTGCGGGTCGTCAGGTGAGCGCGTTCTTCGATCGCATTCGTGCGAATTCGCCGACTAATTGCTCCGAATTACCGCCGTTCGCCTGTTGCAAAGACGGCTGCTCGCCGACCAACGATCACTGCCCGCGTCGACGCGCAACTGCAGTCATTCCTTAAACCCCATAATACCGTTGATTTGTGTTCGTAAAAGGGCGTCCGGGTGTCAACAACATCAGGCGGCGGTCGCCATTTGGTCTCCTGTCAGGTTTAAAACACGTGAATCACGCGAAGAGTACTTTTGCATTGCCGTTGGGGGTGACAGCGATTGATCGACGGGAACATTCTCGTGATCAAGTGGTGGAGGGAAGTGAACAACAAGAATGCCTGCAACTTGCAGGCAACAAGGAAGTGAAAAACCAAACTGAAAGCAACCAACTGCACTTTTATCTCATCACTCAATGCTTTTAGCCGGGAAACAATGCAAGCTATTGACGTCTTCTTCATGGCCTGTAAGATCAGATTACGCACGGACCCCCGCTCACTCTTCTTTGCAGCCTTCTGGTCGGCCATGATCTCCTACGTGGCCTTGAGTCTGATCAAACTGTACGCCGTGTGGCAGCCGTTGGACTACCGGAAGAACGGTGTGAACATTCCACTAATCTCTTATTTGTTCGTGTCTGTTTAGTGAGCATGAGGAGATGCGTCTACCTGATCGTCCTCAGCTGGATCGTCTTTGGGTTCTTCGTCGCGTACGCGCTGGGGATGATCGCATTGGTCCGGATTCCGTACTTGAACGAGTGGTCGGGCTGTCGAGTCGAAACTTGCCTTCGGTAAATGCAAGAGATGAAGGCCGTGAATACTAAATGTGCGCTTGCAGCTACATGTACCGCGTGCGAAACGTCACCGTAATCGTAGTCTACTTTCTCACGATGATCTGCTTCACGATCACTGGTTTGTCCTTGTGCTCATCTGTCCTTCAACATCCTTCTTGCAGTGATCCTCATTCGGCGAGCACGGAAGTTCATGCGGCGTTTCCACCAGCAGTCGACGAACGCCTCGCAGAATGCGACAAACCCGCGCCGACGGTCGCTGAAGGAGCGCTTTCCGCTGTGGAAGCTGAGCGTGAACGTGTCCACGTTCGCCTTCTTCAACGTCTTCTACGCCATCTGGGCGATCGGCCTCACGTACAAGGGCGCTGACCGGTGAGTGGCCGCCTCTCCTTGACCATCGCTCTTCTTTTTTCAGCTGCTTCTTCCTGCTCCATTTCAACAGCATGATGCTGCTGCTGGGCTTCGTTCGGATCAGTCTGCTCGTGCGGATTGTGACCGACCCGATCGTTGCGTTCATCACGGACGTTCAGGCAAGTCGGACCAACACCTCGATCGAACAACCGTCTGTTGCAGATTCGACGGGCGGTCATCTCGCTGCTCGGCCTCCAGAACACGATCCGCCCGATGGACTCGAAGAAGCGACGCCTCTTCTTCGGCCGCTCCCAGCGCTCGGAGGACAACTCTTCGGACGCCGACCTGAAGCAAGTGGGCGGACCGGTGCACCGGCAGTCCACGAAGATCAGCCACGTGCCCGATCGGGCGTCGGTCGAAAAAGAAAGCGGCACGACTTGAAGCGACAAACCGCTCTCTTCGTCTCCATCCGCCTCTCCGCCGATCTCTTGCTCGTTTCGTTGGTCGTTCACTCGCATTCCTCCGTCCACTACTCTCTGCTCGTGAGATTCCCGCCTTTCCGGCCACTCGCTCCCGCATTTCTTTCTCCTTGTCAACCACCTCAACCGTCCACTCGTCCCTCTTTCCGGTCTTCGGAGCCCCTCGTTCGTCGCAGAATACGCGGTCCATTAGAAGCATAATGTAAAGTACAGCGAATAAATGAAATTATTGAAGAAGTTTATTACAAAAGACGGTCACTGTACAAAGAAGACAAGCCACTTCACACCCATCGCTGACGTCCGAATGGCACGAAGAAAGAAGGATCAAAGGAAAACGGAGAAAGGAAAGATGTTCGAGGGATCAGGGCGAAAGCGAGTCGTCCACGGCGGGCGTCTCGCCGTCTTCGCGGTCGCCGAAGAGGTCGCGCGCGATTGGTTGGGTCAGCCGGACGTCCAGCGGGTGCTCGATGTTCACGGATCCCGTCCCCTGCACGCAGTTCCACACCATCTGCCGCTTCAGGAGCTCCAGCCGCGAAAAGGGGACGGACTCGAACTCCTCGAGGATGGCGGCGTTGATCTGCGAGGCCAAACACATCCGCTGGTTCGAGTGCATGAGGTAGCCGAAGGGCGACGCCTCGGGGTTCGTGAACGCGAGCAGCGCGTACGTCTGCTCCAGCTTCTCGAGTTGCTCGGGCGTGTGCTCGCATTTGTCCACAAGGTGGGTCTCGGAGAAGTTCAGGGCTTCTTCCACTTGCCTGCAAACACAAGCAACAATCAAACGAACAAGAAGGAAGAACGCACTGATTGCGGATGAGTTCGACGAGTTTCTGCCGCAGGATGTCGAACTTGAGCGCCTTGTCCGACTCCAGCAGGTGGGGGCACATCTCGTTGATCAGAGCGATCGCCTTGTCGAGGTCCCCCTTGTGGACGGCGTCGCGCAGAGCGTTCCGTTCGGAGAGGCGGGCGGACTCGCGGTACTCCTCGCTGTCGAACTCGTGGCCCAACTCCTCGGCGAGCGTCTTGGCCGCCTCCTCGAAGCCCTCGCTCACGAAGTAGTCCATGAGCAGCGTCTTCATCTCCTCGTCGCTCAAGTGCGTCTCGTAGTCGGTCATGAACTGCGAGTACCAGCCTGAAAGCTCGATTCATCAAAGGGAAGAAGCGGAATGATGCTCACTCTCTCGCTCCTTGACCACGCTCTCATCTCCCGTCTCGTCGAAGTCGTCCTCGGCGGATCGAAGACGCGAACGTGCGGGCTCTCGTTCCACGAGCGGCGGCAGGAATCCCTCGGTGAAACGCGACATTTGGTTCTGCAAACGCGAATAAAACGAGGACTCGCCGGTCACGTGCACGCGCTTCTTCGCCGCGGAACGAAACGGAAATTCGGGTAGGAACAGAACGAACTTGTGGCAACGGTCGTTTCCGGCAACACGGAAAAGCAATTCCCTCCACGACCTTCCTCCGTCAAAGAAATGAGAAGAAATCTTCGATCAAAAACGAGAGACTCCAGCGACACGAGCGGAAGAAACCGGAAGTTTGGAACGAAATCGATGGACGAAAACTTTGAGCACTCGTCGCTTGTGATCGTATTAATTAGTGGATTCTTGTTTTCCGGTTGTTTCCGGCCATTCTCCTCCCTTCCTTTGAGTTGCTCGAGGACGAACTACGGAGCGCCTGCCCACTCACTTCTTCCGTTCGATCGCTGAAGCGGAGGGATGCCGAACGACAAGGACTTGAGTGCGGTCGGGATTCCGCCGAAGAGCGCCGTTCGCGAGTTGCTGGAGAACGCGGCGGACCTCCCGATGGCCATCGAGGAGTTTCAAGCGGAAAATGCCCTGGCCGTGAGTTCGCGCTCCTCTCCGTTCCGTTGATTCAATTGTCGCCGTTCAGCTGGGCTCTCTGCACTCCGTGCTCAAGATTTACGACCTCCACCACAACGTCCGCCGCTTCGATTTCAACCAAACGGTTTGTTCGATTCTTTGGTTCATCCATTTCTCTGCCGGTTCAGGTGATCAACTCGCTGGCGGAGAAGCTGGCCGAAAAGGTGCGTGAGTTGGGCAAACGGCCGGACGGGCAGAAGAAGTTGGAAGCGCTGCTGAATTCCGCCTTCCGACTCCACGAAATCCCGCAAGTTCGCCCGATCGTAAGTGGAAGCCGCAGTTCCAGCGACTTCTTTTCGTTTCAGGTGCTCGAAACTCTCCGCCAACTTCCGAAAGTGAGCAGCAAGTGTGTTCTTTCTACCGAATTGCGGCTGATTGCTGGAGCTTGCAGGATCCTGAAGAAGATTCTCGAGGACAAAACGCTCTACGACGAGTCCAGCGTTTCGGTCAAGCAGCAGATCTGGCTGGCCAAGGAGCACCTCTCCTACTTCACCGAGGCCGTCGAGCCTCTCCTCGACTCGTACGTGGACGAGAAGGAGAAGCTGCTGACCGTCGTCGCCCGCTCCTCCGTCCACTTTTTCAACTGCGACACGAGCAAATCGCGAAGGCAGTGGAAACAACTCAAAGGTACCTCTTTTCTGCCTTCGCTTGTTTCCAACCGTTTGTTTTTGAATTGATCTCCATGATCGGGCTCCACGAGAAGCTCTTCCATCGCCTCGTCGACATGATCCGCGAGCGATTCGAGAAGACCGAGTCGCCGCACTACTGCAGCTTGCGGTCGGAGATTGTGATGTGCTTGCACGACCTGAACGTTGACTACATCGTACAGCAAGGTCGGTTTGCTCAAGCCCGTGCATTCACTCATTTGTTGCCCGTTGCAGACCCGACACACGACTTCGTTTGGGTGCTGCACGCGATCGTTCGGGACCGGCATTTGGACAACCAGCAGACGACCAAGCTGAAGGGCCTGCTGGACAAGAAGAAGGTCGCCGAGGCGGTGAGTGGGCGCTCATTCGTTCGGTCCAGCTGTTCGATTCGGTTGCAGAATTTGGGCTCGATGGCGATGGCCGCCGCCGACCCCTACGTCCTCTACTTTCTCTGCATTTCGGCCATCCGCGTCCTCACCGAACACGCCCGCCAGTGCACGAGCCTGCCGCGCGAGAGCCCGCTGCTCCACGTGGTCGTCCGTTTGCTCTACCTCGGCACTTCCGCCTCGGTTTGTGCTCGTGGGCGAGGAGGGCGGATTCATGCCGCGCATTGCAGCGAATCCTGAACGAGCGCATAAGCGAGCAGAAGGCGGTCGTGGACGTCCAGTGCCTGACTCGCTTCTTGCCACTCCTCCTCGCCCGAATGGCCGCCGACCGCTTTCGAGCGGAATTGAAACGCGCGCCGGGTGAGTGGGGCGGGCGGCCAAATTGGACGTTGTTTCGAAGCCGAATTTCCGCATTCGCCGCACTCATTCCCGCCCGCCTACTATTTCGTCTTTCATTCCAGAGGAGCTCTCCAATGAGTTCATTGGCGAGGTCGCGGAGCGGCCGCTGGACGAGGTGGAAGAGTTCGTGAGTGCGGACGTCGTGCCCGCCCTGTTCCTCCTCTCGTACGTGCTCGAACTGCTGGCGGCCAAACGGCGCCTCCTCTCCGCCCACCCACTCGTCGACTACTTGCGTGTTCTCTGCGAGGCCAAGGACAAGGTGAATGGCCGGCGAGCGAGTACGAACTCATGCCGATTGCAGATTGCCATGCAAGATCCGTGGGCCCACGTGCTGGCCGCTCGTCTCATCCAATCCCCGTCCGCCGACGTCCTCTTCGCGGACCCCGACTTCGTCCATGTGGTCGTGCACTTGTTTACGACCGGAATTCAGGTTCGTTTCCTCCCCGACGACCACTTGTTGTTGCGAGCAGACGGCGCGCATGATTCCTTCGATTTTTACACTCCCGCCCCGTTCTTTCAGCACAACCCCAACAATCGTTTCCATCTCCTCCGTTTGTGCAATGCGCTCCACGCCCAGCTGGGAAACGACGTCGTCGAGAGGATCCTGCAGGCGATCACGCCCGCCGACGGGATGACTCACGAGCCGGAGTACGCGGGCCAATCGTCTGCCGCCCGCTTTCCCAAGGAACTCCGCCGCTTCATCGTTCAGCGGGCCCGCAAAGAAACCTCCTCGCCGCCGCCGCTCGAAGTTCCCATTCCGATCGTGGACGCGCCCGCGCTTTCCCCCGATCTGTTATCAAAAATGCTCGACGAGGAATGACCCCCACCCTTCTTGTTTTCTCTCACCACTTACTACACGGCATTAAACTCACTTTTGATCGCGAATTGCTTCCGTTGTTTGATCGAT
Organism: Aphelenchoides fujianensis; assembly: GCA_024699865.1. NCBI lineage: Eukaryota > Metazoa > Nematoda > Chromadorea > Rhabditida > Aphelenchoididae > Aphelenchoides > Aphelenchoides fujianensis. The sequence goes on along the minus strand of JAMPIO010000132.1, from coordinate 210,504 downwards.
CGATGCGTGAATCACCGCTCGTTTTACCTCTCATTTGTTTCTGATTCCTTTCAATCCGAACCCTTCAGCCACGATGGGGACGCCGGTGGCCGAGAGTGTGGAGGACGTAAGCGACCGAAGTCCCTTCAAGCGTTTTATTCGCTTATTGTAGAACGTGCGAGTGCTCCGTGAGGGCTTCGAGAGCGGCATCAACAACTCGCTGGAGAACCGCAAGAAGCACCTGAAGGTGCTGAAGGACATGCTGCTCGAGAACGAGGAGGCGTTCGTCCAGGCGGTCTTCGAAGACTTGCGGAAGGCATTTCACTTGCTCACGAATTCCGTTAATTTTCTCGCTTTCAGCCGAAGTTCGAAGTTCTCGCTCACGAGCTCCTGCACATCGTCTCGGACATTGACAGCGCTCTGAGCAACCTGAAGTCGTGGACTGCTCCCGCGCGGGCCACCCGCTACTTGCTGCAGGCGACGGACGCCGCCTACACGATCAAAGAGCCGCTGGGCACCGTCCTCATCATCGGAGCCTGTGAGTCCTCTTTCTGCTCACAACTCCTTTCAACCACTTGGTTTCAGTCAACTTCCCGCTCCAAGTTTGTTGACAGTTGTCTTCGTTCTTCATCCCATCCCCGTTCAGCTGTTGTTCGGCCCGCTGGTCGGAGCGATCGCAGCCGGCTGCACGATCCTGCTGCGGCCGAGCGAGACGGCGGCGGCCACCGAGCGACTCGTGCTGGACCTCGTGAAGAAGTACTTCGATCCAGGAATGATCAAGGCCGTCCACGCGGACAAAGATGGAATGACGTAAGCGCACCCCGCTCATCAAAGTAATTGACGGTTCTCTTTGCAGGCGCATCCTGAAGCTCCGCTTCGACCACATCTTCTTCACGGGATCGACGACCGTCGGCAAGGTCGTCATGGAGGCTGCGGCCAAACATCTCGCGCCCGTCACGTTGGAGTTGGGCGGCAAGAGATGAGCGGCGGTGCATTCATTGATGTAAAGGCTTTCTGTCGTTCAGTCCCGCTGTGATCGACCAGGACTTCGACGTCACGATCGCCGCTCGTCGTGTGTGTTGGGGCAAGTTCATGAACGCGGGGCAGGTGTGCGTGGCGCCCGACTACGCGATCGTGATCGGGAACGAGGAGCGCCGTTCGGCCTTTACGGCCGAGTGCACGAAGATCATCCTTGAGTTCTACGGCGCGGACCCTCAGAAGAGCGAGGACTTTGGACGGATCATCGATCAGAAGGGCTTCGAGTGCGTTCTTTCGTTCCCTAAATCCTTGCAACCCTTCCGCTTGCAGGCGTCTGCGTAAAGTGATCGAATCTACCGCCGGAAAGGTCATTTACGGAGGCCAACACAACGCGGACGAGCGCTACATCCAACCGACCGTGATCGAAGCGAACGAAGACGACTCGACCATGAAGGAGGAGCTGTTCGGGCCCATCCTGCCCGTGCTCCAGCTGCCCTCGCTGGACGACGCGATCAAGTTCATCAAGCGACGTGAGAAGCCGCTCGTCAGCTACCTGTTCGCGGACGCGAAGAAGTCCGTCCAACGCTTCGAGGCGGACGTCTCCAGCGGCTCGTTGGTCATCAACGACACGATCATGCACATGAATCTGGATTCTCTTCCGTTCGGCGGTGGGTCGCTCGAGTGGGAGCACGACTGATGGACGGCTTTAGGCGTCGGACAGAGCGGCTTCGGCAAGTACCACGGCGTCCACTCGTTCAACACGTTCTCGCACGAGAAGGCCGTCCTGCACCGCACGTCCGGCTTTGAGAAGCTGCTCTGGTGCGTTCGCTTGTGTTGAATAAACCGTCTGCTTTCTTGCAGGATGCGCTACCCGCCGTTCAATCAGGACAAGCTGGTGTGGGCTCGCCGCTTGACGAGCAAAATTCGCATGCCATTCTGATCACCCGCCCGTTTGGCTGACGAGAAGACATCTTTCTATTTGGTTGCCTGCTCTCTGTCCTCGTTAATTAACGCCCAGTTACTCTTCTCTCGCATGAGTGCTCTAGTCGACTACTTAACGCCCGATAGACCCCCGCTTAGTACCCGTTTAGCTTAAAGAAATCCCCGTACTTACGCCTCGATCCTCTACTTAACGTCCTAGTCAAGAAAGAATTCTCTCGTTTAAGCGGCCATATCCCGTGTTGTGCTTAAGGTCGTTGTGAACAGCCGGCGTTTTAATAAACGAATTCATTGCATACTCGTTAGCAGATCAACAACAAACAACACTCGAATTAACCGTATTGTTGTGTGGTTTAAGCGGAAGAACCGGGCGTAAATGGAGGTAGTCGGGGAATCCAACAAACGGAAGAACGAGGGCGGGTGAGATCAAATGAGCGCGTGAAATCAAGCGGAAGTTGAGGAGCCGTCGGTCGTGCGCACGGCCGGCGCTCCCGCGGGAGTTTCGGTGAAGGGCGGCGGCTGGCAAGTGGGCATTCGGATGGCCACGTGGTAGGGCGGCGGGGGCTCGGAGCACGCAAAGAAGTCGCTCACGGACAGCCGCCGTTGGCTCATAGTCCGGCCTGAAAGCAGAGAACGAATTCAAGCATTCTTAATTCTGCTCACTCTGTTGTGATCTCGCGGACAGCCGTCGCTCCGAGCGCTGGGAGTACAGCCGGCAGCCGAAGGTCAGCAGGAAGACCTGCAACCCAACGCTCACGAGGAGGAAGGCAAACGAGAGCTCAAACCGCAAAGAAGACTCCGATCGTGATCCCGGCGGCCAATCCACTGGTCAGCGAGACTTGTTCTGAATGAAGAAGATGAACGGACTAAAGGATGGGTGGCCGCCTACTTTCGTGTGCTTGACTGAAGTAATACTTTTCCCAGGTGATCGGCCGATAGGTGGGGTGCGGCCACATGGACGAGTCTTCTTCGGAGGAGTCCGCCCGCGTCGACGTGCTCACCTCTCGACTCCCGACGGCGTTCTGGTCTGAAACGAGCGCATTCCGGTTCGCAATTAATGGCGGCTGTTGCGTGCAGACGGACTAATTGGCAGCATTACGAAAAGGAGAACACGAACCGTTCGGAATTCCGAAAGTGCAGAAATGAGTGGGTTGTTTGCACAATCCAGCCGTCTAATCGGCAGTTCCCTCCCCCCGCATTCCTGCACGAGCTCATCGACCACAAAAGGCGGGCGTGGGGGCGCATTCCGCGGGTCTCGATCCGGTTCCCCGCTTCGGAGAGCGCGGGAGAAACCGTTTGCTCTCGCCCGGTCGGCGCGCGGTTCGTTCGGAGCACAATCGACCAAACAAAGAGGAATGCGCGAGGCGGGAGGTCCAAAACTACGCGCTTCAGGTCAGTCGATCAGAGCGAACGGCCGGCCCCGGAGCCGCCGAAGATTTCGAGCGTCAAGGCCGTCCGATTCGAACCGTTCGGCTGCTCGTCGGTGGTCAATGGCGCGAGCAGAACGCAACGATGACACACTCGTTCTTGCGACCAGTTTGAAGGTGGAAAGCGGAGTCATCCTCCTCGTGGTCGTCAAACTGCTTGCAAGATCTTTAAACAAGCGTGTGGGTCGACGGAATCAACATCCGGCATCTCCTTCGGTTGTCGTCCCAAAATCAACGCCAACACATTCGTTCCGTCTTCCGCTCACCCGCCAATTGCCACCTTTCGAGGACCATTTCGCATTTCCGAAAGGCTTCTCGTCCTTCACGGAGTCAAAAGGGCGAGAATTGGTTCGTCTTGAGAGTTTTTTCGGCGGGACTCGTTTTTACGCGAGCACTTCGACTCCTCGTTTTGAATCGGAAGTGAGCAACAAAAAATCAGAGAGGTTTCTCGATTTGAGCAGCACGGGGACGGAGAGACATAGCTTTTGATTTCAATGAACACAACCGGTGGATGCATTCGAAACAAAAAGCGATGACAAACGTGGACTCCCGCCGGACGCGCTTCCAAACACACGTGAACGCCCTCTTCTTTCGAGTGATGTCCGTTCAAAGGCGAACAGTCAGTGGGTACTTCAGAGAACTCAAAGACAGTTCAAATCGGCGCCAATTAAACAAAGCGGAGACATCAGAAGGCAGTACACACGGCAGAGCACTTACCAATGGCATCGATCAGAAGGCCGCAGAGGAGTTGCAGAAGAATCCGCCGGAACATCCGCACCGTCCGCATTCGAAGCAGCGAGCGGGCCGTCGATCAGTGCGGAGTGAAATCGAGACCCTTCGCCCGCCCATTCCTTTTTTACAACTCCGCGACGAGAAACGGGAGTGATTCCTCGGGCCGGTCGTCTTCAGGAAGCAGCGGGCGCGTTTTCCGGCGCGTCTCCAACCGCGCTGTAAACGACGAGAACGAGCGGGCGGGCGAGCGAAATGGCGCGCGAAAGATCGCTGCGGGCGAAACAAAAGAGCGAGCGAGCGGAAGCGTTGTGTTTTGCTCGCCGTCCGAGCGAACTGATTCGATTGTAAGTGATCACAAAGTGGGTTGTTTACAGCCGCGATCGAACCGCAAACACACGGCTATTTGTATCGCGTGTCAAAAGGGTGCCCCGTCCATCGCTCAATCCAAAGCAATAATTGTTGTTCCGCGAGCAATTCGCGAGCCGATCGCGAGTTTCCGCTCCGCTGCCCGCCAATCGACCGGCTGATCGAAAGTGAAAGCAAGCGAGTGAGTAGTCGACAAAAGTGAATGCATATTGGGAGTGTTTATTGTTGGTTTGTTCGACTGTACGGTCCATTCATTCATGTCCGCTCAAGCCATCTGCACATTTCGGCTGTGATTCACGAGGGCCGACTTCTGGCCGGCTGCCTGATTCCCGTCGGCTGGGCGTCGTCGGCGGGAATGCCCCCGTTTCATCTCCAGGTTGTTGCTCGCGGCAGAGATTTGTGCTGCAAGAAGACGTGTGAAAGCCGGAAGCAGGAGGTGGCCGACCTTGTCGCATTTGATTCTCAACGTGCGCCATGTGCTGGGCCTGCGCGAAGTTCTCCACGATCAGGGAGACGGGGAATGCAAGGATGATGATCCCAGCAATAGCGGCCGACGTGGCCACCACTTTGCCGAGAGTGGTCTGAACGTGAGCGTCTCCATACCCAACGGTCGTAATCGTGATGATGCACCACCAAGAGGCCGCCGGTATCGATCGAAAGTCCGAATATTCCGCCCGGTTCTCAACGAAGTAGATGATCGTCGAGAAGAAGATCGTGCCGGTCAACAGAAACACGAGCAGCATCGAGAGCTCCGTGATGGACGTCCGCAGCGTTTGGCCGAAGATCTGAAGGCCGCTCGAGTAGCGCGCCAACTTCACGACTCGGGCGATCCGCAGCACGCGGAGGATGCGGACGACGAGGAGGGCGGCTGAAAGACGAGACGTTCATGGCCACCGACTCGAACAAACCAGTGAACTCCTTCAATTGGTCGGCGTAGATGCCCAGTTGGAAGAGGATCAGCTCGATGTAGACGGGCAGCACAGTGAGCAGATCGATCACGTTCATCGTTTGGGCCACGAACTTCCGCTTTCTCGGCGCCACAATCAATCTGAACACCTTCGAATGAGGAGAGAGCGGGCATTCGAACGACCTTATGAGGTACTCAAAAGTGAACCACGCGATGCAAATGTTCTCCAGCAACACGAGCGAGGGATGCGGGTCGTCTGTCGGTCGGTACACCCAACCGGTCAAATTCAACGCCGCCAGGTTGTTTTCGCCCTTCGCCTCGTCGAATTTGTCCGAGCGGGAGGGTCGTTTGTGGTACACGTGGTAGGCGTTCGCAAAGCGACTGTCTCGTTGGAATTCGGGCATCCTGAAGGGAGCGGTGGAGGGGGCAGCCGGCAGTTCCACTCACGATCCGAGAATCAAGCCGATGATCGAGACGAAGATGAAGACGACCGAAACGACGGAGAAACACTTGGCCAGCACGGACGACGAGGGATCTTCCATCGTGCGGTAGACGAAGAGACGAGTGGGCGAACAGCACACCTAAAGGCACGCATTGCACAGTCCTTTGCTTGCTTTTACTCACTCCATCGAACTCCTGCTCTTCTTCGCTCAAATCCTTCTTCCGGCCGAAGTTCACACTCAAGGCGGGAGCACAACAAGTAGCGAACTGAAATCAAAAGGTCCGTTTTTAACTCTCGGCTTCTGATCACTTCAACGTCGTAGAGCCGCCAGAATTTGAGTTCTTCGGTGAATCTCTCCGGGCAAACGTGCAACGGTTTGTGGAGGCGACCTGAACACGCAAGGGTCAGCAAAAAGCTTTTCCAGTGGCTAGCGAACCAGTCACAAAGTATTCCAGGACGGCAGAAGCAACACTCGAATTGCGCTCTAAGTAGTACTCGCCAGTCCGCTCGTTGAAGTCGTCGAAGATCATCAACCGTTGCTCGTGTTCCGCCCGAATCAGAGTGCTCAGCAGAGAGTCTTGGCGGCAAGAGAGGACGACGTCGGAGCGAAAGCGAAACGACTTCCCGCCCACACTCATCAAGAAGTGCTGCTCGTGGTCGGCCGGAGTGGGCGTGTGCGAGGGCTTTCTGTTCGGATCGTCTGCAAGAAGACGAGGTACATGGGAGAGATCCTTAGGCGAGTACCCGAGTCGTCCGGCTGGTCCATTTCGGGCGCGTGCACCACCGTCTCGAACGAACTCTCCCGCCACAACGAGGCCGAACTGTTCTTCCGCAGGTCTTTCTGCAAGCGAGGGCGGGAGATGATGCGAGTGAACACTCGAACGTGAGAACAATCGTCGCAAATTACTTCAGAAAACGGGAAGAACAAGTGGCCGCAAATGCCCCTTTTGGGCGGCGAGTAATCAAATCAACCGTCGGAATGTCGGCGGGCAGGCGGGCGGTCGGACGGAACTCAATTGACGAAATCAAAGGACGTGGGTTTGACCCGAAGGCAGCCGGCCCAGCGGCGGGCGGCCACTCGCTCGTTTCACGGCCGTGTGGCGAGTTCGAAACGAAAACGTGCCGCAATTTCCGCAATTCACTCGCCGAATGAAAGCGGCCGCCGCTAATCGAAACGCCCGCGGCGGTCGGCCGTCCGCGTTCCGCACGAGGGGCCGCCGGCCCGCTCATAACCGCCGCCCGGCCGACCGAATGGCGAATCCCTCCGAACACATCCGAAGTCACGCCGAATGGCCGTTCTTTACGATCTCGCGCACATCCGTCAAGCCCGCGAACCTTGTGCGTTGTCACATTCAGCATGGCCATCTCGACTCCTCCTTTCGCTGCAGCTTATCGTCCGAATTCGTCGTGTGCCGCCGAGAACCACCACGAGGACCGCTCGCTAATCGCTTGTGCTCGTGCGAAAGTCGAGATGCCGGTCGATGCGGGGATTAAGAACGGAGATGTGCGGCAAGAGTCGGCTGCTGAAAACAAGAAGGTCCAACTTGTTCGTCGAATTAATTCCATCATTCCCTGACCGAAGAGGAACGCACTTCTCGGTTGGACCTCCAATTACACGTTTCGTTTCCTTGCAGGTGCTGAAAGAACGTCGTGTTTACTTGATGCCACAACGAGCGGGTAGAATACGCACGAACGACCGCTAGATCTCCGATTTGACTCCAATCAGTGATAAAACCCTCGATTGCTGCGAACAAACGAGCAAGCGAGGAGCTTTTTGTTTGCCTATTTTCGAAGCCTGCATCCAAAAGGTCACTTTGAAAGTGCCGCTTGCACGATTCCAGAAATTCGCGGACAGAAAACAAGCCCGCCGAGCAAGCGGCAGGCGATCGAAAATCGCTCGAAAACACGTGAACCGTCCGGCGAACGTCAAGCGGGCGCCCGTTTCGCCCCGCGGCCGTGTGCCGCCGGCCGGGAAGCTTGACGGCTTTTGATTTCTGCTAAGCCGAAAGGGAGGAGTTTCCGCTTCCTGCCGCCTTTCGACCCTCGTGCCCGCTGAAGATCCCCGCGTCTTCCTCAATTACCGCCGCACATTCGAGAATCTATTCGCGGAAGCCCGAATTCGATTACACGCCCTGTTGACGAGAATCCCCAAGTTCGTGAAGCCGCTCGTCTACAGTAACTGCGGGTTTTCTCCTCGAAAGTGATTATTGTGTTTATTTCGAGAGATCGTGTGCTCGGTAAGTTCTAACGGAGGTGAATGTTCGACGGAGAGGAATAACCGTAATGCGGAGTGAACGGAAGAGCGGGAATGTGCAACGGAGATCCGAATAAAGAGAAGAGAGACTCAGAAGACGTATCGCTTCGATTTGCGCATCGATTTGAAGCGATTGTTGGCGGCCAGCTGTTGGTTGTCGACGAGGACGGCCGGCTTGTTCAGCGTCACGTATTCGTCCTTTTTGAAGCCCGACGTGGACTCCGCGACTAAACGCCAGCAAAAATGAAAGAACAGAATGCTTTTTCGTCTCACATTTGTCGAGTATCATCGAGATCGGGAAGGCCAGCACGATGATGCCGCAGACGGATGCGCTCGCGGCGACCATCTTGCCCCCGACAGTCACAGGCACGAGGTCCCCATACCCAACAGTAGTCATCGTTGAGATGCACCACCACCACGACTGTGGAATCGAGTAGAATTTGGTGTTCGGTTCATCGCGTTCGAAGAAGTAAATTGCTGAAAAGCAGATGTAAATGAAAGACGGCTGGAGAGCGCTCACCCGTCGAGAAGAGCATAATGCCGCTCAATAAGAACATTCCAAGCATCGAGAACTCGGCGGCCGACTTCCGCATCGTGTCGCCGAACGCGCGGAGGCCCGTGGAGTAGCGGGCGAGTTTGAAGATCCTCACGATCCGCATCACACGCAACACCCGCATCACGATCATCGGGCCTCTCAGATTGCGCAGCTCCACGTTCCGCACGCCAAAGAGTGGCATGCATTCCTCGGCGAAAAAGGGCTGAAAGAACGCGAAAAGAATGAAGCGATTGATCAAGAAAGAACCCACCAGAATGGTGAACAGATCGATGACGTTTAGCGGAGACTTCGCAAAAGCCGCCTTCTGCGGCGTGACGGCAAAACGCGCAACGTACTCAAAAGTGAAGAAGACCATGCAGAGGATCTCAATGGCCGCAATGGTCCAGTGCGGGGTCATCGTTTCCTCGTCCTCTTGGAACTCTGGGCACGAGCTCAGGATCAGGCCGGTGAGGGAGATGAGGACGAACGAGGCGCTCAGAATGCTGAACACCTTCGCTCCGATAGACGATCGCTGAACTCGGAAGTAAGGAAAGAAACGAACGAACGAGACTCACGGGGTTCTCGAGAAATTGCCAAGCTCTGTACCGCGTCTTGCCCAGGACCACTTTGTCGAACAACTCGGCCGAATTGGCGGCATCCACCTGCAAACAAGAAGCGACTGGAAGAAGGCCGGTGAAAGACGAACTGGATCGTTGCTGGCGAAACGAGGGAGCGTTCCGTTCTGCGGGTTCCCGTCCTCGAATCGGCAGCAGGCCGAAATGTTCGTCAGTGGAATGCGCCAATAATTGAGCTCGTCTCTGATCTGAAACAACCCACTCCATTCGCTTTCTTCACGCTCAACTACTCACTCGAATCGCACAGTCGTTGACGGGCAGATGGAGGCGGCCGGTCGTGTACCAGTCGACTACGTACTCGAAGATTGTTGGGCTCTTCTCGAAGTAGTCTGCAATCGAAAGCGATAATCGACCATCATCCCCTCATCCACTGACACTCGTTCGTGCTTTCGAAGTAGGAGTCGCATTCCGTCAGCCGCTCGATGTGCGACTTCTCGCAGAAGATGGCCAGTCGGCTGCTGTCCAGGCGTAATCGGATCTAACACAACAAGAAAAGACTGAGGTCAATCAGAGCGATACTTACGACATCCACCGCTAAAATAGCGCTCCGGCCGCCCACGTTCAGTCGGATGGTTTCCGGCCGCTCGCGCCGTTCGGTCAGCCCGCCGTTGGCCGCCGCCGCCCGAGCCATCAGCTCCGTACCGCTCATCTAAACGAACGTGTTGGCCAAGGAATTCGGTAAGACGGTCGCTTTGTTGTCGAAAAGGAATTTACCAAGAATTTGAGCCCAATTTGAGGGTTGAAGAACGTGAGGCCCATCGCCAGAGATCGGCGGTAGGCGAACACCCGGCGGGGATTCGAAACACGGCGAGAATTCGATTGCATCGAGGATTTTGGAGCTTTCGGTGGAGCGAACTGCCGCCTCAGCTGCCTGCCGTCCGTTTAGGCCGACCGACCGCACGTTCCGGCGACTACTCGGAATTCGCGAGTTGACGTTTCGGTCGGAATTTTAAAATTCTTTTCATTCGAACATGACTCCTCTCTGCGTCCTTTTCCCCTCTCCACTAGCCCCTCTCCGGCCGCCCGCCGACCTCCGAACGACCACGAAAATACGCAAATTGGACGTTGTTACCCGCCCGTGCAAAAACGATTACGAGTTTTAGTTCCCTTCCGCACGTTGCAGCTATAGTGGAACAGCTTCGACCTCTCGATTTACCTCTTTTTGCAGCATCTTCTCCAGTTGCTCAATCTCCATTCTCTTCGCTTGCATCACGTGTGAGCGGGCTCTGGGGATCATAGCAGTCGGAAGGACGGACGAATTCGATCGATTTCTGTCCAAACAGGCGGCATTTTAGACGGCGGAGTCAAGAAAGCACGATCGGCGAGTGAATGGTTGAGAGAAGCTACCGAGTGTGAAACGAAGAGCAGCGTTGAAGTGAGGGATTAGGCAGCACGGCCTTCAACACACGAGCGACCGGGCAACACGTCGAGTCGACGAGCGAAAGCCGCCGGACGTTCCGTCCGATCCCCGCAGCGAGGATTATGTTTCCGCCGCCCAGAGAAGACCATAAAACGACGAATTGGTGGACAAAAGAGTGGAGGTAATTCGAACGAGTGCTCCGTGGAAGGGCAGACGACTTCCGCTCGTCGCTGCCAAGCACACCAATTCGCAGAAACGAAATGCCGGCTGTTCGAATGGCGTGTGCCAAATCGAACAGTCGACAACATGATGAAAAGACAGTCGAAGGAGTGTTTTGTTCAATACGCAAACGACTGATTGCCTCGTTCGGTGATGAACGAAAGAAGGGCTCGAATAACGAACCGACCAGCGATCCATTGCATTAACGAGGAGTTTTCGCGTAAAAAAGTAAAAGAATGTGGCGTGTAGTCATTGTTTTGATTGCTGAACGCCGATGACTGGACTCCAATCGCAGAAATCAAACAACTCCCCCGGCTTTCCAGAAGTGCCCGCTTCTTTCTTCCGACTACTTTTGTTTTGCCCCCTCGAACGGAACTCGCTAATGAGCTCGAAGAAGGAGGAAGAGCAGGCCGCAGGAGATCAGAGAAGTTGGGCGTCCAATTTGTTCGTCTGCGAACCGAACACCGCCGGCTTCCGCGAACCGTCCGCTTGACGTGGACATCCGGAAAAAGGGGGAAAGTGGAGGCAAATTGCATCAGAAAGCAGCAGACGCCAACCGAAATTCGCTAATCGAAATGAGCGCGCGACACAAATAGCCGGAGAAGCGGGAGGAATGCGAACCAAACGGCCGTCCTTTCGGGTTCATTGGCACAATTACAAACCGAAACGAAGGGCGGGCGGCGGCGAGTCGGCTGATCATGTTTCGCCGTTTCTCTCACGGACGGCCCACCGTTGGGCTTCGAAGTGTTCAGAAATGCGAGGTGCGAAGAAGTGGATTGTTGAAAGCGGATATTCGCCCCGCAAAGGCCGTCGTTTCGTCCACAATTCTCATGTGGTTGGATCAAAACACGTCCACGGGTTTCTTGCGGGAGGTACAAGAAGAAGTGAAATAAACAGGAGAAGACTCGGCGGACTTCCAACTATGGGCTTCAGCCAAGAGACGGCCGTTAGAGCCCCCACACGAGAAGACAGGAGTGAACGATCTCCGACTTCTTCTCGTCGTCTGCACCTCTGCGGATTAGCCGCGGGATCGTTGGGTAAACGCAAAGGGCAACCCATAGCTGCTTTCTTGTGATTAGCGAACGAACGGTAATCTCTTTCGTGGAAAAGTGCGTACTTCCGGTCGGATTGCGTGTCCATGAGCACAAGAACAATCGTGCGGAGAACGGAAGCGACTGAATGGCCGCCCGTCTGCGAATCCTGCCCACGGATTCGCGAAGCACGAGAACTGTAGGGTTCAAACGAATTGGAATGCAAGCACTCCATCTGCAGCGATCTTAATTGAACCCCGAGGCAAGACAAAGATTTCCGTATGCTCACAACCAGAAGTTTCAACAAAAAGCAAGCAGCAAAAGTAACCGACCACCTAACTCTCATGTCTCAAACAAGCTCTCACTTCTAAAGCACGTGGCAGCCAGTTGGTTAAACAATCGACTCAATTGGATTGACCTTTTACCCTCAATTCGATACGAGGTGTTTGAGAGATTGCGGTTGGTTTCCATTGTTTACCCACGGAAGCGTCTGTCTGAACGAACTTACGGGCGAGTTCTCTTCGGGCGTGGTCGGCAGCTGGATTTCGATCGACTTCGGGCGTGGGGGAATCATTTCGAAGGAACGGCTGGAAAAAGAACGCCGATTAAACGCGTCTGCGAGGAGTATCCGGAGCACGACGGGGAATCCCAATTGTTGCATGAAAGTCCGCCATAAAGGGAACGAAAGAAGGAGACGGCACGAATGATACGCAGTCAAGAGGCGATGAGGACGTTGCGGTAAGAAGTCCGTCGGGAGTTCCCCGCCGCTTCTAATCGACGCGTCCGCAGGACGGCCGGGCGGCAGGCGATAAGCCGCGCACAAAACAAATTGGAAATGCATGGAATTAAGGCGGGACAAAAAAGCGTCTTTCGATTCCAGCGAACGATCCTCCCCAGAAGTCACGAGAACCCAAACACACGTGAAGTGCGGAGCTGAAGTCTGATTCCAATTAGTGCGTTGCGCTATTAGGTTCGTCGAATGAAGTGGCGGAAATTGGGAAAAGCGGACGATCGGGCGGCCAAAAAGTCCGCGAAGAGCGCCTTTCCGGCCCGCTGTTTGATGAGGGCTTTTTGTTGGGCTCCAAAACAAACGAATGAAGCCGAACGCGTGTCAACAGGTCTTTCTTGCCTCGGGCAACTGAACGTTGGATGCGCAGTAAACGCGAAATGCTGCGAGTGGGATGAAAGCCCCAATGAACAAACGGCTGGTGTAATGGGTGAAGGCGAGTAGCTTGCAGAAAAAATAGCTGCAGAGAGCACAGAGAATTAAATCCCTCACGCAAAGCAAAACAAACTGCGGGTGCGTGAGTGTGAGGCTTATGCAAATCGAAAGGAGGCCGTCCGGGAGGTCGCTTGTTGAGTTGAAGGGACGGACGGCACTCGGCGGCCGGGCGCCCTTCGTCACGCGCGTTCCTCTTCTCGCTCAATCAACACGGTGGCCGTCGTCTCGAATTAGGCGCGAGGACACGCGCCGCCTCGGGCCGGCGGTCGGCGAGCAGAAGGCGGAGGTCGGCGCGCAATCACCCGCCCGCGGCCGCCTCGAGGAACTCCGCCGACGCCCGAAACGGCGGCGACATTCGCGGCGGAATGCAGATTCGATTTCCGGCATTCAAACGGGCGACGTGGGCCGTCCGAGCGGATCGTGTTGCCCGCAATCAACATGCGGACAAAAGGCCGAAGTTCTTCGGCTCGAGGAACGAGAAGAAGAGCGTGCAAACACGTGACGTAGCCATCGTTGCGGGAAGAGAAGGAGGAAACATAATGGAGTCCACTCGTCTGCTGAACTCCCGCCCCCATTTCAATAGACGTCTTAATTCGCACGGAACGACGCCACCGGCCGGCAGGACACTCGCCTTCCACCAAACGAACGGAAGGAACACGTCTTCTTCCTTCAAAGCGGGCATTTGCATCCGAAATGAGTTCGAACGGGGCGTCCGGCGACAGAAGTGACGCGGAACGGCGTGATCAAATCAAAACGAACAGACGGCACTTCCCGTACAGTACGCGCTTCTGGGCCAATTCAATCCAGCACGATTTAAAACAACCAACGCTCGGTTTCGCAATCATTCGAGCCGGGCAAGCAGGAAAAGCCAGCAATCAAACAAACAATGAGAGAAAAACACCTCACGCTTTCCGACCTCTGCCACGGAGAAGAAGGTGGGAAGCGAGTAATCATCTCCGCCGGCCGACCCCTCCGGCATATGATTAGCGGCGGCGGCAATTGTTCGGCGGCTGCCGCTTGTTCGGCCAAGAGCGGATGATTGATGGACAAAAGCCGCTTGTTTGTTTGCTGGCACTCGTGAGAAAGAAGTACAAGACAACTTCCACTACGCTGAACAACCAACGCAAAGTGGTCCGAACCGCCCCTCAAGCGGTTTGATGCTTGAGGCCGGCGGGTAATCGCGTTTGCTCCAATTTCCGTTCGGGCGGCTCCAACGGAAGAGAACGAGGAAGTTTGCCCTCATTGCGCCCATTGGAAAAGACTGACTATTTGTTGTGGGACTCCGAAGGATCTGTCTTTGTTGCCAGACAAAACGGAAGACACCCAGGACGTGTTTATTCACTCTCCGTTCACGATCGACAACAATCAGCGGCTCCTGCGACTAACCGGGGATTTTGCGGGCGACAGTCGGCCGCTCCATTTCCGCCGTCCGTCCGCGAGTACTCGAATCCGAAGAGCTGAATGAACAATCACAATCGGAAGGAGGCGAGGTTGAACTCACCGCGTCCGCCACCAGAAGAACGCGCCCCCGGCGAATCCGGCGAGCAGAAGGGCGGTAGGCGGAGGCGTTTGCTCGACGGGAGAGGCGGACGGCCTGGAGCGTGAGGCTGGGAGCCCAGGAAAGACCGAAACGAAGAAGGCAGAAGTGGAGCTGCGACGGGAAAAACCGACTTCACCGGCGGCAAAAGGGTATAAAGTTGAAATGTTCTATCTGAAAGTCGCCAATTTCGAACCCGATCCTTTCGCAGGTGAGCAACCGAAAATGGGCGTTTGAATTGGCGCCGTCGTTTGACGGCCGGCTGGCCGGTCTCGAAGCGATCGGCGGCTCGCTGATGCGGGCGGTCTTCCTTTCCGCGGCCCCCCGGCTGCCCTCATTTTTCCGGTTTGTCGCCCGCGCCGAGTGGTCGCTCTTTTCTGCCGGAATGTTGCCCCGCGCTCTCTCCCCTCCGCCGCCTCCTCGCCGCCCGTTCTCGGCGGCTGTCGGCGGGAATGCGGGGGAGTCGGAAGACGAGAACGAGTCGATCGCCGACCCGGAGGAGTGGCTGCGCACTCAAATGCGCGAGATGCGCGAGTTCGCGAGCGGACCGCCCGAATTCGCCGCCCAACCGCCCCGCCGACGGCAGCGGGACGTTTTGGCCGTGAACACGTGAGTTCCTCTCCTCTCCACCTTTGATCAACGGTTCTTGTACTTTCAGGTTCGACCGGAAGCCGATCGAGGAGCGGCTGGAGATCCCGTACGAAGTGGCCTTTCGCCTGATTTGCGACGTGGGCGATCAGAAGGCGGCGACGGAGCGCATTGAGCAGGTGCTGGAGATCGTGAGTCCCTCCCCTTCCTACCTCCGCTCATCCTCGCTGCAGATGGGCCTCCGGAGACGACCGTCCAGCCGCTCATCAACCAGTCGCCCGCCTCCCTTCGACAGGCCGCAGTTCTCGCGGCGCGGGTCGGGTTTTCTGGTCGGCACGCTGCGCCAAGTGGCGCCCCTCTTCGTCGCGATGATCAAACGAATGATGGCCGGCCAACTCGAAGATCCCCGTCCAGCTGGAGGTGATGAACATCTACGAGATGATCAACCCGAACCAGCCGATCAAGTGCTCGCCATTGGCTGTTGCTCCCCACTCACTCTCTGTCTTTCAGGTACTACGACGGCTGGATGGACTGCACGTCGTTCGGCTTCGGCAGCATGCCCAGCAACGCGCTCTTCCTCGAGCGGATGGCCTACCGGGCGTTCGAGAACGGACCGTCGAACGTGGACCTGATCGAGAACTCGCTGATGAGCGCGAACAACGTGGCCGGTAGACGTCTTTCCTTCTTGCTGCCCCCTCACCGGTGTTTTCAGACGGGCGGGTCCTCGCCTCGTGGATGGACTTCCAGTTCTCCCGCCGCCTGCTCCACTTGACGTTCGCCGTTCCGATCAACCCGCGGGAGAACGAGGGCCTGCCGCTACGCCGGCTACCGCCTCACCATCCAGTTCTCGATGATCCGCGAGATCGTGGCCGTCTTCCACGCGACCGACGACGAGAACCGAATCCTCCTCCGCTTCAAGTCGCCGCCCAACCTGTGGCGCGCCCAGCCGAAGCGGATTTACGGGAAGATGAGTCTGAACCTGATCGCCTGCCGCGATTGGGTCCGCGTGCTGCACTACGAGACGGCCGATGGGACGGGCTTGAGCAGCGAGGTGCTCGGGATGTCGTCCGTCCTGTCGATCGGCCTGCCGCGCACTCAGGCCTACCCCTCGGACGCGGAGTCCTACGAAGTGTTCCACCGAGAAGAGGAGGGGAACTTCCTGAAGAGCGTGGGTGGTTCCTCTCGTCTTCTCCAACGACCCTTCCTCTTTTCAGGGCTGTTTGTTCCGCTACTTCAACCTGCTCGGCCGCCTCCAAACCGCCCTCAAATGCCCGCTCTTCTTCTCGGCCGTCCGCTTCCTCCATCTGGGCTCCGAGTTGTCGCCGATCGTGTGCCCCGACTTCGACTCGCATCCGGCTGAACTACGCGGTGCAGGGCCTGCTAGAGCGGGGCTTCGTTGTGCTGGACCAGTTGATCACGGGTGCGGCCGAGGATCCCAACAATCCGCCCTTCTTCCAACGAATTCGAGCGGCCTTCAAGGTCCGTCCATCCCGCAGTTCGCTTCTCATCGATGGCTGCTTTCAGGAGAACGCGGAGGCGTGCGAGGAGGCGATGGAGGACCTTCTTTCGATCTGCGACGAGCGCCGGCTGACCACGCTGCTCCGCTCGTTCGACGTCCTCTTCCGGCAGAAGGTGGGCGGCTCGTCCGTCGAGCGGTCTTTCAGTCGCCTGAACGAACTGCCGAAGAACTCGGTGCTCGTCAAGAAGGTTTGGTCTCCTCTCCCGCCTTCCTCTTTTTCACCTTTCCGTTGCAGGTGATCGTCACTCCGCTCCGTCGTCTCTTCTTCCCGCCCCAAGTGATGATGTGCAACCGGATCGTGCGCAAGTTCGGCGAGCAGTTCGCCCTCCGCTGCATCTTCCGCGACGAGAACGGCCAGCGGCTGTCCAGTCGGAACTTTGTGCGCGGCCGCTTCACCAACCTGCCCCTCCGTAAGCCTTCCTCGAGTCGACATGTTCAAAGCGGGCTTCTTTTAGCGGTGGCCGAAGAGATCATGGCCCGGACGGTCCGCCGCACGCTCCTGCAGCCGATCGAGGTCGGTGGCCTCAAATTCCGCTTCCTCGCGTGGTCCAACTCCCAGCTGCGCGACCACGGCTGCTACATGTACGCCGACCACCACGCGCACGACGAGGCGGGCAACGTGCAGTTCGTGAACGTGGACACGATCCGCGACTGGATGGGCGACTTCTCGGCGGTCAAGAGCATCCCCAAGCTGATGTCTCGCATGGGCCAGTGCTTCACGCAGGCCTTCCCCACCATCCAGCTGCGGCCCCGCGACTGGTGCGTGATCCCCGACTTCGAGAGCGACTTCCTCGACCCGGGCAACGGCAGGAACTACGTCTTCTCCGACGGGGTCGGGCGGATCAGCGAGCGTTTCGCCGACCGCATCGCCGCTATGATGGACATCCAGCCGACGCCCTCCTGCTTCCAAGTGCGCTTCAAGGGCTTCAAGGGGATCGTGGTCGTGTGGCCGAACCTGCTCGCCAATCCCTTCTACCCGGACGTCGTCTTCCGCGAGAGCCAAAAGAAGTTCGAGGACACGGAGGACGAGACGAAGGCGACGCTCGAGGTGGTCAAATACTCGATGCCGTCGCCGGTCTCCCTCAACCGCCCGCTCATCATGATCCTCGACCAGGTGGCCGAGCACCAGAGCCCCGAGCGCTACGCCCGCGTCTCGCATCGCATCACGGAGATCTTCGAGCGGGAGCTGGACGGACTCGGCGGTTCGTCTTCCTCGTTCGTCCTCGTAGTCACTTCTTTCTTTCAGCCATGCTGACGAACGACCGGATGGCGGCCATCCAACTCGCCTCCCGCACGACCTCGCCGATCGGCTTCCAGCAGGTGGCCCGAGCGGGCATTCGGATCACGGACGAGCCCTTCCTCCGCCAAATGCTCTTCGCCATCTACCGCTACTGCATCTGTCAGGACATGATCAAGGCGAGTGCCTTCTGCCGTCCTCCAACCCTCCTTCTGTTCAGCTGAAGATCCCGATCCCGCCGTCGGCCGGCCGCACGATGTACGGAGTGATCGACGAGCTCGGCTACCTGAACCCCGGCCAGGTGTTCGTCCAGTGCTCGCCGAACATCCACGTCGCCTCCAACGTCTGCCGGCCGTTCGTCGGCCAGGTGATGATCAGCAAGAATCCCTGCCACGTGCCCGGCGACGTCCGCCTCTTCGATGCGGTCTTCGTGCCCGAACTGAGTCACCTGCGGGACGTGGTCGTGTTCCCTCGCTTCGGCGCTCGCCCGCACACCGACGAGATGTCCGGTTCGTTCTTTCGTTACCTGCGCTCTGTTAGCTACTCATCTGCCTTTAGGAAGCGACCTGGACGGCGACGAGTACACGGTCATCTTCGAGGACGACCTCTTCATCGAGCACAACGAGCCGCCCATGAGCTTCCCGAAGAAGACGGCCGCCGTTCAGGCCGGCGCGAACAGCGTGAGTTCTCTCTTCCCCGTCCACCGCTCATCCTCCTTTCAGACGAGCGGAATCGTGGACTTCTTCCTCAAGTACCTGGACCAGGACACGATCGGGCGGGTCTCCAACGCGCACTTGATCGCGGTCGACAAATGCGGCATCTACCAGTGAGCTCTCCTCTCCTCCACTCGTCCACTCCCTCCTTTCAGCCCGGTTTGTGAGAGCATTGCGGCCAAGTGCTCGATCGCCGTGGACTTCCCGAAGACGGGCGAGCCGGCCGACCCGCTGACCGACTCGGAGCGCTTCAACGAGACGCCCGATTTCATGGCCGTCGGCCAGCGCTTCTCGTACAAGAGCAAGCGATTGCTGGGCAAACTGTTCCGGAAGGCGCGCGTGCTGGAGCAGATGCTGGAGGTCGTGAGCAGCGAGTCGGAGGTCGAGACGAAAGCGGACGTCTTTCTGCTGGACGAGGAGCTGGAGGCGGCGGAGGCGTCGATGTTCGCGCAGGCGATCACCGTCCGGGACCTCTACTACGCGAAGCTCCAGCAAATTCTGGACGAGTACGTGATCGAATCGGAGGCCGAGGCGTTGAGCGGGCACGCGTCGTTCATTCGGCGCATCTCCGACATGGAGAAGTCCGATTACTCGTTTTACCACGCCGACCGTCTGGTGAGTTCTCCTCCCACCTCCCCCCTTCAATCGTTTCTTGCAGGTGGAGATGCGGATGACGAAAATCCGCGAGAAGTTCCGCGAGGAGTTCTTCGACGAGTGCGGCGGCGAGGCGGCCGTCTTCCAGCCGGCGCCCGGCGGTCAGCTGACGTTCGTGGGGCCCGACCGGCTGCTCGCGAAAGCCCGCTGTTGGTACACGGTGGCGTACGGGCGGGCGGCCGAGGACAAACTGACCCGCTTCCGCTCCTTCCCGTGGCTCGTTTGGGACGTCCTGCTGGTCGCTCGGCGGAAACAAGTGGGTTCTCCGATGTCCATGATCATCTCCTGTTCTGCTTGCAGATCGTGAAGGCGTTGTCCCTCGGGCAGACGCTCCCGCCCGTCACGAGCGCCCTCTACCCGCACTTGGACGAGTACGTGCGCAACTTCACGTCCCTCTACAACGACGAGGTGACCGCCTTCGTCTTCCACTTGCGGCCCTTGGGCGCCGCTTGCGAGCTCTTCGATCGCTACGTTCACGTCTACGGCACGGGTCTCGTCCACGTCTGCTTCATGCTGAACCTGTGGCTGCAAGAGGTGAGTTCTCTTCGTTGTTCAGTGCTCACCGGTGGATTGCAGAACGAGATGTACGAGAAGGGGGCGTTCGATTGTCGCCATCTGATCGTTCTGGTCCTCCAATTCGGGATGGGCATTCGGAAGTGCGCCGACCAGTTCGTGACAGGCGACGTCTTCCTGCCCGTGCGCGTCGAGTCGATGGACGCCGCTCCGGCAGCTGAAGGCGGCCGAGAAGCCGCCGTCCGAACTGCGCGAAACGAGCCGCTTCCTGCTGGAGTTCGTCCGCTTCTTCGGCAGCTCGCAGATCTCCCTCGCCCGTCGCCTGGACTTGCGCTTCGACAATGAGGAGGCGGACGAGGAGCTCGTCCTCGAAGACCCGAAGGATTGGACGCCCATCAGCGACGTGAGTCCCGTTCTTCCCTCATCCACTCGACGTACCCGAGCTTTCAGCTGGCTTACCGGACGTTCCACTACTCCTCGCTCTCGCGCAACTTCGAGGCTTTCGTGAACAAGTTCTCCGTCCTCGTTGCCTAGTGATCTTTTGTTGTTGTTTTTGTTTCGATAAGGATTGTCTTAAGCGTACGGGTTCTGCGTCTGTCTTTTGATGTGTAAAGGAACGAATAAACGGTTAGTTTTTGCCCAAGCGATTTAACAACGGTGTGCGCGACTTTTCCGAACACACAAGGCGGGTGGACTAATGAGGGTGGACGTGAGAGCCTCCTTGCATTACCTATGGGATCCCCCCGTCGGGACAAAAGACATTCGAAAAATGTGTTTATTCACTTGTCGTTCACAATCGCCAGCAATCAGCGGTCCTGCGACAAAGTCCGGAATTTTGCGGGCGACAGTCGGCCGCTCCATTTCCGCCGTCCGTCCGCGAGTGACTCGAATCCGAAGAGCTGAACGAACAATCACAATTGGAAGTGGGATCGAACTCACCGTTTCCGCCCCCAGAAGAACGCGCCCACGGCGAATCCAGCGAGCAGGAGGGCGGCGAGGAGAGCTCGCCGATCGGCAAGGCGAGGAGGCAGCGAGGAGTCGTCCACGTCGCAGCTCACGCCGAACGCCGTCCCGCTCTGATCGGCGGTGCGCGGGTCGGGGCTGAGCACGAAGAAGAGGTCGCTCATTTCGCAGCAGGCCGACCGCACAACGCGGAGATAGAGCAAGAAAATGACGGCAACCATGCTCCGTTCATTCTTCCTCGTCATCTGTCCACTCACGGCCACTGGTATCCGCTCTCCGCTGAAGAACTTTCTCGCTCGTTCCACAACGACGGCCTGCAGACAGTGTTCTGTTTTCAATCACGAAACACACGAGAAGGATTGAAGCTTCTGCTGGCGGACCGTCCACGCGGATGTTCTCCTGCTCGTTTGCCGATTTCTTCACTCAACGTCACTCGGCTTTCCGTCCGCAGACCCCATACTCGTTCAAACAATCATGTTTATTCATCCACACACACAGAACGAAGAGATCGACGGATTTGTGGCCCTAACAGAGGGCCGTTTGGGATCAGGGGTTGGTTGGGGGTTCACGCTCTCAAGCCGGTCGACGGGGATCTACTTGGCGGCGGTGTACTTGGTGACGGCCTTGGTGCCCTCGGAGACGGCGTGCTTGGCCAACTCGCCGGGCAGGATCAGCCGCACGGAGGTCTGCACCTCGCGCGACGAGATCGTCGACTTCTTGTTATACTGAAAGCGGGAGAGGAGTGAATGCAATGAGAAGGAAGGGGGACTCACCGTCGCCAGGCGGGAAGCCTCGCCCGCGATGCGCTCGAAGACGTCGTTCACGAACGAGTTCATGATGGACATGGCCTTGGAGGAGATGCCGGTGTCCGGGTGCACCTGTTTCAACACGCGGTAGATGTAGACCCTGAACGGAGGGATGATCAACGAAATGTGGGGGAGGGGACTCACGCGTAGGACTCCTTGCGGCCGCGCCGGCGCTTCTTGTCGCCGCCGGTCTTCTTCACGGCCTTCACGGCCTTCTTTCCCTTGGATCCGGCGGGCTTGGGCGCCATTTGGACGGTCGGTCGGTCGGTGGGGAGCGAGAGAGCAGAAAGCGGGGGTCTTTCGACTGGTGGCGTACTGGAGGAAGCGGCCGCCCTTTTATTCGCGAGCGGGCGGCGGCGATGGGTGGGCGGGACGATCGGCGGGGGCCGCGGCAGACGGGCGGACGCACTGGCTTGTTTTCGGTCCGCTCGCTCCGCGTCCGTCGGGCAAGCGGCGGACAGGCAGGCCGGTCGGCGGGGTTCGGCGTCGATCTTTCCGCAGCGGGGGGCACGCGGTCGGGGGAACGCGGCGTCCAGTCGGGGCTTCCCGCCAAAAATCGCGCGCCAAAATCGCCGACCGCCCGCCGCGTCCTCCGCGAGACCTCCGCCCGGCCGCCGCTGTCGACCGGCGCGGAAGCGGAGAGCGGCAACACGAGACACACCAAGCGGTCGAGTTGAACCGAGCAAACAGCCAGTGGAAACGAGTTGGTGGATTCATTCTCCTTTCAAGCAATCCGTCGAGCCGTTCGCCTGTTCGAATCCGTCTCTTCGAACAAACGAATCAATTTCGTGGTTTCACCCACTCGCATCTACGGCCAAGCTCAACAAGCCGACTCCAAGCAGAAGCAATCAGTTTATTCAGCATCATGCACTCGATTCCCTTCACTCCGCAGATTGTGGCCCTAACAGAGGGCCGTTTGGGATCAGAGGTTGGTTGGGGGGTTCACGCTCTCAGCGGCTGCACGAGTCCGCGGTCCGGCGGGCGTTTAGGCGCGCTCGCCTCGGATGCGGCGGGCGAGTTGGATGTCCTGAACAGGTGGGAATAAGGAGGAATTCTTCTGCACCCATGACCACTCACCTTGGGCATGATGGTGACCCGCTTGGCGTGGATGGCGCAGAGGTTGGTGTCCTCGAAGAGGCCGACCAGGTACGCCTCGGCCGCCTCCTGGAGGGCAAGGACGGCGGAGGACTGGAAGCGGAGGTCCGTCTTGAAGTCCTGCGCGATCTCGCGCACCAGCCGCTGGAAGGGCAGCTTGCGGATGAGCAGCTCGGTGGACTTCTGGTAGCGGCGGATCTCGCGCAGCGCCACGGTGCCTGCAAGCGAGTGGATAGGAACAGAAGATCCAAGCGGGGAACTCACCGGGACGGTAGCGATGCGGCTTCTTGACGCCGCCGGTGGCGGGCGCCGACTTGCGGGCGGCCTTCGTGGCGAGTTGCTTGCGGGGCGCCTTGCCGCCGGTGGACTTGCGGGCGGTCTGCTTCGTGCGGGCCATGGCTGCTGTTCGATGGGATCGAAGGAGCGGGAGAGAGCGGTGGGTCGAGTGAACGACGGGTGGGGAGACCGCCGCCCGACGCCCGCTTTTATACGCGCGATCGAAGCGAGCGGCGGCGAGTGGTGCGCCCTTCCCGCTGCGACGAGGCGGCAGCAGGGCGAGTGGACGCCGCGGCGGCGATTTCGGGCGCGCGAAACGGGCGGGAAGGCAGCAGAAATCGAAGACCCCGACCGGAATCTTCTAGCCGCGCAAACAAGTCGGACATCAGGACGAAACGGGTGGACGAGGTGTTGTTGAAATAGCACGAAGCCCTCAAATCTCTGCAGTCTGTTGGATTTCAAGTGAACATTCGTTTTGATCCCGGGTTTCGCTCGGGGTTTCGGCCCGACCCGATCCTCTCGCTTGCTTTCGGTCGAGCAGCGTGGTTCAAGACTGCCGACTGCCCGAACAAGCACACAGAAAGGGCTCCTTTGGTCGCGGCGACTTGAATGGTCGGACGAATAATTCTTTCTCCACGCCCTTCCCCGATCTCGCCAGCAACAACTCCAGCAGCAATCAGTTTATTCACTCCAACACACACGCGAGATCAACGGATTTGTGGCCCTAACAGAGGGCCGTTTGGGATCAGGGGTTGGGTGGGGGGAGCATCAGCGGTCGCTTTCGGTCCGTCGGGCGCTTAGGCGTGCTCGGAGGTCTTCTTGGGCAGAAGGACGGTGTTGATGTTCGGCAACACGCCGCCCTGGGCGATCGTGACGCCAGCGAGCAGCTTGTTGAGCTCCTCGTCGTTGCGCACTGAAAGCAGAGGAATGAACAACAGAATGGGGGGGGGGGGACTCACCGGCCAGCTGCAGATGGCGGGGGTTGATGCGCGTCTTCTTGTTGTCGCGGGCCGCGTTGCCGGCCAACTCCAGCACTTCGGCGGCCAGGTATCTGCAGCGGGGAGGGGGTGAGCGGAGGAGGAAGGTGGGAGGACTCACTCGAGGACGGCGGCGATGTAGACGGGGGCGCCGGCGCCGACGCGCTCCGCGTAGTGTCCCTTGCGGAGGAGGCGGTGCAGACGGCCCACCGGGAACTGGAGGCCGGCGCGCGAGGAGCGCGACTTGGCCTTGCCGCCGGTCTTCGCCTTGCCTCCTTTGCCACGGCCGGACATCGTTGATCGATCGGTTGGGGGAGAGCGGGGGAGCTGAAGCTTGCTGGGGAACTGCGGAGAGTTCGGTGCGGAAAGCGGGTGACCGTCGCCCTTTTATTCACTCGGCGGGCTGCGGGGAGGGCGGGGCCGACAGGCGGGCGGGCTGGGGAGACGCGCCGATCTTCCCGCCCGATTTCGGCCGCCGACCGGGTGGCAGGCGGCCGGCAAGCAGCGAAGCGAAGCGAAGGCCGGGCGGGTGCGTGTGTGGCGGGCAGCGGACAGGGGGGCCGCCGAGTGGTCTGCAGACCCCCGACGATCGAGGCGGTCGGCGGCGAAAACAACGCCGCGCGCCCGAATTCGAACGGAAAAGCGGCGGGAAGGCGGCTGGCCGACCGGCAGACGCGAATCGGGCGGCAAGCAGGTGGACGCCTTCCACAAATGCAAGCCGGAAAGCAACGTGAACCCGAGAAGCAAGCAAACAATCAATCCTTGAGAAATCGAACACGATCCGCACCGAATGCCCGTCCTTCTGCGGGTGACGTCTCACGAACGATCGATCCACTCGTTTCTTTCGTTCGATCTGCAGCCGAATTCCCCCCTCTCGCTTTCCTTCTTCCAAACATTAGCAACTTTCTTCCATCCTCTTCCAATCGCAACAAACGCAGCAGCAATCAGTTTATTCTTTCAACACACGACGAGATCGACGGATTTGTGGCCCTAACAGAGGGCCGTTTGGGATCAGAGGTTGGTTGAGAGCGTCGCAGTCGTTCTGCTCACGAGCGGGGCGGGCGGGGCGCTTAGCCGCCGAAGCCGTAGAGCGTGCGGCCTTGGCGCTTGAGGGCGTACACCACGTCCATCGCGGTGACGGTCTTGCGCTTGGCGTGCTCGCAATAGGTGACCTGAACGGAAGAAGAATCAATTGGAGGAGAAGGAGGGGGACTCACGGCGTCGCGGATCACGTTCTCGAGGAAGACCTTGAGGACGGAGCGGGTCTCCTCGTAGATGAGGCCGCTGATGCGCTTCACGCCGCCGCGGCGGGCGAGGCGGCGGATGGCCGGCTTGGTGATGCCTGCGGGGAGGAGGGGATGAGCGGGAGGAGAGGAGGGAGTACTCACCCTGGATGTTGTCACGGAGGACCTTGCGATGGCGCTTGGCGCCTCCCTTTCCGAGGCCCTTTCCTCCTTTGCCGCGGCCGGACATCTTCGGTCGATCGGTGGGTGGGGAGTGCGGAGAACGAGAGCTGGCTGACGACTGGGGTCGACGGTGGGGAGTGGCGGGCGGGCGGCCGCTTTTATACGCCGCTCGGCGGGGCGAGGGCGGGTCGGGCAGGCGGGGGCCGGCAGGAGGGCGGCGAACGGGAAGGCAAGGGCGCACACCCACGCCGCTCGTCGATTCGCGCGCTCAATTCGGCCGCCTTATCGCTCCTCTCAAGCCTCGCTTCGGTTACAACCCTCAAAGTGATGGCCAACACCAGCGACTCTTCCAGTCGAGCATTCGCGTTTGCTAGTTCCTTGTCCAACAGAAGGTCTGCTCGTCGCCCACTCGTTTCGCGGCGCTGTTTATTGTGTCCAGCACAAAACAAAGAAGGGCGAGTTAATAAAAGAGTAGAAGCTAGCGAGCATTCAAGAACAACTGGTTATTAGAGATTAATGGAGAGAGTAGAGAGAACAGGGGATTGATTCGAGAGATCGGAATCTTCGAGGAGTCTTCACGCGTTGAAACGGAGATCGCGGAGGCGGGAGCCCGCCGCGTAGTCCAGCCGCTCGCTGAGGGCGTTGAAGTCGGTGGTGCTCGCATCCACCTCGTGTTCCGACCTGCAAGCGGCGAGAGGAGTGAGTGGAGAACCCAACAGAGAGCACTCACACAGCCGTGTTGTAGATCGACCGCCCCCGTTTGGCCATCTCGTCGCCGATGAACATCGGGGCGGGCAGCGACGTCATGCCGGCCACGATCTGGTGTCCGAAGCAGAGGTGGAACGTGGTCCGCTGCACGTCTTCCATGGACATGGCCGCCTCGTTGCAGAGCACCGAGTAGCGGGGCACTCGCGACGTCCCCTGCAAGCGGGTGAGCGGTGGGAAGGGCCGCGAGAACTCACCAGTTTTCCGGCGTGGCCCAGCAGGAAGAACTCGGGCACGAACGGACCCGTGATGCCCGTGTCGACGCACGTGCCCGGCCGCAAGTTCTGCTCCAGCGCCTTCCCGCCGGTAGAGGCGGCTGGCATCAGTCGGATGGGGTGCAGCCGGGTGGCCACGATGAACATCAGCTTCGCGTCCGCGCCACTCTCGCGCAGCACCTTCTTCACCAGCGGGATCTCGAAGCGCATCAGCTGCAGCAGAGAGGAGTGAGCGGAGGGAGGGACGGGGCGGACTCACGTGTTCGTAGGAGCCCTCCGCCGGCGAGTTGCGGAACACGAACACGCGGTCGGGCGCGTGGCCGCGGTGCTTGCGGAAACGAGCGAGGGCCACGCTCACGATGCCCGCGATCATCTGCAGCTTCTCGTCCCGCTGCGCCTCCAGGAAGACGTAGTTGCCCGTGTAGTCGGCGGGGTGCTGCTTGTCTGTGGCCGCGTACTGCAATGGACGGAGTGGAGAGCGGCGAGAAGGCGGCCGACTCACTCCGATGACCGTCGGAGCACGCGGCTCTCCGCGGAACCCGCCGCCCGCGAGGTTCGACGACACGCCGATGAACAAGTCGCGCGTGCCCAGCGCCTTTCTGAAACAAGCGGCCATGAGCGGAGCGGTCGGAAGAGAGAGGGATTGTGGAGAGGAATGAAAGCCCCTGGCCGCGGCTCAGATCGGAAGTTTTCCCCAGCGGATCCCCGAGACCATCAACGAGATCCCACGAGTCCGCCCGCACTCACTTGGCGGCGTCCGCGGAGATCTCGAAGTTAAGGCCGCCGTTCTTGACGTTCGTCTTGTTCACGATGTTCTCCATCGTCACGCGTTTGAGGCGCTCGCCGATGCCCGCGGCGGCCTTGGCGGTGGTCGAGAGGACGTTCTGCAAGCAGAGTGATCATTAGAATTTTCTTCTCTTCCTACTCGCCTGCGTGACGACGTCGTGATTTCGCTCCTGGTACTTAAGCGCGTCGTGGATCCTGCAAGCAGAAGAAAGTGGGAGAACTAAAAGAAGTGGAAGGCGGACTCACGTGTTGTCCTGCGGGCCGGTGATGACGAGCACGAACTGGCAGCCCTTGTGCTGGACGGTCGCCAACAAGTTCTTCACGCATTCGGACTCTCCGAAGTCGTGGGGCGGCACTTCGACCACTCGGAAGTCGGTGACCGGCGCCATCCGCATGCCCTTGCGGCGGCACTCGGTGTAGAACGCCGTGCCGAACTGCCTGAAAGCGAAGAGGAGTGAGCGGTTGTGCGAGGGGCATGCTGGAAGTCCTTTCGGCTCCCTCGAACTCACCGGGCTTCTGTCTCGCTCATGTTGTTGCCGCCGAGGCCGCCGGCGCGCGTCAGCGAGTACATGGCCCACTTGGACACGTCGGCCGGCCGGAAGTACGCGTCCATGCGCCAGCTGCCCTTCAGCAGGCCCAGCCGCTGCTCGGAGCGTTGGAAGCGGAGGGCGGGCGCGTCCAACACGTGCGCCTGCACTTGGACGGGCGCCGCCTCGACGCGCATGTGGGCCTCGGAGAGCGCGGCGGACTGCTGAAGCCCCAACTCGCGCAGGTTGTTGAGGATGTCGCGCTCGAGGATGTTTGGCAGACGGGTCGAGCCCTGCAACACACGAGTGGAAGGCGAGAGGAGCGGGACGACTCACCGCCAGCATCGTCTGCTGGACGTCCATCCCGATCAGGTGCTTGGAGAAGCGCTGGTTGGGGGCCGCCTCGCACAGCTCGAGGGGGTAGAAGGTCTTCGTGTCGCCGTTCTTCACGACGACGAGCGGCAATTGCGGGTGTCTGCAAGGAGCGGGCACTGACTGTGAGCGGAACATAGCGGAGGAGAACTCACTGCAAGTCGCGGCCGTACTGCTCTTTGAAGTACCGCTGGACGCTGATCCGATGGCCCTCTTGTTCGAAGTACTGCGTAGCGGCCGTCGTGTCGCTGATGTCCGCCACGCGCATCGGGCGGCTCGCGGTGCGGTGGACGGGCAGGAAGAAGAGGCCGCGCAGGAAGCGCGCCACCTCCTCCGCGCTGGCGTGCGGCCCGTTCTGCAGGCGCGGGAACTGGCGGAGTACTTTGCTGCTGAGCAGCTCCACGTCATGCATTGGAGCGATCTTCGCTGAAACGGGCGGCCGGTAGGGCGGTCGGCAGAGGAAACTCACGGTCGATCACGAGCCCGAACTCGACCTCCGCGCCGTCGCCCATCGCGCGCGCCGACTTCCGGCAGCCGCGCGCCACGGAGCCGCCGCCCGGCAGCTCGGCGAGGTCGGCGAGCGTGAAGCCCGCGTCAAGGGCCTCCTTCAGCACGCAGAGGCCGTTGCGGAAGAGGACGTGTTTGCTGCAAGCGGGAGATGAACGGGCGAGTCGTCGGTTCCCCCACCCGGCGTCGGCGGCCTTGTCCGCGCTCGCCAGCTCGAGGAACTGGACGAGCAACGCGAGCCTCTGGTTGTCGTTGATGTCGGCGGGCAGGGCGCGAGCCACGTGGCCCAGCTCCGTCACGCGATCCGTCCGCTGCAGGCTGAGGTGCACGCGCGAGGCGCCCGTGCGGAGGCGCCGCAAGTCGGTCCACTCCTCGGCCGTCACCGTGATGTCGATGGTCTGAAAGCGGACGAACAAGTGAGCGTTGGCCGGCTTCCATTGCGGACTCACCTTCTCACCGTCCTTCAGCACGTCCAGCGTGAAGAGCTGCGAGGCGCCGTCGTACACCGAGCGGCCCTCGCGCGGCATCGTGTCGGGGTGGAGCACCTGAAGAGCGACAAAGATCTGTCGGGCGAGGGCCGGCCGCTCGTGGGCGCGTGTGCTGAAAACCGGGTGTCACGGCCGCTCGTCGCCCACTCACTCGTTGCGGCACTGGCTCGTGAACTCCAAGCAGGCGGGCTGCTCCACCGACCGCTTCGCGAAGAAGAGACGCCCCTCCACGTGGTACTGGTGGACGGGCAGCGGGGCGTCCATGTGCACGCGGAAGACGTTCGGTCGGTGGGGTGAGCGGGAAGGTGGAAAACTCACGTTCAGCTGGGCCATCAGCTCGAGGCCCTTTTCTTCCATCGTCTTGCGCCGCGAGGGCTCGTTCTTTGCCACCTTGTCGGCCATCTGAAATCACGGGAATCGATTGGAGTGGCCGCTTTTGCTCGGAACCGCTGGACCAATCGAGGAGCAAACGATTCGATCGAAAGCAGGGCCCGAACTGGAGCAAGAAGAGGGACGAACCATTGGAGTCGTTGGGCTGGAGAGCGGGCGTCGATCGGAAGCACGCGGTCGGAGCGAGAAGACGAGACGACCGCTTATTTTCGGCGGCGGCGATCGAATGCGGGCCGACTCGGCGGCGGGCAGGCGGGCGAGCGGGCGGCCGGCGGGAGGGCGGACGCTGGGGTTTGTTTTGACAACAACGAGATTCCGCCCACAAGCGGCCGGCCGCTCGCAGGGGGCTTTCGTGAGGGAAGTTGATCGTTGATCGAACACTCGTTCACTCGGAACAAAAAAGAAGTAAACAGACGAGAAGCCGGGTTTATTCCCCCGACCCCCTCCCGTCGCCCCCACACCTCGAACGTCTCGTGGTCCACCTTGCGGCAGAGGACGTGCACGGAGGGCGGATTAAAGAAGTGGACGGAAGAACGAACCCAGAAGTCGCGGATCTCGGGCCCGTCGAAGCGGAGGAAACTGCCGTCGATCCACGTGTGGACGGACTCTTCATTGAGGTTCGCGCTGCCTGCAGGCGGCCGGCCGGCTGTCCTGTGTTCGCCGTCCGCACTCACGAGCACCTCGCAGTCGCCCACGCGCATCACGCAGGGCGTCACGTGCGAAAGGTGGACGGATGCCAGAGCTTGTGGCCGAGCTGGGCGACGGCCTCGAACGAGCGCCAGTTGTACGTGAAGCCGGTGGTCGGAGCGGGCAGCTCCACGAGGATCAGCAGCCAGCCGACCGCCCGGCTCCCGTTCGTTGCTGAACGGGAGTGATGAGGGGCGGGCGGGCGAGAGGGCGCGTACTCGACGAAGGCCGCCCGGATTTGGTCCCGCTCCGCCCACACGCGGCCCATCAGCCGCCGCCCGTGGCCTCATCGTTTCCGTCGGCCATCCGCGAGTACAGCGGAGCGGAGGAGCGGCCGACCGGCAGCCTGCGGAGTGCGGGAAATGGGGAAGGACTCTCGCGGTCGCCCTCTCGTGCAAATCCGCTCTCTGCAGTCGCTGCCGGCCGAAAGGAGGCGCTCGTTTGCTCGCCGCTTCTCATTTGCGAAAAAACGACATGAGCGACCAGTCGGACGTCTCCGAGGCGGGAGTGATGAGTGCGGAGGCCGAGTGTGAGTCGTCGACTGCGGAGAGCTGCAGCGAAACTCCCTTGCAGCCAGCGACGTGTACAGCCCGATGCACGCCACGGACTGCGAGGACTCCTTCGAGATGCCGAGTGGTCTCTTGGACGAGAGCGGTGAGTTCTTTCTTCCGCCCAACCGACTGCTCACTCTTTCAGCCACGGACTCGTCTCTTTCAGTCGACAAGTCCAAGGCCGAGGAAGTGGACGCGCTCAAGCCGACCGAGCATGCGGGAGGAACCGAGGCGTCCGCCGCGCCCATCGAAGAGCCCGCCAGCCCTCCGCCCTCCACGTCGGCCGTCGGTGAGTGCGGAGGGGGATTCACGTGATCATCGAGTGATTTCAGCCGAGCAATCGTCGCCGAGCGACGCGAACGAAGCGGAGGAGCCGGTGGACGGCCGCCCCGCCAAGAAGCGCCCGGCTCCCCGCTCCCCGCACAACCTCCGCACTCGGCCGACGAAGAAGTACAAGTGAAGGTGGGATTCGAGAGTGTGTCTCTTTGTTTCTCCTGTGTTCTCGTGATGAATAAACGACAGTTGTGATTGGACGTCCTTTCTGCCCACTCATAACCGCCGCTTCGAGTGGGCGGCAGAAGTCGGAGGGAGCGAAGGCGGGCAGAAGTCGTCGAAGTGCTGGATCTCCTCGTTGCCCCGTTAAACACACCCGTTTCACTCGTCCACAAGCGAGAATCACTTGAGGTCTCCGATCGAACGGCCGTTTCTCGTTGTTCACACGAGTACAGTCATCTACTTGTGAAAGAAGGCGGTCGTAGGGTTCCTTGGAAGGTGAGAAAACGACCAAATGGGTTGGATTCCAGCAAGCAAGCGGGCGAATGGCTGGTGCTCGTGGCGGCGCGCCTTCGTCGAGTTCCTTCTCCACTGTCAGAAGACCGCACGACCGCCCTTTCGTCTCCGACTGCGCGGACCTCTCCCGCCCATCACTTGTTTCCTGACATCAAGGCGTGAGTGAGGGCATTCCCGCTCCGACTACACGCGCAAGCCGTCCTTCTCGCACCTCGACGAGACGCCCATCGGCCGCCTCGTCCGCTCCAAGCAGCCGACCGTTGTGAACGGGCCCTCAATCCACAGAAACAACCCAATTTATCGCACAAATAAGCAACTGGCAACAAACGGGATCAAAAACAAACAACAGAATCTCGGCTTCAATTCGGAGCAGCGGAATTGAGACGGCCGGCTGATCACTCGGCTACCCGCGCGAGCGGACGACCTCTGTGGTCTCCGCGGCCTCCACGAACGCGGCCGGGTTGGTCGAGCGGAAAGACGCGGCGATTTGCGCGAGAACCTGCAGGAAGAAGCGAGTGGATGGGGGAAGGCGGAACTCACCAGAAATCCCTCGTCCATGGCCCGCTGCACGTGGGAGGCGCCGTTGAAGGCGTGGGCGAGGCCGGCGAGCTGCCCGTGTCGGTCGGAGAGCTCCGGCCGGAAACCCTCAGCCGTCAATCGCTCGATCAACGCGGCGAACTGCGGTCGGACTTCGGCGGCCGCCGCCAGTTGCTCCTCAGCGGCCGTCGTGAGGGCCGCGGCCGCCGCGTGTTGCCGCTCGATGGCCGCCTTCCAGTCCGCGAAAGTCGGGAATTCGGCCCGCTCGTCCGCCCGGAAGACCTGCAAGGGCGAGCGGTGAGCAGGAGAACGCGGAGGCTGTCTCCCCAATTGAACGCCCCTTCTTCGAGTCGTCGATCAGTTCGTCCGCTTTGTCGATGACCCGATGAACGGCCGCCAGCTGTGCGGACAGCTCGTGGACGTCCTCCTCCGAAAGGCCGACTGCACGTCCTCCCGCCACTCCGGAATGGAGGCGGCGAGCTCCTGAAAGCGGGCGAATGGAACGAGCGGACCGAAACGAACCTCCTTGCTCCGCCCGAGCACCTCCAGTCCGCGCATCGTCGCTTACACGCGGGCTCGAAGGTCGTCGTTCCATTTGCTGCTGTTCTCCAAGCTCCTCAGCATCTTTCAAAGCTTCTTTTGGACGAACGGCGGGACGAGAGGTCCGCCGGCAGCTGCCGCTTCCTCCAGCCTGTGGAACTTCTTTTATTGACAGGTGTGTACAAACGGTAATCTCGATCGTAAGCGCGAATGCCAGTCATGAGTTCATCGTGGAGTTCTCGGGCGCCCGCCAGCACTCGTGGTCGTGGTGGAAGATTCGGCGGACACTCCGACCGTCTTTCCGTCGCTCGGTGCAGCGGCAGCCGGTGGGCGGGCGCGGGAGGCAGTGCGGCCGCATTGCGTCCAGCTTCCCGCGCAGTTCCCAGTCCCCTTCCACGTGGTCCGCGACGATCTTCGCTGCAAGCAGGAGAGTCAATTGGAAATAGAAGAGAGGACGAACAGGTGGCCAATCCTCGACACTTCTCGTTCGACTCAAAGGTCTGCAGCGTCAACTCCCGCTCCACTTCGATCAAACAGCCGCAGCCTTGTGGCCAGTAGGGATGGCAATTGAACCGCTGGGGATCGTAAATCCGCCCGCCCGCGTTCATCCGTTGGGTCATCGCCAGGTACTGCGTTTTGTACTGAAAGCACGACGATTGAGTGGACCGTTGAATAGCGGGAAGACATCCAGAGAAACTAATCCAACTACGAAGCTTCCCAACGGAGTACTCACGATTTTGGCAACAATCGACGGAAAACAGAGCACAAGCAGGTTGAAGTAAACGAGGCCGTTCATTCCTCTCCGCAAACCACCGACCGCAGTCCCGTTCGATCGATCGAATGGCAAACGGGACGAATAAACAAACCCAAACGGAAAGCGGGGGTCAACGAACGAGGGAAAGCGGAGGACGATAGCGGAGATCCCGCTGGGAGGTCGTTCGGCGGAAGGAAGGGCGAGAGCAAAGAGTGCTGCGGTTCGTGTCCGCTTCGATGCCCCGCTTTTGTCGCGCTTTCGATCGATCGTTCCGTTCGGCCGGCCGGCTCTCGGCGATGCGCTCGACGGAAATGAATTCCGCATCGTCACGCCTTTCGCCCCTTTCGACACGTGCGGGCGGGCGGCTCGTCGAACGCGAGCTGGGCGGCGGAAATTCGCGTGAGTCATCCACCCGCCTGCAAGCGATAAGAGAAGACGGCCAGCGGGGGCGGGACAGCGTCGATTAATCGGTGGACTGGTCAACGATCAGAGAGCGGGTGCTTCTCGCTGTACAGACACGAGAGGTCAAAAAAGTGATCAAGAGGAAAGCGATGAATGCGATGCAGAACGCAGCGGTCATCAGAAGTATGTAATTTCTGGTGTTCCTGAAGTAAATAAGGTAGACCTTCTTACTGTTTCTTTTACTTACCTACAGACCAGAACGTAACAGTTGTAGACACGACTGAACGTGAAGAACGAAACGAACTGCGTGAAACATCAGCAATGCTTTTTGCCACGTCTTCAAGGGAACTCCAGCTCCCTCACTGTCTGCTTTGTGATCGTTCGGATGTGCACGTCATTCGAGTTCTTTTTGCCGACGATCGCCGACCACTTGACCACGTCGTTCGAAGAAAAGACGGCCGACTGGAAGAAAGACGAACGGTCGGGTGAGCGGACGAAAAGCGGGTGGAAATTGCGGAAATCCGCCCGAACTTCTCGCCCGCCCGCCGCGGAATAATCGCCCGCCGTCTTTCCGTTCGTGTCACGCGTGCGAATCTTTTTGGGGTTTAAGAGGTGTCCGAACATTCGACCCGTTCCTAAAGCGGAGCTCAAAGAGCCCTTGGATCAAGAACGTTTGTTCGTAAGGCGCAAGCTTTTTTGTTCGGCGGCAAGCCAGCAATGACTCTTTGACGGCTATTGGCGGCTCGTCTGGCCGCTGTTTGTTGATCTCTGCTTCCTTGCGAAGTCACAAATCACTTTGAATTGACGCTCGAAGTTCACGTCTTTCGAACGACCCCGCCGCTCATTCGGCTGGCGGCTTTATGATCTTCGGGGCTCGTTTTCGATTAATCTAATGGCTTTCGAGACAGGCGGCCGTTCTCCAATTGTCCTGCGGGCGTGAGAACAATCGAGAACTCGCAATGAGGGCGGCGGCACACGCCCGTTCGTGCCACCGGGTAATTCGTGTTGCCCGTCTCTTTACGAACCGGCGGCCATGCGGTTGTTTAACCATGCAATCGACTGTTGAATTGGGAGTTGACTCGTTAGGCGCGGAGTTTAACGGCAATGAAGTTTGCGGCTCACTCGGTTTACGTGTCGTCTCAACGCACGTGAACTTTAACTTCTTGTCGCTTGCTTCAACTCGAGCACAAATCCCGTCGTGTTGTGCGTGGGCGTGTCGCGCGGCAAAGCCGATTACAGGGGGTCATGCTTTTAGTTTGCACCGGAATGTTTGCACTTCATGGTCGGTGGTCTTCCTTTCCGTTTCGCTTCTTCCCACTCGTCTTGCTGATGCTGGAGGGAATGGCCGTGGATCCCGTGACGACTTACAACTACCGGCGCCCCTTCCGCGTCACTCGCGAATTCCAACTTCGAGTGTTTGGATGGGTGAGTTCGCGCGGCTGCAGAGGGTAGACAAAAGCAGCAGTTCACGGTCCCTGCCGGGTTTTCTGCGGTCAAAAAACGTGTGCTGCCAGTTTGTGCTTGAATTCCTTGTCCACAAGCGATTGCTCTAACTCTTGCCAAACGCACGTCTAATGCTCGCTTGCTTGCAGGTGCTGCTATTGATTTGGATCTCTTCGATTGTGTACATGACACGGCACTTCTGGTTTCCGCGAAGATGTTTCGGGTTGGCGCCGTTGAAATCGCCCGCCTACTCGTCTTCCTTCTCTTCCTCATCGTCTGCAGGCAAAAGCCCGCTGTTGGTGGTCGTGCACCAACCGTCCACTCCACCGTTCACCTCCTCCTCGTCCTCCCCGTCTTCGTCGTCGATGCTGACCGCAGACTACGAGCGGAGGTGAGATCGACGGAAGACAGAACGCGACATATCGGTTGTTGAGCTTGGCACGGAGTTAAGATTCTTCCATGTACGCGTTCTCATCAGTTTTTGCATTGATCTCGTCTGTACAGTTATCGAATAAACCACGCTTTCATTCTCTCTTTAGGACATTAGAAAGTGAAAACGCACGAAGAAAAGCCATCGATGGGTTGAAGCCGCCAATCTCCACCGATCGCCCGTCATGAATGGATCGAGTGACGAAACGAATCGAGGTTCTTTGTTCTTTGCCGCATCTCAAAGTCCACAGAGTTTCATTCGCCTAATGCACGTCGACGAGCGGCTTTTCGACACCAAAAGCGACCACATGCCGAGTGATGAGCCGAAAAGAAAGACGGATTGCTTGCGATGTGTGTCCAGTTCGCACGTACATGATCTGGAAGCCATCTGTTTTCGTTTGCATTCGTTGGACCGACGAACCGGACTCTCGCTTAGTTCGTTGTCTTCTTGCCGTCTGCCCATTGAATGTTCATTCCCGAATTTCGAGGTCTTTTACGAATTCCCGCGCGTATTGAATTAAAGAGGAGCAGAGCGGCTGTTAATTGCGGCCGAACCGGCGGTCTGCTTTTGTTCCGAACGCTCAAGTGGGCACTTCTGCTCGTTCATCGTCCACAAGCAGGCGACCAAACGAAACAAAAGAGCGACCACGGAATTCTTTGTTTCTTTAAATCATTCGTCTTTCCGTTTATCCGGTTTGATTGCAAATCTCTGCCCGCTTACTCCAACAATGTTCTGATTAACCGATCGCTTGTGTCGTTTGAATCAAAGGGTGTGCGGGTCATTGGAGCAGCTCCTGGAGTGTCCTTTTCCTTTCGTCCTTTTCGCCAATCATCCACTTTACCCGTTTTCAGGAGAATGAGTGCGGGTTTCGGCGAAATGGACGAGTTCCAACCGCGCCACTGGCCGAACAACACGCGACAGGCTGACCACGAGGCGGAAGTCCTGATCTTCGGTTCGGCTGCATCGATTGCTTTCGTCAATCACAAGGTTGCAGGCTGGATCCTGCTGTTCGCATGGCTGGGCTCGATCATTTGCATGACGAAGGACTTCTTCCTGCCGCCCCGCCCCGATCGCAGTGCGTCCACCGAGCGGCTGACGGTCACCGCTTTGTGAAGGGCTCTGCGATTCTCTTGCGGGTGAGTTCCATCGCTTCTGCACGAGCATTCCACAACGTCCAATCCTCACTCGAATTGCTTTACTAGCAGAAATGCACTCGTTGATACGAACGGGGAAAGAATACACGTTCAGTTGTTGGAAAGATCAGAGCAAACGAGATCAATTGAATTCGTTTCAGGAGACCGCAGACGAGTGGAGATCGCGGCGAATGACCGGTGGATTGTTGGGAATGAGATGTTGGCGAGAAGACCGGCAAGTGCCCTCGTTGACCGCCCCCGCCGTGGCTCTAATGGACGTACTTCGAGATGGAGGCCACGGACTCCACGTTGTCGGCGACGGCGATGCGCGGCCGCCGCACCGGCTTGCAGCAGCAGCAGAAGATGCGGGACTGCAATGAGCGGGATGATCGAGAGCCCCAATCGAAGCGAACTCACCATCACGACCCAAATGGACGACCCTCGGCCCAGCTTCCGCACGAACTGGATGTTCACGAACACCTTGAGCAGGAACGAGAGCTGGACCCCGAGCTTCCATTGCTGCAGTCGCCATCTCGACATCAAACGGAGCACGACGACGGCGATCTGCGGGACGCAAGCGAAGACAAGAGTGATCGAAAGAATGTACATGGCCTTTCTGAAAGCAGACCACAATAAATACGTGTACTGATCCTTGGGTTGTTCGGAAGGAAAGCGGGGCAAGGCGAATCCCCGGCCGTTTACTCAATGCAAACAAGAAACCGCCGCTCACCGAATCTTCCGCCGCTCGCTGGCCATCCGCGTTCGGTTGTTCCCGAAGCGCATCAACGCGCGCTCCTCGGCGGCCACCGTGTGCGAGTAGTAGGTGAACGACCAGCCGACCGCCCACGTGCCGAAGATGAACGCCGTTTGACACCACCTGCAACGAAACATTAATGAACGGCTAGAAGAGTGAGTGCCTACCCGAAGTTGTCGCCGAACGCCCAGGTCGACTCGCAGGTGAAGTGGATGCCCTCGTTCGGCGTGACAACCAGGGCATTGGTGTAGCCGATAGAGGCCGACAGGAAGATGAAACAAATCGAGAAAACGACGATCGGAAGGCGTCTGAAAGAAGCAAAGAAATAATTGGAAAGAATGCTTGAATGAACTCACCGCACACGCACCACCTTGAACCAAAGCGGGTAGCAGATGAACAGGAAGCGCTCCAGGCCCATGATCAGAGCGACCAGGCCGCCCCACTGGCGGGCCATCAGAAAGAGGAAAAGGTACGGCCGGTAGACGATGCAGTTGGAGACGGAGATGAACTGGACATCGGGCGGTCCGACGGCCTCTGTGATCTCGGCGCTTTCTGCAACAAAACGAGTGAGTTTTGTGTGGATTGCAGCGAATTCTTCTTTGCTGTGATCCCCGCCACTTCGAACTGATTTCTGACCTTGCTTTGCATCTGCAGGGTCCATTAATCGTTGTGCACTCCTCGCATTCCCCGGTAATTGCTCGTTCGAGTGTGCAAACTGCTCGCTGCGGTTGCTCGTAATTGGGAGCGGGACGAAGCGGTCGCACTTTGCTCGTCGCTTTTGTCGCTGATTAATTGCCGCCTTTTTGGTCCAGCCATCCGAATTCCCCCACGGCGAGTGGCCGAATCGGGATTTCCGGTCTGAAAACGATCGCCGGCCGAGCCCAGAGAACAAACAAACGATTGGCGGGGTCAATTGAATGGAAAGAAAGGCGGCTTGATGTCATCGGTTGACAATGAACGACACGAAACGTTTTTTGGTGCACTTTCCACCGATTGTCCGCCCGCTTTACGGCAGCTGTTTTTTCACCAATGGATAGTGCATTCGATTCTCGCTGCACACGCAAAGTGGCGGACCAAAACGTCTCTTTACGGCCCGACCAAGAGTCAGGATTCGTGTAAGAAATTCGAAGGACCACAATGGCTTTTAGTTTACCCACCGAAAGGCTCGAAAAACTCACTTTCCAGCACACCGCCCAGGGCTTCCATCACGTGCCCGATCGAGGCTAACACGTCGACGAACAGCAGCAGGCGGACCATCGCCGTGTGCGGGTTGAAGCGGTCGCCCGAGAAGGCGTACAGCATGATGAACACGTTGACGGCCAGGGCGAACATCCCGAGCACCAACTCGGTGGAGTAGAGCGCACAGAAGTGCTCCGAGGTGCCGGTCCAATGCTGAAAGAGATGGCCGTCAGTTGTGAGGATTTCATTCTTTCCGGTTATTCCACGCATTTGATCTCGAATGTTCGAACATTACTTCTACCCCATTACTCAGCTTTCGAACACAACCGAAGAGTTCACCCACGCTCCAATTGTCTTTTCCCCAGCACATTGTACTTCCTTTCGATTGTAGCCGCTTTGTCATCGGCCGGGTCCAACTGCCGAGATGTTCGAAGTTCGGCAGCAAACCCCATGGAATGCTCGCCATCCGTTTGTACTCGAACGAATGATGACGAACAGCGGAAACGAAGGCAGGGACGAGGAAATGTACACGAGCTGTGCGACCCGCAAGTTCGTGAGTTCACCGAATTCCACTCGTGATCGCCGCGGCGACGAAACACGTGAGAATTCGGTCGACTTTCGTTTCGCCGACGGCGTTCGTCAGCCGTCCGTGCGTTGACAACAACACGTGATCGTCGAGCGGCTTCCTGCGAACAGCTTCGTTGAGTACTTGACTGCCCCTGGACACACAACGCGCATGACGGCTTACCAAAGAAAGGCCGACCACCCACCCACAGCTCCCACGACTCCGTTTTCCCCGTTTTAAATGACTTACACAAATGTCCAGTCCGATCATTTCGTCGACGTTCTACTGCTCCAAGCAACCCAACGAAGAAACGAACGAGTCGAGGCGGAAGTGCCTGAAAGCGCAAGGAATTAACGGTCGATCCACAAAAACGAGCGGAATGTATCGTGAGCGAACGCGGGAATGAAGCGAGTTCAAGACACCAGCCGAGTACAAAACTCGCAGTAAACGAAGTATGCCATTCGTGTGGAGCTTGGCAGCTCGTCGTAGAAAAGGACCGTAACAGAACAGAACGTTCGAAAGGCGGCCTTCCAGTTCATTAAGCAAGTACTCCCTTCTTGCTCCTTCCGCGGGCCACTCGATTAAGCGGAGAGGTGCGTGTGGAGCCGAACTGATTTCATTTCCCGTTCGTGTCGCCGATCCGCCCGCCCGCCGAACACGCGATCCTTCCCGAAGGCCAACGGTTCGTGTCCACCGGTGCTCCCCGCCGTTTGTGCAGGAATTCGAGCGATCCGGCCGCCGGTTGTACTTTCGATCACGCGCGCTCGTTCGGGAAATCCGGCGAGCGGAAATTCGCGAACAATCGCGCCGACTCACTCGTTCCGGTTGCTCGCTTCCTCTCGTTTGCAAACCGAATGGTCGAATGAGAAGGAAATGGTGAGGAGGAAGAGAATTAAACCATGAGAAGTCTCGTCCGACCTTACGAAAAGCAAGAACGAAAGAAGCCGGACGCAAAACGAAAGCAGGTGAATGGCAGCGGGCAACCGAAAAGGCGCCCCAAACCGTCCACTTTCCTCTTTCATCCATGAATATTCCACGGGTGGATTAGAACAAAGATTGGACGGGGTTGATCCCGGATGTTCGCGTTCGAGAGCGTCGAACGTCCGTGATCGAGCACAGAAGGGAGAACGGTCCACTCAAAGACGTGGGGAGACGACCGCACCGCCCCGCTTGGCCTTCGGTTCGTGAAAGAATGAAATCGCCGCGATTGTCTACCGACTGACGAGATGCCGGCGGATTTCAGCGAAACGAACGAATTGCGGAGGTCGACGGGCGGGCAGACGACCGCCGGCCGCGAATCCCCGCCCTCTTCCGCTCGAGCCGCACGGTAGACGGCGGTAAACAATTGGACGAACGAGCAGTTACGAATCAAAATACAAAAGAGAAGACGCGCGTTGTTTTGCCGCCAGTCTGCCTGCCCACCCACACGTCACACTCTCGCCCGCATTGTCATCTCTCGATCAGAAATCAACCGCCGAATTGTAGTCGCACGAACTCGCGGGAAGTGAAGCGAACGGAGGAGTACGCGGAGATCAGGTGAACGCGGTGGAAGCTTCCGAGAAGAACGGGGAACACAAAGAAGATGAGAACGCAAAAGTGGGTGAGTAATCCGAATGGAGCGACCGTAGGACAATCGGAAGGTAGAAAGAACAAACACCAGGACTTCAAGAATTTCGTCGAAACGAAGTGGTTCATTTGCTTGCCCTTTTTCACCCGTTCACGAGCCATCCCCCCGGCAGCCAGCGAAGTTTGCCGCAGAAGACGGACAAACACCGAAGAGTGTTGTTCTGGTGGCCTTTCCGCTCTCGGCCGTCACACCGCCGTCGAGTTGATTCGATTGATCGGAAGCTGCAGCGAGAAGAAGAAAATCGAATTGGAGTTGGCGACCGGCCTGTTCGTTTGGTCTCGACAGCCGAAGCGAACGGCAAGCGAGCAGGCGGAAGAAGCAGGTGCAGGCGGCCGTCGGGGAGGCGGGCGGGCAATTAGACGAACATTCGGGGTCGCCGCCCCGCCCGCCGGCCGGCCACTTCCGAAGTCCAAAAGAAGGCGGAAGAACGCTCGGGTCGCTGGAACGGAGGTCGAAGAGCGCACCGAACGGAAATTCCGCCCGTTCTCCCGCCTGCTCTCCGGAATCCCCAATGGAATTTCGGCTTCCGATCCGGCCGCCTGCTTGCATTTGCGGCCACGACGAGTGTGTTCAATTAGAAGCCGGGCATTCGACACACGTGAACAACCGCAAAAGAGATCGAACACGTGGACATCACGATCGTCTTGTTGTGCTCGCAATAAAGGAATCGAGTTCATTACACTTCTAATCAAGTAAGTGGATCAGAAAGAAGGACGGGCGACCGTGTTGTGGACCCCACTTGGCATCAACCGAAAGACTCCCAAACAAAGCAGGGGACCTCAGCGATTGCCGGCGTACTCAAACCATGCGGAGGAGTTGAATTCGAATGAATAATCCCGGCCATCGGCATGCCCAATTTCAAGCATAAACTCCGCGCGTCCACCTTGTTCGCTACAATTCTCGCTGCCCCCGCAGCCGTTGAGAAGGTCGGGAGTACAATCGAGGGAAAGAAAGGAAGCACTGATGATCGCGAAATGCCCGTCGCCCTTCTCAAATGCCCAACTGTCTGCCCTTCGTTTGCCTGTCCAAGTGCCCAATCGCGGGATCGCTTGACCGTCTGGAGGTCCCTGGGAGATCAACAGCAGATCTTGCAATAAAAAAGCAATAGATTGAAGCTTATAAGTGGCCGCTTTCAACAAACACGCGTAGCGGGGGTAATCCCGGTTCATCTAATCGAATGTAAGCCAAACCGAAGCCCAGTACGAACGAACGAGTGGGTTGAACCCACCCAAAGAACGGGCGGTTCGAAGAGGCGGAAGTTGGCACTCGGCGTGAGTGAACAGACGGCCGTTGGCGAGTTCTCACGAAAGAAGGGCCAGTTTCGAGAAGAACGGCGAGAACACAAGGAAAGACAGACGAACTGAGCGGAAAGTGAGTGAGAAGTTGAACCTTAAGAGAAAATGAGACGAAAACTCCCGCACATTGGACGGTCATCACTCTCCCATCTTCTTTTGGTTTTCTTCTTGAACTCGTGACTCCCACCCCTCGGAGGTCGCTGTTCACGATTTGTGGCCACAAAGCGGAGGACGATGAGAAGTCCTCGGCCGGCTGGTTGGCCGCCAGTTCGTCGAACACGCGCCAGTTGTTTACTCCGCGCCGAGTACAAACGCCGTCCGCGAAAACACGAACAGGAAGTGGGGCGATTTGTACGCGAAGTGAACTCGAGAGCGTCTCGTTGCTGATCTCCGCTCCCCGCGAGTTCGTTCGATGATCGTCTGTACATGTGAACAATCGAAAGCAACAAATGACTTGACCACCCGTGTTTCGAGAGAACGTCACTCTTGTTTGCTAGCCAAAGAAATGACGCGTTCAGTTCGCTTTCCAATCATCTCGACCGTTCGTGCCCGGCGGGTTCGTGCGAACGGCGGCAATTCGAATCAACCCGCCCGGAAGTCCAACGGAAAAACGTGCGAACTAGTGGGTTTTCTTCGAACCGGCCACTCGTTCGCGTAAACACACGAAGCGGCCCTTGAAGAGGACTACACGAAGAATCTGACGGATGTACACAAACCCGAACACAAGAAAGGAGTCCACTAAAGCGAGTGCACTGACAGCAGCACGTCAAAGACCTCTTTCGTCGTTAACCCCAACGACCATTTAACGAAAAAAAGAGGAAGCAGACAAACGAGATTATTGGCCGAAAGCAACAACAAAAATCGGAGTACGCCTAACTGGATTCCATTCGTTCCTTTCAACGGATTGTCGCTCGAGTTCACGAATTTGAACTCCGGACAGTGCGCAGCGGAAGTTCGCCGCCTTTCCGATTTGTCGCTGGAAATCCGGCCGGCGGTTTGCAGTCGGCGGGCGGCCAGTGATGAAGAGATGACTAATTGCCGCGCCGAACCCCAGCGAGCACGTCTTCTTCGAACTCCGAAGTTGCGAAAGCCACCTCAAACACGTGTGCTCAAAAGAGGACAGAGTTGAATGATGGTTCGAGCTTTGATCACAAGCACCAAGCCGAAAGCTGCAGCCAGAAGTTGTGACAAACAAGTCGCGGAACTTCTTTCCACTTCTTCTTTCTCACGTCCCTCCTGTTCGTGGGGCGGTATCAAACGCCGTCAACCAACGATCAGCAGTTCGCCCTCCTCGTCCGAGTGAATCGATTAGTGCGTGAATTCGTTAATCCCGAGCGAGATGCTCTCGAAATTTCGACCGCCGAACAAAAGGACGGCGAAGAAGTGCGGGCAGGTGCAACGGAAAGAAACGAGCTTCGTGCTTTCGGCTGCAAACAGCTGCGTGTTTGTGCGTCGTAATCGAATCGGCGAGCAGCTCTCGTTCTCCGAACTCCAGCGATCGTTCGCCCACCGAACTGCCGGCCGGCCGTCGAAACGCGCACAAAACGTGCGGAATGCCCCCGATTCAATTTGGGTACGAATTCTCGGCGGTACACAAAAAACGGAGCAGCATACGAGATTGAATCTTGACGAGTGTCGAAAGATCAAATGCAGACAGTGATGGAAGGCGGAAGTGGAGGACAGTTCGTCAAATCTCGGCTGCAAGCACGGCAATCGATTGCAATCGAACCGTTTCTGCGTTGTCTACCTGCGTGCTGCCCGTTAACGATCTATTGCGCAAAACACCGATTTAAAAGCAAACCAATGGTTCAAGAGCACACCTGCCGTTAGCTTCTCTAACAAAAGTTTACGGTAGTCGACCGGCTTCTGTCCGTCCACCACGTGCTTTCG
This sequence comes from Aphelenchoides fujianensis, assembly GCA_024699865.1. Taxonomy (NCBI): domain Eukaryota; kingdom Metazoa; phylum Nematoda; class Chromadorea; order Rhabditida; family Aphelenchoididae; genus Aphelenchoides; species Aphelenchoides fujianensis. Next base: position 166,568 of record JAMPIO010000132.1, on the reverse strand, counting down.
CTTCAAACCGGACAGCAGGTCGAGCACTTTGACTACAAGCTCGCATTTGAAATCAGTGCAGAGAGGACAGTCGAGAGTTCCAATGGAAACAAAGTCCTCTCCTTGCGAAACAAGTGGGAAGAAAACGCGTGACGGTTTGATTCGAAGCTTGAAGCAAAGTGCACGTGTTGCTTGGGCTTTTCGCCTTGCAGATGACGAACCTCTCTTGTGACCGTCAATGCTTGAGAGCGGACGTGGGAACAAGGGTTTCTACCGAACAATAACGGAGATTTCTTGCTCCCGATGTGCGTAAAGACGGCAGGTAAACGCGAGGAGGAATGCGTTTGAGAAAGCGATGATCGGCAGCTCAGGAGGGAAGCAGACTGCGTGAAAGCCTGCGCGTAGAAGGATTGCAAAACGTATGCGGTACAATTGGTCGCTAGCAGAAGACAGAAGGAAGGCCGGAAAGCCCAATCCACTGGTTGTACTGAGACCAGACCGCTCTTTCTGGCGATCATTTCCGCCATTCAACCTTTCAGCATCCAGCCTTTCAATCGTCGCGGCACACGCGGAGGTCAACAATTCAACAGTTGATTCAAACACGAAGAGTTTTGAACCACCAGACAAAAAAGAAGTGTGAGGAAGTTGACGTGTGGAGAGCAATGCCCAGACAGGCACCGCAATTCGATTCGAGCGATAATCGACCACACTCGGCTCAAACAGAGGGAGAGAGTGAAACGCGTGCCAATTCGTTTTCAGTTAAGGAATCGAATCAACGCCGAGTGACGCAAACAAACGACAACAACAGAGATCGAACGTAATGGTCGGCCCGAAGAGAGACGAGAGCCAATCGAATTCACCGCTCCTTCCCATGTACCCTCGACGGGAGCACGTGAACAGCCGGCTGTACGCAATCCGTTCATTCCTCCTTCGATGTCGAAACAGAACGAATGGACGTCACTCGACGCCCAAAAGACGTTCGAATGGTGAGAATTTCCGCTTCGTGCTGAAGCCGAACTTCTTGAGCTTTTTGTCCGTGTTCCCCTCGAATTTGCTCTCCGCTTTCCGTTGTTCGCACAAAAGTCGTTCGTTTGACGTAAATTCCGCGCATTTCGGAAGGTCATTTCGAGCCGACTGCTTCCTTTCAGCTGCCGTCTGCATTCGCTCGGAGTATTTCGACATTCCATAGGGAACTTGTGCAGCGAAAGAATGTTGGATAGCGTCACATAGAACACGTGTTCATCAAAATAATCGACAAGTAGGGCTTCCGTCAACGGATGGAAAGAGCCCGCAGTGCACGTTGTAAAGCATTGAACTCGCGACCCCATTCGCGCCATTTGGGCCGTCCGGTTCAGTTCACGGTCTAACTGGAGGTTCGTCATCAAGGAAGGCAAACAGGCGGACACGTAAAAAGCGCCTAGAACTTTCAACGCAAACCAGAAGAACGGAAGTCTGCGTACCGTGGCCGACTAAACTCCAATCTCCTCCGCTTCCGTTCAATCGGATGTTCGCGTGAGCAGGAGGGCGTTTAAAGGCCAAGGCGGCCGGCTAAAAACCGTGGCGAATGCGGAAGGTGGGCGCGTTGCGTGCAGACACGAACCCTCAAACTGGAAACCAAAAGAGGCAATCAGGCCCCCAAGAACGGAAATGACACGGCAGTTGGACGACTTCGCTTCAAACGCCTTACTCGTAGCCATTTGGAACAGCACGACCGTCGGATTGTTCGTTTATTGGCGCCATTAACATCTGAAAGCCCGTCCTGTTCCGCTCGTCCAACAACTTTCTCGGTAGCCGTTCGTTTGGGCTGGTCGTTAGAATATATGGCCACAAGAACTTACAAGCTTTGGGTTAACGACCGCCTTCCGCCGGATACCGTGCAACGTCGAAGGTGCTTGGCATGAAGGCAGGTTGAATCGCTTGGTCCTTAACAAACCGATGATACCGACCTCAAAGCGAGATCCAAAAACCGTAAAAGTCGCTGACCGAACGGGAGAACAATAACCGAATTGTTCTTCGTTGTCCCGCCCCGTGATTGGCCACGACAGCTGAGCAAACGAGGTGTTCTCCGTTGCAAACTTTCATTCACTCGCTTCCGCTCGTCAAACTTCGAAGCGGAAGCACGAAGCGAGTGTCCCGCGTACCGCCGGCTACCGACTGGTCACTCGCTTCTTTTTGTCGGCTGAGTAAACGAACGCGGGGTCAAGGAAGGATGGTTGGCGGGTATAAAAGAAGGCGGGATGGCGGTAGAGAACATCGTCCTTTCGATTACACTCCACTACTTGCGAAATGATCGTCTACTTCCTTCTTCTTTGCGCCTTCTTCTCCTTCTCGAACGCCGAAGAAGAACCGAGCATTTTCGAGATTAACGAGGCGTCCGCCTTCCGCGAGCGCCTTCACTTTGGCGACATCCGTGAGCGTCCCGCTGCTGAGGTCCCTAGCACGTCTCCTTCTTTCAGTTCTCGCAAATGACTCCGCCGAACTGCCCGCCGTGAACGGGACGCCCACCCACTCGTTCGCCGTTGTGCGGGACTCCGGGCGGAACCGATGGCCGAGGAACCGCGTACCGTACGTGATCTCAAAGAAGTACACGCCGCAAGAGTGAGTAGCGAGTCCAAAACGAGCGGAGACCTTTCTTTCTTCTAGGCGAAACACGATTCAAGCCGCCATCAAGGTCCTCGAATCGAAGTCCTGCTTCAAGTTCGTCAAGCGGAACAAACAGAAAGACTACCTCTTCATCGACAAGAAGGACGGCTGCTTCTCGTTTGTCGGGCGGCAAGGTGGGCAGCGGGAGCGAACAGAAGAGAACTCTTCCGGTTGCAGGCGGCAAGCAATTGATCTCGCTGGGCAACGGTTGTTTGAGCGAGACCGTGAGCATTCTGACCATTTCTTCCTTCCTCATCTTTTCGTTCAGACCATCCAACACGAGCTGATGCACGCGCTGGGCGTGGAGCACGAACACCAGCGGCCGGACCGCGATCGTTACATCCGCGTGATGTACTTGAATGTGGAGCCGAACAAGCGAGGTGGGCACGAGCTGCAGAAGAAGGCGGAAGGGGAGTTTGCAGACAACTTCTCGAAAGTCCCGAAGAACTACGTCCAGCTGAAGGGACTCCCGTACGACTACAAATCCGTGAGTGCCCGCAGAAGCCGTCTAACCGCTCCTTCCGTTCAGATCCTCCACTACTCGTCGCGCGCCTTCGGCCGGGTGGTGAACAACGAGAAGCTGCAGACGATGCGGGCAAAGAAGGTGGGTGTTTCGCCTCCAAACGATCAATCGGCCGTCTTTCAGAAGGGAATTCGGTTGGGCGGCGGCTCTACGCTCTCGAAGCTGGACGTCAAGAAGCTGCGGATTTTGGGGAAGTGCGACAAGAAGAGTGAGTTCCCTTCACTCTTTCCCTGATCTTCAGCTCTTCTGTTTTCAGGCAAACGAGAACTCAAGAAGCAGAAGAAGGGCGGCAAGAAGACGAAGGGTGGCGGCCGGAAGGGCGGCAAGGGCGGCAAGAAGAAGGGCGGAAAGAAGGGCGGGAAGAAGGGAGGTCGAGGCAAAGGCGGTAAGAAGCTTCCGAAAGGTCTCCAGCTCAAATTCTGATCAGCCGCATCCATCTTGTGTTTTCATTGAAACGGGATAATAAACACGCCTTCCACTCACTTCAGTCAGGCAAAAACAACGAATTTATTCAAATAACCAATTGACAACAAAATGGCGGCATTAAGCAGAAATAAATTGTGATTTTTCTCTTCCTCGATTCGATCCCGTTCAGGCGGGGGATTTGCTCGTGGACGGGCCCTTGCCGGCCGGTCGCTGCGCCCGCGGCCGGTCCTCCTCCTCGTCCGACGACGAGGCCTCCCGTTGGAGTTGCACGTGGAATCCCTGCGGGTTGGGCGCCGGGCGGGGCTGAGCGGGCTGAAACGAGAGGAGTGGGGGGTTGATTGAACGGACGGGAAGCGTCCTACCGGCTGCGCCTGCTCGCGCGGCGGCTCCACCTCGGCCTCCGCCTCGTCGCCGGGCTGCTCGTCGTCCGAGTTGTTCCACAAACGTTTGGTGTACTGATCGACCGTCGCGCCCGCCTTGCTGCAAGTTACCTGCTGATTGGTGGCCGTCGTGTTGTGCGCGGGCTGGCGGGCGGGCGGCTGGTCGATCGAATCCGCCGGCTGCTCGCGGGCCGGCGGCGATTCGCGGCGCTGCTGCTGGACCGCCGGCTCGGTGGGAGCGGGGCGGGCGCGGGACTTGCGGTCGACGGCCGTGCGGCGAGTTTGTTCGGCCGGGCGGGAGTTGCCGCCGGGCGCCGAGCGGACCGCCTGCTCGATTTCGTGCTCCAAGTCGAACTCGCCGCCGTCGTCTTGGCGGTCGGCCGGCCGGGTCGCTCGGCGGCTGCTCACCGTGCGCGGCGGCGAGACGCGGCGGGCGGCCGTTTGGTTCGAGCGACGGCGCTCGCGGGGCGGCTCCTCCGCGTCGCGCGGACTCGAACGGCGCGAATCCTCGCGGCGGTCTGGAAACGACGGGAAGGCACGAGAATCGAATGAAATCCAAGGGAACTCACTGCGACTTCCGCTCGACCGCTGGCGCTGCTCCTGCGGCGGCGAATGGCGGCGGCGTTGCTCGACGGGCGCGCCCTCTGCGGCGCGGTCCGGCCACTCGAGGGCCAACGGGCGGCGCGCTTCGGCTCCCCCGCTGATGCCAATGAAGCGCGTCAAGAGGCCGCAGAGTTGCTCTTTGCTCATCGCCTCGTAGAGCTCGCGGCCGGACAGCGAGCGGACGGCGGCGATCACGTCCGCGTGGTCGACGTCGTCGGGCAGCCGCTCGCGATCCTCCGCGCCGCCGAAACGCGAGGGGCCCGCCGCGTCGCGGTCGTCGCGCTGCAGCCGCTCGTAGTCGCGGCGCTCACGGCGGCCCGGGCGGAAGGTCGCGCGCTCCCCCTCGTACGGGCGCCGGTCGTCCCACTCGGCGCGGCGCGGCCGGCCGAACTCCTGGAAGCGGCGCTGTTCCAGCGGAGGCTCGCGCTGGCGCTCCTGTTCGAGGCGCTGCTCTTCCATGCGGCGAGCGCGGCGTTCCAGGCGGCGCATCTCTTGCGGGATGAGGGGCTCATCGTAGCGGCGGTGCTGGGAGAAGCGGTCGAGCGGGAAGGCTCCGAACACGTCGCCGTAGAGCTCGCGAGCCATTTGACGGCGCTCGCCGACGTCTTCCTCCGCGAAGTCCGCCTGGCGGAGCGGAGCGGCGGGCACCTCCTCGTGCCAGGGATCTTCTTCCACGTCCCCGCCGTACGGGAGCTCGTCGCGCCAGTCGTGGCCCGGGCCGAGGTTCGCCTCGGTAATGACCGGCTCCACGTGGAAGATGTCGCGTTCCTCCAGCGGTTGCTGATTGCGAGCAGCGGGCGGCGGCGGCGGGTTGGGCGCCTCCTGGCGCTCGTAGAAGTTCTGACGCGTCCAGTCGCCGAGGTTCGGCGCGGCGACCGGCGGGCGTTCGCGTTCGGTCGAGCGGATCACGTCGATGTGGACGGGCGCCGGCTCTACGCGACGCGGCTCTTCGACGGGCGCGACGGGCGCGACGGGCGGCGGCGACGCGCGGACGTTCTCGATCGTCGCGACGGTCGGGCGCGACGAGCGCGCCGTCGCCGCCGAAGCGGCCGGGCGGGCGAACGCGCTCGGCGGCTCGCGGGCGCACGCCGTGCGGCGCGGGACGACCATCGTGTGCATCCCGTGACCGCGCACCTCGACGTCCGGCCGTTGGCGGTGGCGGTAGGCGAGTTGGAAGTCCGCGAAGATCGCACCCAGCACCTCGATGTCGGCCTCGCGCAGCGGGCGGAGCGGGAACTGAAAGCGAGCGAATGCAAAGAGGAATTCGAAACACACAACCGACCTCCGTGAACGCGCGATCTTCGGGCGCGCGGTAGCCGAGGGCCACCGCTCCGCAGTCGGGCAGCTGCTCGATCTGGTGCGCGACGACGGCGACCGCGAAGGACGGCAGACGAAGGAGCTCGCACGGACTTGTGAACAGGATCTTCCCGAACACCGGGTGGCGGATGGCGAGCGTCGTTCCGGCTTGCGCCCGCTGGCGGAACGCTTCGGGCGGCTCGTAGCGGTAGACGCACTGCAAGCGACGAACGAATAAACGAGAGGCTTCTTCAATCAGAACTCACCACAACCCGATCCTCCGCTCGGTACACCTCGATGTCGTGCCGCTCGGGGTAGATGTCGACGACCGGCTGGCTCAGGCGGCACTCGCGCGGGCACGTCCGCGTCCACTCGTAGCTCACCAGATGTCCGCGCGTCAGCCGCTGGAAACGATGGGAATCAACGCGGAAGATGGAAGCAGGGAACTCACGACATTCGTGACAACGTTCTTCAATCCGCGGCAGGTGAGCAGCTGGATGGACGCCGGTTGGCAGCCGTTCGGCGCCGACACGTTCACGATGAAGCCGACGTGCGGCTGCTGCGCGACACAATCGCGGCACTCCATGTGTGGACGCTGAAAGAGAGGGGAGATGAACGACGATCGATTGGAACGGATTGTCGCGAACACAAAACATATGATTGTGAGATAGAAGAAAGCGTGCATGAAGGAAAGGGCCGACTGAGCATCCCCACTTCCAAATCATGTCGCCGATTCACGGTTCTCGATGTCCTTACATCGACATCCACGCTGCTTCTACAACAGGGGCATTCAACATCCCGGTTTACTAACCACCAAATAATGCTGTAAGAGCTGCACGTAATTGGATCAGAATCCCAGGCTCGTTCTCACCCCCGCTCCTACTAATTGGAACAAACAAGGAGATCGTTTGCCGCTTGCCCCGAGGATGATGAAATTGCAGCAAACTTTTGATTAAATTGAGTGCATGGTCGAAAGAGTGATTGTTCGCGAGGAAAGGCGAAGATTTCGATCAGGAACGTTTACTGAACGCCCGAAGATTTCAATCAAGGCCGAAAATTGTAGCAAGTCGCGAGTTTTCGAATTTTGGCGCCCAGTTTCACTTTCTACTGATCGCAACACCTTTCGATCCCCATCAGTCTTTTTTCTGCCGAACGAAGGAGAGGAGAACATCCCGAAGGACGGAGAAAACGGGACGCAAACGAGCCTGTCGTCCGTCAACAAACAGCGGGCGACCGCAAGAAGCGGACCCCGAGCGTCCGCATTTCGATTGGAAGCGACGCCGACCGAACGCCAGAGCCGAGCGGAGACTCGCGGCGGGACCACCGGACCGGAGCAGAAGCCGAGAGGAAGCCTGTTGATCGACATTTCGATCTCTTTTGTGATGAAATCCGAGTGGATTCAATCGATCTTTGGCCAAAAGCTCGTCCACTTGACGCCTGCACGTTGTTCTTTTTGTTTGGCACCGAAATGAGCGAAAAAACAACGGTTTTTGTCCGAATTCCACTCCAATTTCTTTACTCCTTCGTGTGTTCCAGTTGTTCTCGTCATTTGACTCAAATAACAACACAAACGGCTGGACAGAAGGGGGTTCTCAATCAGTGTTCAATCGCGCGTGATCGTCAGTTGCGGATTGCACTCAAGCGATCGAATTTCGTCGTTTAATTCGACTGCTTTCATGCGATCTCGAATGCGAATTTCTTCGGCGCTCGCCGATCTTTCCGCCTTCCACCGCCGCCCCCGAACGACCGCCGAATGAAGGGCTGGTGGGAAGAAAACGTCGACGGGGTGGAGGAGCGGGGGGAGCGGCAGAAAGCGATGCCCTTCGACCCGCCCGCCTACACGCCGGTCCGCTCGCCCGTCCGCGCGCCCTCGCCGGCCGACTACTCCCGTTTGGAGGCGATTTGGGCCCGTTTCGTTGGCAAATCGCCGACTATCCTCTACTACGATCACGTGGCGGTAAGTCTCTCCATTTTGAGCGGCTTTCGTTGATATCGCGCGTTTGCAGCTGGGCGAGACGTGCGGCGACCTGCCGATCCGTCGCTGGACGGTCGACTCGAAATGCTCGCTGCTGCTGCTCCGCTCGGGGACGGAGCGCTACAAGGACGGGCTGTCCGAAGCGAACACCTTCTTCGCGACCTCCCTCCGCCTCGACTCCTTCGACAGCTGGCTGCTGTGTTTCGTCAAGCAGCACAAAAGCGACCTTGCTCGCCGCTTCGATCGGCTGAAGCAGAACTGCCGCTCCTTCCGGTCGCTCGTCGAAGTCGTCGCCCGCCTGATTTGCGTCAAGGAGGACATCCACGCGCTGGTCCTCTCAAACGATAGCGACGGTAAGCTCCGCTCTTTCCCTTCTTCCAACTGCTGCTTTCAGATCTCCTGAAGCGGTGGACGAGCCTCTCCGACGAGCTCATCTTTTGCTCCGCCACTGGTCTCATCACCTACTTGTAGTTCCCGGCTGCTTCCCTACGGTTAACTCCACCATCTCCTCTCGCCGTTCCTCCCGCGATTCCTCTCTTTGTTGATGGTTCCTTTGAATGAATAAATTCCTTTGCCCTCTAGGTGAAGCGGTGCGAATGGGGCGAGGAAGTGGTCAAAAAATCTTCAAGTCGGTGAACCACGGGCTTTCCTGACGGCAAAAGGAAGCCAACGGGTGGTAAACGCATAGGAATTGCGACCGTCGTTTGCAATCAAAGCTTCCGTTTATCAAAAGACAGATCAAATGCAAAGTGATTATTCCTGACCGGCATTCCGTTCGCTCTCCAGCCGCAGCAAACCGAGCTTCAGCTCGAGGATCTCCGCGAACTTCTCGGCGGCGTCGAGGTCCGCAAACCGCAGGGTGAGCCACAACCTTCGCGTTTCGTCCGCGGGTTTCACGAAAAGGATTCGGAGGTAGTGGAAGGGATCTTCCGGCCGGGCGACGTCCACGAAGAACGGAGATCCGAACAGGAAGAAGATTTCCGTTGGCTCCGCGCTCTCCTGCAAATCGAAGCAGTCGTTTGGGTTTTCGAAGTCGCGCACTCACTTCCGTCAACTCGAAGATCTTCAGAACGTAGTTGTTGAACACGCGGACAACACCGCTCTTCCACTCGCTCGGGTTCAGGTGCGTTCTGCAAGTGGAAGGCGTTGGGCATCGAAAGGAATAGACGAGGGATGAGGTCATGTGAATTCACTTTCGATCAGCAGCTTCTCGGTCAAACTCACAAGTAAGAAACTTTGTCGATTGCCCCGAGTTCGCGCAGTTCCTTCGCCTCGCTCGTGGCGTGATGGTTCGTGTCTGGAAGCAGGAACATTCGTTTCTTCCCAGCTTTGCACTCCTCCAATAGAACTCACATCCGAAGAGAGAAGTCGGCAGCTGCAGTCGAGCACCCGTCGGCTTGTCTCCGTGAACGAAAAGCGAGTGATCGCCGGCGCCGAAGGAGTCGAAGAGGCGCCCCAGCTGCTCACAGTTCGCCCGCTCGCTCAGCTCCCACACGCGCTGGAAGCAGGGCGAGCAGATCGGAGACGAGTTGATGGACGACGCGCACTTTGAGCACAGGTACTGCAACCACGAATGGTGAAGAGATAGAAGCGAATGGAAGTTCTTTCCGCCTTCTCCCGAGAAAGCAAGGAAGTGAACGTACCCATCCACAGCCGGGACATCGCCGAATGCCCGCCGTTCCGAACGCCGCGTTGCAGCCCTCCATCAAACACCGCCGAAGGACGTCCTTCGCCACACGCAGGTCTTCGGCCTCCTCGTCGAGCGGCTTCTGCACTTCCAAGAGATCCGTGCGGGCGTCGTTGATCAACTCCATCCACTTCTCGCCCTCTCCTTTCGAGCTGAACGAAGAGAATGAGCGGTGTTCGAGTTGTGCAGGAGCAAAGCGAATGATTGTTCGATCCATGTCGATCGAACTGACCTCACGAATCGAATGGGAACTCCGCGATACCAAATGCAGAAGGCGTCCTCACGGTGGGCGTCTCGCATCACTCGCATCTCCTGCACCCGCAGACAGCCGACCTTGTAGCCCAAACACTTGATTCCGAACGCTTTCGATGCAGTGACGAAGTAGTCGGTGAACTGCAACGAACATCAGAGAAGTGGACGATGGGGTACTCACAAGAACGCAGAAGAATTGGATTTGCTGATAGAAGTCGAAGAAATCCAGTTTGCCCCAGTGGAGGACCCGACGGGAGGGTTCGAACACGTCGAACGGGAGATCCTGCAACAACCATTGACCGTAGGCGCCTTCCTCTTGCGGGAACTCACAGAAAGCGGCAAGCGGCCGGCCACGTCCTTCAGGTGACTTCTCTTGAGCGCCTCGTCCACCTGCGCGTCCACCGAGCGGACGACCTCGTCCAGCTTCTCGATCGCCTCGTCGGCCACCGCGCGCTCCGCGTGCCCGGCCGGCAGCAGTTTGCGGTAGCGCTGCATCAGGAGTTTGTAGCGGACGAGGTTCTGCAGCACGCAATCCAGCTGCGTGGCGAGCGGGAGCGGCCGGCTGGGCGGATGGCCGTCCGGCTGGTCGGCGGAAGGGCGCGAACTCAAGATGTCTCGTTCGAACTAAACGCAAATAGGAGATTGCCTTCAATCAGTGGAGAACTCACGGCTCGGACCAACGATGCAAAAGTCTTGCTCGTCCGGAGCGACTCGTTCAGCCGCTCGACCAACTGCGTCTTTTGGGCCAAGAAGGGCGCGCAGATCTTCAGGAAGTTCGCGTGGTCGTTCAGCACGTGCGCAAAGTCGGGCAATCGAGAGTCCCTGCAACAAGCAAATGATTTGCTAGAGAATCCATCCAACTCAAATGACGAACCACGTGCGGTATTTCTCGCTGAACTCCTTCAACAGGATCGCGTGAATTCCGATCATCTCTTCGGCGGCGGCCGCAAGCTGGTGAACGACGTGGGCGGCGTCTCGCTTGTTTTCGGGCGGCGGCGGGACGACTTGCCGCCGCGCCTTCCGGCCGAACACCTCGCAGTAGAACGGGAGGCCCTGAACGAAGGAACGAAAGGATTGATCGCCTCATTCCCGCTTCCAAAAGGACCTTGAGAGCAGCGAGGAAGTCCACGTAGTTCTTCTGGTTGGTGTAGAATTCGCACACGACGCCGTGGAGGTCCCGCAGCCGGCGGTTCTCCTTCTCGTCCGCCGTCTTGTACACGAAGATGGCCGCGCGCTCGTCGAACCCCCGAGCAGCCGGCGGCTCGTCGTTGTCCGCGAGGTGGAAGGCGGCGAACAGTTGATCGAAGGCCGCTTGGTCGTCGCTCTCCGAACGGAAATTACGTAGAAGAACGTTGACGACATCCTCCGGCAGGTTCGGCCTGCAATCGAGAGTACACGGTAAAAATGAAGCTGTGAATCGAGTGAAGGAAGTGTCCATAAGAACGCCGACCCTATTTGATTGCACAAGCGATGCTTTTGCCCCTCAACCAAACAAAGAAAACGAACGTGAGAGTGGCGGTCCGCTTGAAGAGCTCGCTGCCGCAGATCTCGTCCAGGATGCTCTCGGGCAGCAGCGACTCGGCCGATTCATGGCGACTTCTGCAAAGAGCACTCGTTGAACGTCTTCATAGGGATGTGCGTACAGGGAAGAAGTGGACGAAAGCGTGTTGGTGGGGATCTCGTTTGTGACGATCGGGCCGGAGATCAACTCCTTGCAAATTCCCTTGCTCCCGATCGAACTGCTGCTGAAATCCGAGGATTTTGCGGAGGTAAAAGTGGTGACCGCAGTCTTATAGCAGAAGTTTTGAACAGAAAGAATGCAAAAAAAGGCAAGTTAAAACGACGACGAACCTCTCACTCGGCGGCATTCCCTCCGATTCGGAGAGCGCGTTCTCGGACGCCGATTTCTTCGGCTCCACCTGCAATCACGCACGCGTTCAGTTAGAGAAAAGCACGCGGCCACTCACCACCAACGTGAACATTTCCGCGGCAAACGGACGAAATGCGGGCGGAAATCGGCCGAGGAATTTTGAAACGCGCTGGTTATCGCGACTTTCCCACTTGTTTTCGCTCGCCGACTGCCCGCTGGGCCGCCGGGGGAGTGAAAGCAGGCGGGCGTGCGGAAGGAACGAAACGAGCGATCGGACGGCTCGCTCTTGTTTGTTTGTTGACGTCGAGCTCGTTATCTTCCGCGTTCGGTGATCAAGCAGCGAGGACGTGTGTTTTCGTTCCACAGGTCATCCTTTGCCGCCCTCTCCTTGCGACTTCTTTGAGCAAATAGGAGTCTTTTCGAATGGAAGCGAGGGAAGGCGCCGCTCACTCCACTTTCTCATCCCCTTGACCTCGAAACGCCGAGGGTCCGCTCGCACTCACAAGTGACGTCCACTTTTTTCCAGCGACGATGACTCGTCGATCGATCGGCTGCCCGGTCGCTTGTTTGTGCACAAATCTCGACTGTTCGTCGGCGAGAGCGTTTCAGAGATCGTCGTTCGTTCGTTCGATCATCCCCCCTCAAATCGAATGGGCTTTGCGGAGGATCAAAACAGAAACAGCGAGCGGGAGAACAGCGGCGGGATCTCCGTCCACTAATCCAAACAACCCGATGAAGGGAAGGTTCACGCGGCCCGAGCAAACGAGAGATTGAACGATCAGGGCAACACAAGAGCGAACGGCCGTTCTCGTTTGCACCGACCGCAAATCGAATTCGACGAAACGGCGGCAGATCGGCCGGCTGATCCGCTCGTTCTGCTCTTCGAAAAACAGGCGCCGCTTGTCGAGCGGGCAACAGAAGAAGGCGGTGTTGCTCGAAGCCCGATTAAAACGGTGCACCTCAACGCAGATCACTCGAGTTCGCAACGTTCTCAACGATGACCGACCGCCTGCTGCTTCTTCTGCTTTCGGCCGTCTTCTTCTCACTCCTCGTGCGGCCTGTTGATTCGGCCGCCTCCTTTCCGTCGAAAAATCAGAACGTGACCATTCGGCGGATGACCTCCTTGATCTCCGGCTACCTCTCCTCGGCACAATACTCGCGGGTAGGTCAAAACGAGTGGCTGTGCCCGAGACGACGAGCATTCTCGCTGCTCGAAGTGAATTGACTCTCGAATAGTTTCAGCCCCTCAACGTGATCGCGGCGGACCTGATCGCCCAGAAGGACTTCAGCACGTGCGCGACGGACGTCTTCAGCGAACTGCAGGCCGCCCTCTCGACTTCGCAGTACGCGGCCATCATGGCCGACGTGGCGGCGCTCGGCTACGCGATGGGGGCGGCGAAGACGGCGGCGGCAGTGAACACGCTAAAAACGGTGCTTGCCAACAACCTCGGGCCCTTCTACGACCAAATGCTCGCCTACACGAAGGGAATGCAGGACCGCGGGATGAAGAACACGGGCATCAGCCGGCAAATCTTCCGCGTCATGAATTCGGTGAGCGCACAACAAAACCAAGAGGAGGGCGGGGTCGATTTTCACAGGTGCATGATTCCTGCGTAAATTCATCGTAGAGAATCGACTCAAGTGATCGGGAATCGAACCATTCTTCTTGCACGTTCTCCTTGTTCGCTCATTCCACTCGTTGCAGTTCCTCACGTTCAAGCGAGCTAACACGGTCTTCAGCCGTCTCTCCGCCCAATTCCCGCCGGCCGACTGGAAGAAAATCAGCGACAACTTCGGCTCCGTCTTCCGTTTCTCCAAGTACAAACTGTGATCAGACGGAGTACACAACGATAAAAAGATCGAATAAGCAGTCTAGCATGGACCTCTCACAGCGATTACCCTTCACTGCACGTCAGTGAGACATTCAGTAGCCCGTTGAAAACATGCCAGAATGGCTGCAGCGAACAGGAGATTACCGTACAGCAAACCTTCAAAAACGAACGAACAATCCGATGGTGGTTTCCGTTTTGTCGTTTCGTTGCCCACCCACCACCTCGGGGCGACCGCCTCCTGCTAATGAAAGGCGTTAGACTACAGAACAATTCACGAGCGTTCGGATTTCTTCACGCTGCGGCCACTCCCGGTTTGTATCCCCCGCACTGCCGCTTGTTTGGGCAGCCGGCCGGTGGCCGTTTGTGGAGCAAAAGAAGGCGGATGTTCCGGCCGACCGGGGGTATAAAAAGCGGGTGGACGATTCCACCAATCAACTCACTCATCTTCTTCTTTCAATCCACCACCTCCAATCCAATCGAAAGCAATGAAGTGCTTCGGCTACTCGGCTCTCATGCTCCTCCTGGTCGCCGTTCTCGTGGCCTCAACGGCCGAAGCGAAGAAGAGCGGCGGTAAGAAACGCCATCAGGCGCTCGGCGGCGGCGAGGGCGGCGGCGAAGGCGGTTCGTTCACTCCGTTGGATCATTCACTCATCACCCGCTTCTTGCAGAGTGCAACCCGGAGACGGTGTGCGAGGAGTTCGAGACGACCGGCCAATATCCCGGCTGCCCGGAGGCCGCCACGTGCACTCCGAACGACGAGGATCCCTGCCGCCCCGTGCTGTGCAACGGACAGGGCGACATCATCTGCCAGGACGTCCAACCGTTCGCCGCCAAGTCGAAGGGCGGCCGCGGGAAGAAGCGGGCAGCCGGCAAGGGCAAGCGGGCCCAGCAGAAGGGGAAGGCGAACAAGAAGGGCGGCGCCAAGAAGGCCGCCAAAGGTCGCAAGGCGGCCAAGGGACAGCGCAAGGCCCAGAACAAGCGCGGTTGATCGCCCACACGCCCGTTGACTCCCTTGATGTTCCACCCACCTGTTTGTAATCAATGGTTGTTGTAATCGGATAATCGTGCAATAAACACGAGCTGCATGCATTAGGCTGTCCGCTGGCGTCGTTGTATCACAAAGGCGCTTCGTTGACAGTGGTGAAGAGTCGCGCTGATTTCGAGGAAAGAGAGGCGTTTTTTATTCACGCGCTTGTTCTCTTCCTCGCTCGTGTCCTTGGCGAAGCATCGAGTGATCGAAAAGCGGAACGGCGATACGAGTGGAGGCGTTCGGCAGCAAACCGGAGCTCCGCGACTTGTCACTTCGAATCAATTGCTGCTTGCTGCTGTTTCTCGTTTGGTTTCGTTCGTTCGGTCGCTTGCTTGCTCATTTGGCTTCGAATCAAAGAACAGAAATCATGAGTACTCGGAAGATCGTTCGTAGCCTCAATCAGTGAACAAACAGAATGCACGCTGATCAAGGTGACCGAACTTGATCCCCTTTGTGTAGCCTCGTCACTCATTCAACACCCAGGAGATGAACGAAGGCGATCGTTTGGTCGCGGTGTCCAAAACGGGCGCCATCGAGCGGAAGTCGTGTGTCAATCGAGCGCCTCCTCCGCACTCTTCCTTTCGAAAGCATCAGAAATCAACCGACCGGAGCACTCAAATGCGCGCTCTCGCTTCCGTTCGCCGCCGGTTGGATCGACGGGCGTCCGTCAATCGCCGCCGCTTTCTGCACGCCGCCATCGAGTAGACGGGCAGCACGTGATTTCGAAGTGATTGAATGAACGAGTGTGTTTTGATCGACATTTGGTAGGGGGTAAACGATCAACTGCCATGAAACTTTCGTTCAATAGCGCATGCCTTTCGTTATGCATTCACGAATCTCGTTGATCTCGGTATGCTTTGCTGTTTGTGAATTCAAATCAACCTCTCTGCCCTCGCTCGCCGCCTGTCCACTTGTGCGGCTGGTCGTTTGCGTGCCGCCCGCTCGCCGTTCCGTTCGCACGTGATTTCGGGCGGCGAAGAGCCGCGCGGCCGCACTTTTCGAATTTCTTTTGCGGCGATCCCATTGCCCCGCTTTCCGAAAGGCCGCTCGCGTGTTCTTTCGCATCGTTTCGTTCTTCTTTCGAATGCAAATGACCTTTCGGTTTGAATTCGGCATTCGAATGGGCATCGGATCGCACCTGCTTACCGCAAGGTGTGTGTTTGCATTTGGCGGCTTGTTAATTTAGGTAGCCATTGATTTTTCTAGGCTTCACGGGTGGAGAGCAAGAAGTTCAGAAGTTCGACGGAATTCACACCGTTTATTTTGCTGGCCGTTATTCTCTTTGCACGAAACGGTTGCAATCTTTTGACGTGCTGGTTCCCTCGTCCACGTTGCTGCTCTTTGTTTGATCGCGATCAGTGGACCGCTCCGTTGGGGCGTGCAGGGGGCGAGGGCAAAAGTCCAACAGGATGACGACAATTCGAGGGGCCGCCTTTGTTTCGCCCATTTCTCGTTTTAATCACGTTCCCGCCGTCCGAACATCCCGCCATCAATCCAACGGCCTTCGGACGGGCGTGTAACCTTTGGCTTTTTTCTTGCTCCTCTCGCCCGTCCTCCCGCTCGTTCGTCCGTCAAATGACCGGATTGCCGCAATGGACGGCCGAAAGCAAAAGGAAGAAGCGGAGGTCCCCCTTTTGTGCTGCTCGTTTCGGTTCGAAAAGCCAGCGAGAAGAATGTTCGCTTTCGTTTGCACCGAAAGATTCCGACAAACGATGACACGGGGGCAATTTCGATGATCGATGGGTGGCCGGAGGACGGAAGGCGTACAGGAAACGACGATTACAATGAGGAGCTCTTTTCTTTCGGTTTCCATCCATAAAAAGGCGTTCGTTCTTGATCGCCGCGATCTGTTGGCCTCCAGCCCAACGTGATTCCCTTGCTACCCATCGCCTCCAACAGTTTACGAGCGACAAAACGAAGAGGACGAGCGGCAATAAAAAGCGAACGTCTCATCGTTCCCTTCGCTCGTAACTGCGACACTTCTGATTGCCGCCCGGAGATCAAAGCCGAACGAAAGAACGTTTAATTGTGATTGAGGAGCGAACGGAATGATAAATCCGAGTAGAATAAAGCGGGGAATACAAATGAGGGACGAGACCATCCATCAACTTCCCGCTCTCCTTTTGAAGCAAGCGTTTGTTTGTTTGTCGGAATGATTAGTCTTAAGAACGAAGCAAGAAGTTGATCATTCTGATTCTCGAATGTCCTCAAAAGTCGGTAAGAAGTTCGCTTGTTGGGGTTCAGAGGAAGGATGGCGCCAATTCGATGAGAAGCCCCCCTCAAATCGATCAAGCGTTCTTTTTTTTCAAGCGCACTAGTGGACTGTTTCTTATCGCTGGCAGGCAGCAGTGATCGCGTCATCCGGTTCACTCGCTTTCTTTGGAGTGGAGATTCTTCGACCTCCGGTTTGTGGCCACAAATCAACGGAAACTGTCCGCTTTTGTCGCCGGATCACGAGAATCGTCGGCGTTTGTCCTCGCTGCTACAAAATTTTGGATTTGTTGTGCGGGAGTTTCGCTTCAAGGCAAGTTCTTCTGTTCGACCTCGTCGTTCTCTCTACAATTGAGCGTGGCGGGCATCAAAGTACACCAAGAACTCTGGCTCGTGCGTGGTGAGTTGACGGGTGGCTTGTGAAACCTTGAGACGTCCACATTCGTTCTTGTGGGAAATGCATCGAAGATCGGTGTTCTGCACAGCGCGTGGTTGATTCACTTCTCCGAGCAGCCGTCTTCGTTGAAATCCGAAGTCTCGTGGCGTAGGCGAGCGGCGGGCCGAAGGAACGTGGGGCCGGCCGGTCGGCGACGACACGTGGACGTCGCGTCGATTCACTTCGCTGGTCGCCGACTGAATGTCGCCGCTTCGGGGCCGTGAATCAGCCGAGCGGCCGAATGGCGGCCGGCCGTCACGCGACGATCGGCGGGAAGTCCGTTCGAGCGGCGATTTCCACAAATCCGGCCGCATTCATCGAAACGACGATCTTGCGGAGATTTCGAGAGCATTCGCACAGAACACGCGTGCAGGAAACCCGCAACGGTCATGCGGTATTCCTTGAACGCCTCCTTCTTTCTTGTTCGTTTGCTCGACTCATTCCCCGGCTCGTTAAAACTTGATGCGATTCTCGAGGGTTGGTGGCGGGGACGTGGCAAGAGGACACACGGCATCACTCGAATTCCGTTCGAGGAGCCGAGATGAGCGGCGGCGTGAATCACGCGAGCAGCAGCCGGAGGAATGAACGAGAGCAGAAGTCAACCGCTCGCACCTTCTCAGAAGTCCCCCTCATTTCCATCGAGTGCACTTTTGGGTCCTCATTGCCCGAAACGGAATCCGCACGTGCCCTTCGGACGTTCTCGAAGCGGAAAGGGTGGATTAATGAGCGTGGAGGCCGTGGGGGCTCGGATTCCCACTCGTTTCCGTCTTTCCGTTGGTCGTTTGTTCCCGAAGAAGAATCAATCAGCAGCACGCGAATTGCAGGGGGCGGAGCGACGGAAAGCGAAACGTGCGCCGTCCGTTCGATTGAATCCGCGCTAATTTTAGACCATTCCGCCCGCCCGCCTGCACGGCCGCCTGACGGACGACCGGCCGGCCGGCGGGCGGCGAGAGCGGCGAGCGGAACGAACGGCCGGCTTCGATTGGGCGGGCGGCTGCAACGGCCGCCGGCAGCAAAAAGAAGAAAGCGGAACGAAATGGAAGGAAGAAGTCGAAAGTGCAGACTGCTTGTGTGCTTTAGCGCGTGTTTCGTTTCTTTTTGCTTGCTCCTCGGTCCACTTCGATCACCTCCGTTCTGTTCTTTCGATCGATCGGTTGATGAGAGCACGAATTTCGACCTCTTTGATCTTTCGGCGCGTAGTTCGTGCTTTCGATCGCTCGATTCGATTCGTTTTTTCACCGGCGGCCGCCGGACGAGTGAGTTGCGAGAGGCGGGCCGGCGTTCACGTCTTGCAAACGACGAGAATCGTCACCTTCCTCTCGTTTCTTCAATGTTTCTTGATCAGGAGTGATGGCGAATCGCGTGTCCGTTAGAATAGTCTCTTGCTTTGATTCCTGGCTAGTTGTCTGCACTGTTAATCAGGGTCTCCTATTCCAACGATCTTCGGATGCTTCGTCGTGTTCTCGTTCTTTCGACCATCTCTCTTTTCTGCCCACTCGTTGCGTGTGTAATAAGAGGAGGAGGGGGAGAGTGGCGATTAATTCGAGACGAAAAGAGAACAGAAGAAGGATTCTCTCGCGTTCGCGTGTCGCTTCCAATTAGCCGCGGGCGGATTGCGTGTGGCCGGCGGTCTTTCGGGAACGCCCGTCCGTCTGTCCGGGAGGGCGGCCCAAAGGGGGAGAGTGGCGGAAAGTACAAAGGTCGAAAAAAGGAGGCAGTCGGGAGGGGAGTGACGAAAAAGACGGGAGTTTGCGGGCGGCCGGTCGGTCGGGGAGTTTCGACTTCTCCCCGTTCCGCTCCCTTCGCGGCGAATTGACGGATTAGTCTGCGGAGTTTCGGGGTCGTCGCCGCCGGTCGTCTCGCGACCGCCCGAAACGTTCCGAACAGCCGACCGCCCGCCCGGCGGGAGCGGCGGCGAGTGGATCGGATGTCGGCGGGATGTGGGGCGGGCGTTCGAAAAGGAAGACGATGGCGGTCATTACCGTACCGGAGATCGCATGTGTCGATGGGAAGTTGGAGGCATCCCTTTTGCCATTGATTGTGAGTTGGACGCAGTTCCTGCCCGCTTGACCCCTCGTCCCATCCTGCTCGCGCTTGCACGTAGTTTAATCACAACTCCCGTTCGCTGGCATCACTTTCTTGCAATCGAAGCGTGAAAAACCGAGTGCCGGATGAACGCTCGAGTTTACTTGCATTCTTTTGACCTTCTACTTTGTGCTCGCAACGTTCCGACTGGCCGACCGTCCAGCCGCTCGAATTTCCGCCCGACATTTCGAGTCCAGCGGGCGACGTTGCGGGGTTCTTTGGGCGGCCGTCTTGCCCGAAGGGTCGGCCTTCCTGGTTGAGGACTTCGCATAAGCCGGAATAAAGCGCGGGTTTTTGAGTGCAACAAGTCGGGAGCGCCATGTCGGCATCACTGCGATCTTTCTTCGATCCCGAACGGCCGGTCTGCAGGCGAAAAGTGGGCAGTCAAACGAGGAGAACGTCCGGGTTCCTCGTTTGTTTGCAGACGAAAAGAAACTCCTGTTTGCGGTTCGCCGCCGCTTTCGACGAAAACCGAGACGAGGGCGACCACACACGACTGCAGACGACCAGAAAGCACTCATCTCTGGGAGGGAGGGGATGATAAGCGAGTGGAGAGAACGGGGCTGCGATGGGTGACGGAAAAGAGCGACGAGGAAGTCTCGTCACGAATCTCGCCGTCTTTTGACCGGCAAGTTGCTTCCGCTTTGCCGTCTAGTCGCGCTTTGCCGAAATTCGCGATCTCTTTCTTCGTTTGGGACGAGCTTGGAATTTGTTCGGGCAACACGCGAACTCGTGGGTCATGCGGTGGATTCGGATTCGTTGGCACGTGGTTACGATTCGGCACGTCCCCGTGGTGCGTGTAATGAGCGGACGGGCGAGGAGTAATGAGACGAGGACGTGGGAATTCCACTCACAATTCCCTTTTTTCGCGCCGCTTTGGTTCGAGAAGCCGTTGGGCGTCAATTTGGTTGGTGGAATTCCTTTGACCCGTCTACCTTTCGATTGCGCATTGCCCGCACGCCGCACTCCGTTCGGCCGCCGTTTGTCCGCCGAGCGGCCGAATTGCGTTCGCTTTCGGTTCGTGGGAAGCGATCGGGCGGCCCGTCCTTCTGCACCGACGCCCGTCTCTTCTTTTGCGAGACCGACCGGAAGGGCGAACCGAGTGCAAACGATCGGCGTTCTTGGTCGGGCGAGAGCGCAATTTCTTCTGCTTCCCTTCGCGATTTCGCGTGAAATTGAGGGTTTAAGGTGGGATTTCCTGGTGGATTGATGGGGAGGACGTGTACAGCTGGACACAACATTTCTCTGTCCATTTTGCCGTTGCCATCGCCTGAAATCCGTTGACCAAAATGGAAGACGGCGACGACGAGCGGCGCAATCCGTGGCCGCGTAATGCGATCAGCGGAAACCGGCGGGCGTTTGGCGGCTCTCCGCCCTTGCAGCACCTTTTCGGCCGCTCGTTTCATCGAAGCCGAACGATCCGCGGATTCCGGACGCCGGCCACTTTGGCTAATGCCCTCCCATCCACTCGGCCGCTCGCCGCTCCACTCTCGCCGATGATGTGCGGGATGATTTCGCCCGTCGGCGCCCATCCGCGCGCACGTGTCGACGCGGCTCGTTCACGTGCATTCCGCCCGCTCGCTCGTTCGCTCGGCCCGTCCATTCGGCCGCCTCCCCGTCGTGCGCAATTCGAATCGAAATCGACGAAAAGCGAAGCGGCGGCCGGCTCACGAACACGCGAACCAAAAGCGTCGCAATTTTCGCTCCGCCGTCCGTCCGCTCGTTCGGTCGTTTGGTCGTTCGATTGCACTTCGCGGCCGACGCCCGTGCACCGCCGATGCACCCGCCGGCCGCCCGCCTGCTTTCGAATTCGTCGCTTCCTTCCGCGCCCGCTTATCGCCTTTGGGCGTGTGTTTTGCACCCGCCTTTGTTCCGCCGGCCGATTGTTTCCGAACTCCCGCTTTGCATCGAACATTTCGAGGACGGTCGGTAGTCGTGCGGAGTACGTGCACTCCCCCTGTTCCCGTAGGATTCAAACCGTTGCTTTCTGGTCTCTCTTCGTTCGGAATTCAAAGCACTATAACGAGCGACTCGTTCGCTTCCAATCGGTTGGGTTGATTATTCACGACTCGGTTCTTCTTTGCATTTCGCTGGGAAAACGGCGAGTGCGGTGGGGGCAAACACAACGGTCTTGCGAATTCATCTGTTCGCCTTCGACCTGACAATGAGTGAATCTCGGGCTTGAAATTGTGGCGACAAACTGATGTGCCGCACGAAAACTTGCCGCTTCTCGAGCGCGCTCACAATCAGCGTTAGGTGAGCTGTGGGAAGAATCCGATTGCATCACGTTCGCCACGTCCGGTCGGGCATCACGTTCGGAATCGTTTCATCCTTGTATTGCTTCCGCTTCTTCCTTTTTGTTCGTTCGTGTTCCCGCACCCGCAAACTGCCGCCTTCCTCCTGCAGCCGTCGGCGACGACCTTGGGGCACGGGCGAATTCGACGGTTTTTGGGGCGAAATCACGGCGCGGGTCGGCGAGCAGACGGGCGGCCGGCGGGAGTTCGCTCTCGTTTCTTTTCGCTCCTTTTGCGCTCTTCCGGCTTCCATTCGATCGAACACGGGCGGCTGATTGATGAGTGCTCGGTGATTCCGTTAGCTACGGGGATGTTCTAATCGGCTGTTGCAACAAGCGAGTGGTGATGTCAGCAGACATCGGCGACAAACGGCGAAAGCGGCAGGTGGATTGGAGGAACGGGCGCGACGGCCGGCCGCTAATCTCCGACATCTTTTGTGCGTTCCGTCCACTTCCTCGTCAACGGCGAGTCGGTTGGGGTGTGAAGGAGACCCCGGGGGTTGTTCTCGTGCTCAAGCCGCCCCTTTCGTGTGTCCCGATTTGGCCACCGGCCGGCGATCGTGCGTGTGCCCGATTAATCCACGCGTTCACGCACGAAAGGACGTTTGGAAAAGTGGCCAGATTTCCGTTTTGAATCCGAAGATTATTTCGCCGGGCCGCACGCACTCACCAATTAGCGGGAATCTCGGGAATAGCGCCCGGTAATCGAGAATGTTCTTTAATTGTAATTGACGACTGTACGGCAATCCCTTTTAATCCTGCGGTTTGTTAGAAGCATTGATCAAACGTATGGCCTTGATTGGAACACAAGTGTCAACGGCGTTCTTCTCGCCGTGTTTGAGCTCATTCTCGGTCTTCTTTCATGAACGAAGTGGGCGGCGGATTGCGCCCTCGGGCCGGCGGGCGTTTCGGCCGGCCGCTTCGTCTCGACGCCGTTTTTACGACCGGCGACTACCGCCGCCATCTTTTGGACATTCGGCTCGCTCCTTCGCACACCCTCCCGCTTTTTCTGCACTTGTAAGTTCCTTTGGCTCCCGCTCGGCGAATCGAATCAATGAGGCGGTCGATGGCGGCGGCAAATCGAATCAAACCGCCCCAAATCGGAGGTTCTGATCGCTCTGCGCCGTTCTTTGAGTTCAAGCGGCGCAATCCACTCGCGTATTCACTCCGTTAACGTGTTCCTTTCTTCTGGACTTGTGGATTGCTACGAACTAGCGGCCTCCTTCCTATTGCGCACCCGTTCGCCGCAACACTTCTGCTCGCCGTTCGTCGCCTTCTCATGTTCGCCATTCGAGCCAACGGCCAAACGGAAGCGGGAGTGCGTGCTCGTCGTGGGTGGTCGGCGCAACCTTTGGGGCGTTCGATTTTCCGTTTCTTGCGGCCAAATTGGGTCCGTTTTCGGGTGCGGCTATTGGATTTTCTTCCACGGATTCCCGCCGTACACGCACGCCGCACTCACGTCTTCCGCGTCCTTTCTTCTCCCATTTGTTCGCTGGGAAACAATTGGACGATCGCTTCTTCTTTTGGACCCACCGCTTCTTCGCCGTCTTTGGTGGGAGGTTCTCGGGAAAGAAGTAGCCAACGGATTGATCGCACCTTTCCTTTGCCATCTCAAAGCCGTATTGAACGGTGCCGAGGAGCGTGCAAGACGATCGTTGGGCTTCGACACAAAAATCGGGACTTGCCGAACGGAAATCCAATTACTCGTCGTGCCGCGTACTCCGCAAACACGCGAATAATTGAGACTGAAACTCACTTTTCGCTCACGTCCGGACGCCACTCACTGCTGTTCGGTTCATTTCGTTCGCTTCGTGGCCTGCAGACGACGGGCGAGCGGGATGGAGGGCAACATTTCCGCCCGTCTGGCCACAAAACGGCCGGCCGCGATTACCGGAGGCCAAAAATCGAATCGGGCGGACGGCGGGCGCTCTTCACGTGAACACGCCCCACTTCCTCTTCTCGTGCAACGGACAGACGGGAAACGAGACGTCGCGTTCGTCTGGAGGCCGAATTGGAGGAAAGTGGCACGAAAGTCGGGGGTTCACGTACGGTAATCCGAGATTGCGAACCCAACGGTCTCTTCTGTGCGTTCAATTAGGAGAACATAACGTTCGTGCAAGTGGTGGCAGTTCTCTCGTTGATTGCAAGCAGCAGCTCTCTGATTTGCAGCACGAAAAGCGGTGGATTATCCCGGGTGGTCCCCAAATTCCTTTCGGTTGGATGGGTGGCCGCATTTCGTGTAAGCTGTGGGGATCCTGTCGAAAGAAGCGAGATGCACAGACGCCTTATTTCGTCGACGGTAAGCGAGGGAAGCCGGGATTCTTGTGCAAGAAGGCAGTGCGGACGGAAAGAAACGATACAAACGGCCGTGCCGTGCTCGCGGCTCTTGCAGCTGCAGGGACTTGACTCCTTCGTCCCCTTATTCGCTGTTTCCTTTGTGTCTAATCTGCGGATGGCTACAATTCCTGTCTATTGACGGAAGGAGCTGGAGTGGAAGCGTCAATTGCATCGACGTCTCGGCGATCATCACGGCCGCAAGTCGGCGCACTTCGCGAGCGGCGCGTCGTCCCCAATCCCCTCGCCGTCCGAAAGCCGCTTTCTCCACCCACTCTCCTCATCGACTTCGTTCTGCAATCCGCTCGTCCCCTGCGTTAATCTCCGCACATCCAAAAGCGGGCAGACCGCCGCCGTCGTCACCGGCGGGCGGGCGGACGGCGGGAGTGCGGATGACACAAAGCCGTCGCCCGACCGTCCAGCCCCTCCTCTCGCCTCGTTTGCGAACGGCCGGCATTTGCAATCGAATTTGCAGGAGGCGGGCGTTGGAAGTGAATTTGGGTGAGTGCTGCGAATGTCTTGGCCGTCCTACCCACCGGGCAATTAGCCGTAGACATGCGGGTCTTCTTCGGCCGTTCTTCCTGCAAATCGTTCGAGTTCCTTCTTCGGATTTGAGTCTCGTGATTGCGGCCAAACCCCGGCACGTTCCAAATTGGGCGTTCGGAGGGAAAACGCTGAAAGAAGCGCTTTTTCTTTACGTCCGTTCGCCTCGAAGCCCGAGGCATTCCGCGGACGCTCTCTGGCCGGCCGGTCGCTCGTGTCCGCCCGCCCGCTTCGTTCTCCCGCTCGTCCGTCTTCTCCTGCAAGCATTCTTTCTGCTCGCCCGCCTGCCCGCCCGCTAGACTACGACTCGCAATCGCCCGTTCCGCTCGGGCGTTCCGCATTTTCCTGCCGCTTTTTCGGGATTTTTCTGCAACTCGTGCACGTGCTCGCGGCCGTCCGTCCGTTCGGAGGGTGAAACGTTCGTCCTCTCTCGCCGTCCTGCCGCTTCGTCGACGAAACGGGCGGTGTTCGTGACCGACCGGCGGCATCCGCCGAACGAAAGGCGGCGATCTTGTCGGTGGGAAAAAGCGGATCGATCGACCGGACGGGCGGCGATCGTCGCCGTTGATAAGCGAGCGGGGCAGCGGGAAGCCAGGGCGATAAGCTTCCTTCCTTCTTCCTTCCTTCCCTTCGGTCTTTGCCCCCTCTTCTGACGGGAACGAGGCGACAAAGATCGCCCGCTCGAAAGAATCACCGCGGTTTTTGTGGCCACGAATTCCGGCCGTCGATTGACTCACGCGCCCGCCTCTTGTGGTGGTGATTGGTCGCTCCAATTACCCGCACTCTCGCCCGCTCATTAGTTTCTTTTTCGGGCGTGCGCACACTCCGCTCTCCGGGCGGGCGAGTGATCTCTGTCCCGGCCGCCCGCCCGCCGCTCTTCCGTTTGTTCGCCGCCCGCGTCACCCGCCGGCCGTTTGGACGAAGACGCCCGTGGGAAGCGGGAGCGGGTTTCATTCCGAGGAATCAATTCGCTCCCCGTTTGTTCTGCAATCTCTACCGAAAGAGCGAGTAATTGGTCGACTGAACGAGTGGAAGCGGCGGGATCTTTTGTCCTCAGTTCGCGTGCTGTCCACCAATTAGAGGACTCTTGCACAACTCTAAAGGTCGTCTAATTGTAATCTGTACGACGCGCACGCAACGGCCACGGCCCTCTACCGTACGAGGGCCCGCTCGCCTCTTTCACGACGTTATCCGCCCCGTACCATTGCACATGCCGCCGCCGGCCGGCCGGCCGCTGCAGGACATGGAAATTAATCGCGAGAGAACCCCCTTGCACCGCGCTCGCCCGCCGCCCGCCGAGTGATAAGCGGGATTCGAAGCGGCGAAAGGACGCCGTTTCGTCGTCGCCGGACGAAACACTCGAGCGATCGCCGGCGATCGCCGCCGCCTTCCGTTCGAACGGGCCGAGCGGAAGCGCCTCGGGATCGCGAGCGAGTGACCGTCGAACGCGCCCTTGATTCCCGCGAGTCCAAGTGAACAAACCGCTTGCTGCCTTTCATTCCTCCCTTTCATCGCTCGAGGATTTTGTGAACGGCGACCTTTCGCTCGTCGGCATTCCCCCGTCTAATCCCTCGGTTTCTGCAGCTAATTGCCCGTTTGCACTAATGACTTTCGATCTTTCTCTCGTTCGATTTCCCCACCACTCGCTGCAGCGTTGCTCAAGATTTAAACCCCACGGAAATCCTCGCAGTTCTCGCCGCTCGCTTTCGGCCGGCCGATCGAGCGGCGTCCTCGTCAGCTGTTGGCCGGCGGCGGCTCCGAGGCGGCCAACCCGGCGAGCGGCAGAAAGCGGGAAGCCGGCGGAACGTTTCGCTTCGTTTCGCTCCGAACACGCGAATTACGCGCCAATTCTTCTTCTTTCTTCCGTTCGGGTGAGCGATCGAGTGGCCGTTCGTCTTCGCAACTCACGAGTTCTCGCCGCCGACTGGCCGAGTGGCGTCATTTTGACTCGCGAGCGGTCGGCGGGGCGCCTTTAGCGGATTTCGTCTCGATTCGTGGGCGATTTGGAGTCTGAGCTCTTCAAAGGTTACCTCTTGGGCCGTAAATGGTGGCATTGATTTGATTGCAGGGTGGCGTCATAAACCAATCGAGCACCGTTCTTTGCGTTGCCTTCCCACCCGCCGGGGCGCGTAATCGCGGTTCTTCGGGCTAATGCGATGAGCGGCGTGTCCAAATCGGGAGCGCGTGGTCGTCGACCGGCGGCCGGATGGGGACTCCGTTCTCTCGGCTACCCGCCGCATTTCAATGCTAATCCCCCGCCGCCGCTTCTGTGCCGACGATCACGAGTCGCGTGTGACCGGCGGCCTCTGCAGCGGCCATTCGGCGAATCGTGCAGCCGGCCGGCCGGCCGGTCGGTTGGCGAGTGGGGCGTGTGTGCAGCTTCCATGGGGGCCACCCGCTTGCCTTTATCGATGGACGGTGGGGGAATCCACGAATCCGTCCGCGGATTCTTCGGGAGGGAAGCCGGACGATTGGCGGACGACCGGAAGTTCGCGGGCGGCTTATTCCCGAAGCTGCCCGGCGGTCCGCACCTTCGGGCTTCCGTGCGGTCGGCGTGCGCAATCGTGCGGATTCGCGGCCGGCTAATCCGCCGTCTTCCTTTGGTTCTCGACGGTCGGCGGAAGCCCCCACTTTCCGCTGATATCGCCGCCCCGTTCACTCACTCGCTTGCTCGCTTGTCGGCGGTGATCGGCGAGCGAACTCTCACTCGGGGCAACGCTCTCCATTAGGCAGAAAGCGCTCAATCATCCCCGTCTTTCCGTCTTCCTTGCGTTGACCTCCGCCGCCCGTCCAACCGATCGCTCGAGAGGCCGCCGGACAGCCGGACGGCCGCTCGTTCGACTCGACTTGAGGCGCGTCGAGTGATGTCATCCGAGGACGCGTTGATTCCATTGACCAAAGATGTTCTCGACCGGTGGTCCCTCGACTCTGCACGGGCGTAGCGTCGTCCGGCCGGTCGATGGACGGGGTGTTTCTCCACGCTCGATCCCCTCGCTGTTTGCGCAGCCGCTCGTGTTTGACGACGCGATCGACGCCGTTCCCCACCGCTTTTCCTCGCTGCGTTTCCTGCACGTGAATTGCGCCCGTCCGGTGATTCGAAGGGGGCTCGTGGCCGCTGGTTTCTGCTCCGAACACTCGGCTTTTTCTGCGGCCATCTCGTTTGACCCCGTTGGGCTTTCCCGCGAGTGTCCGGCGGGGACGCGCGAGGGCGACGAGCGAAAGCAAGGAGTTTCTTTTGGGACGGGAACGCGTTGTCTGGCGCCGCTCTGCTGGTGGGTTCTTGTGCGTTCCTCTTCGGACCCACACGAACTTTCTTTTTGGCTTTCGGTTGTTGCGATCCCGCGCATTTGCGTCGGCCTCCGTTGCGACTCGCGATTTTTTGCTCGCTTTTCGCTTGCTCGTCGTTCCCTCCGCTCGCCTCGCTTTTTCCACTTGCCGCCCCTCGCTGCCCCCTCGCCGCACGCACGCGAGCGCCCCGCGCCGGACGAGCGGGTAGCGTCGCCGACCGCCGCCCTTTTCTTCGCTTTTTTGCTGCAAACTCGGTCGCCCCTGCGCGCAACGCGCACGAGCCCCCGAACTGCGTGCATTTTCGAGGTTTTTTCTTCCTCGCTCGATCGGCCGTCGCGAACGGGCGGGCGGGCAGCGCAACGAGGAAGAAGGAAGCGCGGGGTTCACGAAGAACAAAGAATAAAATCCAGATTTTAAATTAAATTTTCAATCGACAGTTTCAAGTATTTAGTTCGGATCGCGTCTCCGTTAGTAAATTGGTTTCCGATTTCTGCCCGTTCTTTCCGTTACACTCGCCGTCCCCCGCAAAACGGCGGCCGGTCACGTGCGGGAAAAAGAACGACGGAGAGAACTCGCCGTCCTTCGCTCCACGTCCAAAGATCGTCGCCGCTTCCTTCCGCCGGGCAAATCCGCCCGCTCGTTTCGGCAGGTCGATTGCGTGATTATTCCCTTTTCATTCCGCCCTCCTTTCATCTACTGCCGCCTTCGTCGTGTTGCGGACGTGACTTCTGGCCTTTCCGGACCTCCTTTCACTTCGCTGTTGCAGAAACCACGCGGTCGAAAATCTTCAGCAAATCGGCGGTTCTGGTGGACGAGCACGCGACGACGCCGAGGAACACGACGACGACGTGCCCGCCGCCCGGCCTCCAGCATGTGGACGTGGGCGTGCAAACGAACGGCCGTTTGATGTCCGACGCGCCCACCGTTGAGGCCGCGCCCCGTCCCTCCTGCGTGGCCACGCCGCCCGCCTTCATGCCGCCGATCGCGCAGGCGGACGCCATGACGCCCACGACCTCCGCCGCGCCCGTCCCGTCGACGTCGAGCTCGCCGGCCGTCCTGCCGCCGGACGCCGCGAAGCGCCCCAACGGGCAGCCGATCGCGCCGCTCCCGTCCAACTTCTCGTGCGGCACCTCCTGCTCCCAAATCATCTGCACGCCGCTGCGCACGATGGTCTCGCAGAACCGCCGGCGCTACCAGCACGACGGCTTCAACCTCGATCTCACTTGTGAGTCCCCCTCTTCCCCATCCGTCTACTCGCTGCTTGCAGACATCACCGATCGGATAATCGCCATGGGCTACCCAGCGGACACCGGCGAGGCTCTTTACCGGAACAGCATGTCGCACATCGTGAAGTTCCTCGAGCACTACCACCCCGGCCACTACAAGGTCTTCAACCTGCGCGGCCAGTACATCTACAACCCGTCCAAATTTCGTGAGTATCATCCGCACATTCCTTTCTATTCGCCCTCCTTGCAGACAACCGAGTGGTCTCCTTCGAGATGCAGGACCACCACCCGCCCCGCCTCGAGCTGATGGCGCCCTTCTGCCGCGAGGTGCACGAGTACCTCTCCGCCGACCCCAAGAACGTGGTGGCCGTCCACTGCAAGGCGGGCAAGGGCCGCACGGGCGTCATGATCTGCGCCTACCTTTGCTACATCAACTTCTATCCGTCTCCACGTCAAAACATGGACTACTACTCGATCGTGCGCACACACAACAACAAGGGCGTCACGATCCCCTCGCAGCGGCGTTACGTCTACTACTTCAACCACCTGCGCGAGAAGCAGCTCAACTACATGCCGCTGAAGACGGAGCTCATCGGCATCTACGTGGAGAAGCCGCCCAAGGTGTGCGGCACGATGACCAAGGGCGCTCTGAAGCTGCGCGTCGCGAACGGCGACGTGGACGTGTTCATCGGCGACGACCTGTGGATCTCGAAGGAGACGTTCGAGGAGGAGGAGGCCGCCCACCGGAAGCACCCCGCGATGGTCGGCGAGGATCACTACGATCCTTCGAACCCGACAGGCAGCGGCGACTGCGTCTCGAGGTTCGTTCCCTGCGATCGCTTCCTTTTTACTTCCGTGGGTTGCAGGCGGTGCTACGGCTGGACCGTGCCGCGCGACAAGCGGGTCTTCCTCGAGGGCGACGTGCGCGTGGACCTGTACCACAAGACGCAGATGAAGATCGTCAAGATGGCCCAGGAGCGGAAGAAGATCGGCCACATTTGGTTCAACACGATGTTCACGTGTCCCGGCTTCTGCGGCGGCCAGTACGTGCACGGCGACGAGCGGTACCCGTACGAGGACGGGGCCTGTGAGTTCCCGCTTTTTCTTTCGTTTGATTCTCGCTTCCTTGCAGCCGGGATCGTGAAGCGCCGCATGAGGCGGAAGGGGACGACGGATACGAGCTCCTCGACGGACGACCTCTTCCGCGGGGGCTCGTCCACGTCGTCGTTCAAGTCCTCTTCGGGCTGCTCGGACGCGAACGGCCCCGATTCGGCGGCGCTGGACGCGACGATCACGCCGCACGCGGTCCTCTCCGCCTCGGTGCCCTCCTCGCCGCCCGTCCTCGGGCCCTCGCCGCGCACGAACGGGAACGGCGGCCGCACGCACGGCTCCGTCTCGCCGCTCGCCCTCCACGACACAAACTCGGACGCGATGCTCGCGGCGATGGCCGAGACCGTCGCGAAGGCGTCGAGCGGCCAGCTGGACACCGCCGACCTGCAGCCGGCCGTCTCGATCACGCCGACCGGAGCGACCGCTTCGACGAAGGAGGCGAAGAAGAACCGCTTGCCGCTCAAACTCAACGGTTTCCGGCGCAACAAGTCGCCGTTGGGCCGCGCGAGCGACTCGGACGTCTCGGGCAGCGCAAAGGCGTGGAGCTCGCAGGACGGCGGCCTCAGCCGCTTCTCGTCCGCTTCGATCCCGCTGGTCGGCTCCAAACTGCGCGGCGGGCCGCGTTCCTCCGTCGACTCGGCCGTCTCGAAGGCGGCCGGCGGCGACGCGAACGGAGCGGACGGCGCCTTGGTCGAAGAGTACGAGGTGGAGCAGCCGCCCGGTCTGGAGCGCCACTGCCCCACCGACACGCTTCAAACGCTCCACCCGTTCGAGAAGCACCCGCCGCGGCAGGACATCGAGGAGATGCTCAAAGACGCGTGTCGCCGCAATCTGATCTCCGACCTCTACAACACCCGCCGCCTCTCCGTGCCCAAGGACGGGCCGCTGATGCCCAAGAGCCCCGTCGAGCGCCCGAAAGCCGGCGGTCCGGTTTGCATGTGAGTTTCGCCTTCAATCCACCATCTTCTATTCATTTCCTTGGTGTTCAGAATGCGAGAGCCTCGCGAACACGTGGGCATCTACGGGATTCTCGAGGTGGACCGTGCGAACAAGAACAAGGAGCTGGACATGGGCTTCCGGATCATCATTGTGACGCGCTGCGTGGACGAGAGCCGCCAGTTCGAGATGCAGCTGGCCCAGCAGTTCGTGAAGGTCACGCGCGAGAAGCAGCTGAAGAAGGACCAGGACAAGAACGCCAAGGTGAGCCGCTTGAGGCGCTCTTTCGATCATCCTCCTGCCCGCTTGCAGCTGCAAACCACGCGCATGAAATTCGACTCGTTTTCGACGGTCTCAAGCGGCGGCAAACTGGCAGCCGCCTCGACGCAGACGAACCCGCCGGGCAGCAGCGCCTCCGACTCGGAGCCCGAAGGGATGACCGGCGCGTTGGTGACGACCGAGTGCAACGAGCAGGGCACCGCCACTCACATCATTCCCGAACACACGAACCCGCTGGCCGACGCCCGCAAGCACGACCCCCACCTCGGCAAGTACTTCTTCCGGCAGCGGGTCACGTCGCAGTCGAGGCATCCGAGTTACCACTACCAGTGAGTGGACCATTTTGAGGAGTGACTGTTGACATGTCTCTTCCAGCTGCCCGCTGCAAGCGCCCGACCCGGCCGTCTGCGCCCGCTACGGCTGTCGCCCCAAACGGAACCCGAACGGGCCGGTCACGAGCGACACGGAGACGCTGGAGGGCGACGAGGACAACCGCTACAAGGTGCTCGCGATGCCGCCCGACGACTCGCAGACCCAGTGCGCGTCCATGTTCGGCGAGGCGGGCTTCGAGCCGCTGGAGGCGGTCAGCGAGGAGGACCTCCGCTTCAGCGCCAGCGGCAAGGTGCAGCGGGACCAGCGGACGTCCAGCGAGACCTCCTCCTCGTGGGCCTCCTCGTCGAACGTCGCCAACGACACGGAGACATCCGAAGGCTCGAGCTCCGACCTCTCGACCGAACCCCACGGCCGTCTGGCGACGATCACCGTCCCCGCCTACGCGCAGTGCGAACGCGGCAATCAGGTGGCGTACGTGAAGAACGAAAAGGAGTTGCGCCCTTCCGTCGAGGCCGCAGCGGCGATCGTGAGTTCCCTCCTCTCAAACGGCTGTTCATTGATTGTTCGTGTGTTCAGGCGAAAGCCCGAGCGGCCGGCATCTCCGCCTCGAGCCGCGAGTTGATGGCGCAGGTGTCGCGCGGCGAGATCCACCCGTCGGACACCAACTGGGTCTCCAGTTCGACGAGCTCCTCGTGTCAAGTGAGTTCGCCGTCCACTCGTCCCTCTTCATCTGCAATCGTTTGCAGAGCCTGACGGAAGACGCGTGAATGCGCGCCCTGCTCTGGTGAATGGATGGCCGAACTGCAGGCTCGCTGGGCTCCGCCTCCTCCTGACTTTTCTCTTGCGGCTGTCCGTCGATCGTCTCCGCTTTCTCCTCGCTGGTTCGTCGCAAATTCGAAATTCAACTCGGGATCCTTTTTTTATTCGTTTGTTTGCTTTTTTATCGTTTGGATTAACCCTTTTCTCCTTCGTTTGTTCCCCGTAGTTCCACGTTCCGCTCCCCGCCCACCTACCTTCCGTTCCTCCGCTTGCATTCACGTCTTCTCGCTGCAGGTACGTGTATTCGGTTGCGCTTTAACGACTCCTCCTCTCATTAGTGAGTATAATTATTCTGAGTACGGTCCTCCCATCGATGTGATTACTCTCCACTCTGCCAACGGGTACCCGCTTCCACCAAAACAAGTACGAACTGTAGCGTTTCCCTCGTGTGTCTCTTGTTTGTTCGTGTGCTTGCCGCACAACAACGACGGTATTCCCGGTTGTTCTCCTCCTCTCGTCGCGTGCAAGGCCAGGAATTTCCACCCACTTTCCTTCTCTCTCGTTTCTTTCGGTAGTTCTTGATCGTCCTCTCGCCCGTTCATCCAACCCCGTTCTCCTCTCTCTTTCTTTGGTTCATTTCTTCGTTGCACATCCAACGAATAGCGTTTGGTTAATAAAGTTAGTCAACGAGCGTCTTCCCATAAGAGCAAGAAGGTCGTGTGCTTAAAGAGGAGAGCCCCAATCGGATAGTTGGATCGAGAGGCGTCCCGCTCATCACTCTGCTTGTTCGGACACCCGAACAGCCCGGCGAACTGCTTCGGAATTTGTCCGGGCGGTCGTAAACGGGCGGCGGAATTCGGCGTCCGCAATCAACCCGCCCGCTTCCGCTCGTCCACCCCCGTTCGACCATCACGCGGCCGCGTCAGCGGCCGCGTGTTGTGCGAGGGGCGAAGCCCCGAGCCGTGCGGTCATTTTTGGTCCACTGAGCGAGTGGCGGAAATCCGCCGTTCGGCCGGTAGGAAGGTTCAAAACGGAAATTTTCCATTTTCGGCGGATTGTTGTGGGCGACTGGGAATTTTGGACGTTTCGGCGGTATTTATTCCTGGTCCGGAATGAGGAGGAGAACGTTGGGTGTGAGTTTGGAACCGCTGGGACAAGCGCCTGATTTTAGCTGAGTTTTTGAAGTTTGCACGGAAAACGCGGTTTTCGGCCGGTAGTGAGCCGAGGGTTGGGAGTTGGACGGCGGGTGCTGCAGTGATTAGGTGCAGAATTCGACGGCGGATCCGGAGCTAGTAATCGTTTTTCAATTAAGTGTCGTAGTAACGAGGTAACCCCAAAAAGTGGTTTTTTGCGTGTTTCTGTTGTTCCGAGCGGGCGGGTGCGAACAAATGTAATGCGAGTGGGTTGCGCGTGATAGGAATCGAACCGGAAAGGTCTGGGCAATCGATTGGTAGGGGTTGCGGCCAGTACAACTAATTTGTTGTGTGGATATGCCCGAATTTATGGGTGGAAGTAAATGATCGCTGTGTTCGGGTTCGTTCGAACGGGCTCGAGGAGGCGATAACGAATCTGGCACGTTGCCCATTCTTTTAGCGAGTACCTTAACGAAGTGCTGAAAACAAATGCCGCATCGCAACGAGTATTAAACCGCCGAATTAAATTAAGGATAAACGTAATCGACCCTGCCGTTGTGAGCGGTTGTGCAGAAAATTCTGAACGCAATACAAAATATTTTTGCTATCTCGGTAAAAAGAGGTACGCATTTAACTGCCACTGCCATTGATATGAAACATTTTAAAACGACTAAACGAGCGTGTTTAGGCGGCAGGTACAAAAAGCAATCGGGTTCCGTTGATTTCTGTCCATTTTTAACGCCGTATTTGGTATACGCTCACCCAAAGATTCAAACTTCGCTTTAAATCCGCTTACTAACATCACACTTTGCCCCGCAGGGCCCCCTAGTTCCACAATCAATCGAATGGAAGTGAGCGAGAAGCGAAGCGGCAACTAACGAGTGCGTTCCGCGCCTTGCCGCATCGATCCTGCCGCTTCAGGTTCGATCGCCCAACCGAGTAATGCGGCAGAATTCGAAGCATGTGCCCGCCTTTCTTTCTTTCATTTGTGCTGCAATTGGAGGAAGTTGTGATCAACGAATGATGCTGAGTAATAGAGTGTGACCGTCAACCAGGGGATTTCGTTCGAAGTCTCCGAACGCTGATGTTTCAGGACCTTCGAGCTACGAAGCGATGCTGTCCTCTTCGTTTGTTCCCGCCGTCTTTGTCGGCCTCTGGCGCTTCTGTTCGGGACGTTGTACACCAGAAGAAGGGCAGAATTGAAGCAAACGAAGAGACGGTCGAATACGCGAATCGGAGGAGTTCGTGGCTCAACGGAAGATCAGTGGAACGCTGGAATTTTAGACCTGCTGGCGATGATCCGATCGCCCCAAAGTACGGAAAGCACTGGACTTTGGCTGCTTGTTTCTCCAATCGTGTGTGTTCCGGTCGGTTCGTGCGAAGAAGTGAACTCCGACCTCGGTTGCAAGCCCGCTTTGTTATCTCCCGACTGGATTGTCCGCTTGCCGTGTCTCGAGCATTCCGCCCACTTTTGCCGCCGCCGCCCGGCAGGCCCCAAATAATCATCGTTTTCCCCCCCTTCAACCGGCTTGATCAGGAACATGTAAACTCAACCGTCCTTCGTTCCCCTTCCTTCGGCTCCGTTGATCCACCCCCGGGCAGATCAAAGTGGACTCCGATCGAATGGCTGCTGGATGTTTTGGTCGTTCGAACCGGACTCGAGCGGCCGAACGACCGACCGATGGGATTCGCACTCGACTGCGCGTTCCTCATGCAGATTTCGAAATGAGCCTCTGCCAAACAAGTTCTCGCTCCACATTCGGCGCCTGCTCGCCTCAACGATCGGCCGTCCCGCCTGCTCGGCCGCCTGCTCGCCTTGCCGGTCGTCCACACTCGACATGCAGCGTGAGTTTTACCCGTTTCTTTCGTGTTCACCGTCTTCGCCTGCTGCTTTCAGGATCGTCACGCCGCTCACTGGCCAAGGACGAGGCCCGTGTGCCTTCGTACATGACGGGAGTCAACGTGGCTCTCGTGCCGCCGACCGTCCGCCGCGCGCGCTCGTCGTCGAAAAGACGAGGCGAATCTCCCGTGGCGAACATGACGACTCTCCGCTCGACGCTCACGCCCACTGCACGCCGCTCTCTGAGCCTGCGGCGCCGCTCCAATCCGCCGGCGCGGCCCTTTGTGTTCGACACCCCAAACGGAGTGCTCAAGGTACGCGATTAAGCGGTCTTCAACACATTCACCTTCTCCTCGTTCAGATTGACATCGGCAAGGCCTGCGCGCCCGACCTGCAGCCCGGATGTTCCCTGCACTCGTTCCTCTCGCGGCGTCCGGCCGCCCTCCTCGACAACCGCCTCCTCGTGCCCAACTTCAACAAAGAGGTCGTTGAAATGGCCATCGAGTACTTGAACGACGGCTGCCTCGTCGCGTCGCCCGAGGAGGCCCGCGAGCTGCTGAAGCTCGCTTGTGAGTGGGAATTGACGGCGTTGAAGGCAAGTCTTTTCGCTTCGTTCCTTCTCTCATCGCTCACTCGTTTCAGAACCACTGCCAGAAGCTCTTGGACCGTGCGCGGAAGTGACCACAAATAAACGAGTTCAAAAAGTTTCGGCTTTGATTCGACTGAAGTCTTGAATGAAAGGAATCGAGAAAGCAGTTTGTGTGGAGCGAACGGCGGAAGGGCTCGAAGTGTGCGAATGCCGGACACCACTTCTCTTCAATCCACCAACGGCTTGTCTTCGGCGTGGAATTCGACGCCCAACGGTCGTAAAACACAAACGATAAGAAGAACGGAGAACTTCGCCCCGTTCGGTTCATTTGTGCCCGCGTTCCGTTGACTAAGCGGCGGATTTGCTCGAAGTTCGCGGAACAAAGCCGCTTAGTCGGGCGCGCCGGAAGTGAGCAAGCGGCTTGCTGGTGGGCCGAACACGAAACCGAGTGGAAACTACCTGCGGGCGTCACTAACGAGCACGTCTTTTGATGAATATTCTTTCATTAGACTGCTTCAAATTCGAAGGAGGAAATGAGCGGAGGAGTGGCAGCTTGTTCGCTTCGAACAAGCGAGCACTCGAGGACTTCCGTTGATCGACGGGGATCAATCGAGCGTCTGAGGGAACAACGGTATTCGAATGGCCACAAATCGAGGAAGAAGATCAAAAGAACGTCCATTTCTATTGCATTCGGACAGCCGATGGCATGGGAGTAGGAAAAGAGCGGTGGCTGGGAGGTGGGTTGATGGCAACAGGCAAGTGGAGCAACCGGAAGACTACAAGCATTAAAAGGCGAGCATTCCGTGCACGGATCATAGCCGCGTGCTCGTGGAAGTGGGTTCTTGCACGTCGCCGTTGGCCTCCTCTTTTGCCTTCTGCTCGGCGCTCTCCTCTTCGTTCTTCTGCAGCAGCTCGAACGTCCGACGGAAGTGATCCTCGACTGTAACCGGTGGATTAAAGGAAGGAACAAAATGAAGGAAAGCGAACCTTCGCCCTCGTTGATCACGATCTGCGAGACGCAGGACTTCGGGGTGCCGGCGAGCATCCGCCGCGTCTGGAGCGGCGACGAGATGCCCGGCGACTCGGCGGCGGAGGGCGGCGTTTGGGGCGGCATCGTCGTGTACTGCGCGTAGTTCGCGGGCCGGCGGGGCCACTTGCCGCTCAGCGACCGCCGGAAGTGGTCGGAAACGTCGAACTCGGCGGCCGGCCGGTAGGAGAGGGAAGAGGTCGATCGTTTCACTCCCGCACTCTTCGCTGCTGAACACGAAAGAGCGGTGAAAGAAAGAGAAGCCGGCGGACTCACGAAAGCTGTTTTTGATCACGCTGCCACGAGGAGAGGAAGTGCAAGGCTCCAACATCGAGCACGTGGACGTCTTCTTTATCGACAGGTCCAACGGCTAAACGAGCGGGTGAATGAGCGACCAAATGGATGCAAGCAGAACTCACCTTGTCGTTGGCAGAAGAGAGCGAATCGTTGGCACTTCCGTTCGGGCTGCCGTTCACGATCGACGAGAGCGAGAGGGCGGGCAGCGTGGTGGTGGGCGGCGGGAAGCGGAGGGCCGACCGCTCCAGCGGGCTCATCGACGGGAAGGCGGCCGAAGAGGCCGGCGGGGGCGGCGGCGTCGCGTCGTCGTGCAGGTGGAAGGCGCGGGCGTCGTTCGAAAGCCGCAGAATGTCGGCCGACAGGGAGCTGAGGATCTGCGCCGCCGCGGCCGCGTTCAACGCCGCCGTCGTCGTGGTGGGCGGCGGGAAGGCGGGCGCCGCGGAGAAGACGGGCGGCAGCGTGGCCGACGGCGCCGGCGGGCGCGCGGACGTCTGCTGCAGGAAGGCGTTCATTTCCTGCAGGGCGCCCAGCGTGCTCATCGTCTCGATCAGCGGCGGCAGCGTGGACGGCGGCGGAGCGCTCGAGATCGTCGGCAGAGACGTCGCCGGCGCAAAAGAACTCGCGGCCGTCGATTGGGTGGACGAGGAGGACGCGACGTTCGCCAGCGCTTCGGAGAGCAACGACGCGAGCAGGAGGTTCTGCGTCCCGTTCGTCTGCGAATCCCCGCCGCCGCCGTACATTGCGGACGAGAAGGAGACGAACGCTGCAAACAAAACAAGTGAGCAATCGCGGAGGAACGAAGAAGACGCGGATTGATTCAAACGTTCGGAATTCGCGGGATGAAACGCGAAAACGCGAGGAATCCACGCAGTCGATCCAGCGGAGCGTGGACGCGCGCAGTCGAAAGAAGACGAGCCGAACGAACGGCGGCGACCCGAAAAGCGCGGCGGCGGTCGACGAGCGAATTCGCGGAGAGAACGCGCGAAATTCGAGGAATGTTTCTTCGAGTCGTCGCGCCCCGCCCGCCGCTCGTCTTTCTCTCGATTGCCCCCGTTCGTCTCTCGTTTCGATTGCTGCGTGATCGCGCGGGGCAGCGCTCTCGCCTGCAAACGTGAACTTCCGCCCGCCGACGCGCCGCCCGCTCGTTCGACGCCCGGCTGCCGTTCGCCGCCGCGCGTCCGCGCGCAGGAATGCGGAATGCGCGAAGAATGCGAGAAATTCGCGTTCTCGACGGAGCGCGCGGCCGCGGCGAGCTTCGTTTGCATTTTGATACGAAACGTAATAAACGAGTTGAAGCCGTAAAGGACGGAATATAAACAGGCGAAACCTTTCAAGTGCAACGTTGAAGTGGGCCAAAGGGTTCTTTACGCAAGTGAGTACTCGAATGATCGCGCAAGAGCTCACAAGAAGACGCTTCTCGTGCTCAGTGAGTGAGTGACTTTCGAGCGGGAACGAGACGAGCAATTGGAAGAGTTTCGCAACGCCCAATCATCCGCCCGTTCCCGCCTTCTCGTTCGATTTCCACACGCGGCGACTCCAATCAACAAGCGGGCGGCCGAAGACGCAAACAAGTCGCGACATCCGAAGATCTCCGGCCACAAACAGCCGGCGGGTGAGCAAGCGGGCGGTTTCTGCATTCTGGCCGCTTTACGAACCACCGGCTACAATCAACAGGTCCACTCGAAAACAACCCGGCTGAACGAAGGTCGAGTGGGAAAACAACCCAACAGAGCACTGGCCGTTGATTTGCCCTCCCCTCATCCCCCCTCTCGCATTCCTCCACCGGCTTATCACCCGCTCGCCCCGCAAAGAACTCTTCCGTGACATTTGCGGCGAACGCGGGAGAAGCGGCCGATTGCACGAATGCAGCGCGCGGCGATAACTCGCTCGTGGAACGGAGAAAAAAGAAAGTTCTGACTTGCAAGCGGCCGTGGAATGCGGGGCGAGCTTCACAAAGAAAGACACGGCAATTGTTTGATCACCACGGCTGTCACGATCGCTGAACAACCGTTTCCAATCGACTGCAGTCAACCAATGCTTCTCAATTAAACAAATGGCCGATGCACATTTCGGTTCACTAATGAGCGTCCCTTCAACGAATCATCCATTAGAAATGACCTACTCATCCGTCCTTTCATTCTTCTATGAATCGCCGTTCGCAGATCCGCAAACAAAAGGAGCGAATGACCGCAAAGAGAAGAACTCGGTTGTTGCCGACGCAAGCGCCAAATGCCGGCGTGAATCCTCTGCTCTCATCTTCAGATTTCGACTCAACTGGACCTAAAATGCATCAGTCAAAAAAGAGAGAAGCAAAACAACACGACATCACGAGCAACAGCCAATGCCCTTGAGCAACACAAACGCAATGGACGACATCCAAGAGAAACGCTTGTTTTTGTTGCAAACGCGATGAAAATAACAAGCGGCCGCCGGACAGAAGGCTAATGGAATCCATTCGATCGAGACGTGAGAATCACGAGCGCTTGGCAGCGGACGGGACGAAGGCCGCCAAAGTGCACCTTCATCCATTTGTTGCGTGAAAGCAACAAGAAGTTAGACGACTTGGGTCCTAAACCCAAGCGATAACCGCGTTGAATGCCGTAAACGAACAAACGAGAAAGTGCCGCTGCACATGCGCCCGGCAGACGCCGGACAGACTGGAATCTCGTTCGAAACTCCTTGCCGTGGAGCGCGAGAATTCGGACGATCGCGAGAAGAAAGCGGAGCCGCCGGGTGATCGCGAGCGACTCCGCGCACTCGTGGGATCCACGCCGCCGCCCGCCCGTTCGTTCGCTCGAAATCCGCGCGTGACCGCCGCGGCGGGAGCAAAAGAAAGCGGCGAGTAATGAGATCAGCACTGATGAGTGATTGAAAGTGTGGAGTTGCGGGTATCTACTCATGACAAAAAGGAATACACCACAGATTCAGATTCTCTCGATTGCCGTCACAAACTCCGTCGTTTTCCCAGTGTCTCTGTCAGTTGCCTTCGTACCGTACCGCTCAACGGAGCGCTGCAGCGACTGCAAGAAGACGCCCGTTCTCCGTCGTCCTCGCATTCCGCAGCTGCCATTCGATCGCGGCGTGGGGGAAGTCGTCGATCATCCGCCGTCCTCCGCTCGGTTTTCCGTTGGGTTCGCATTCCGCCGGGCGCGGTTTGTTTGCGCGGCGAGTGTGTAAAAAAGAAAACAGAAATCCGCCGCTTCTCGTCGATCTTCGCGATCGCCGCCGCCGCCGCGCGGTTCACACGCCGAAGAACGCGGCGATCGGCCGTGATTGACGGCCACTTCCGGCGTCCACGACCGCCGCCCCGACGCGCCCCGAGCGTCGAAGTCACGAGCGAACTGCCGGAAATTCCAGCCCGATTGTGCTGATTTATTGACCCAAAATGGACGCGGCGAACGGGCGGCGGCGATTGGCTACGATCAGAAGGCGAATCTTCGAACGTCGAAGAGAGAATGCGGGCAGATGTGTTGGTTTAAGTGGGCTGCAAAGCAAAGGCGGAAGGAAGGAGACGTGCGAGCTTACTGTAAACGCGCACATTCCACTGCGGTAAAGGATGTAAAATGTCGGTGAAAAATGAGTGAACGAAGAAAGTGGAATGTCAAATTCCATTGTTCTTTTGAAGGTCCCCAGCGGTGACGAGAAGCAGCCGGCGAAGCGGCGCATTCCGATCATTCCTTTCCGTGGGCTGCTTTCCGAGAATCGCCTTCTTTGTTTAAAAATGCGGGCGGCGTTTTGCAGCGAAGAAGACGCAAGAACGTCATTCGACGGCTTCCATCAGCAGCATTTCGTTGAACGAACTACAAAGACCGTCACAAAAAATGGAACAGAATTGATTGCCAAGTGGCAGAACCCCAAAACTACTGCAAACTGCGAGCAGAACAATGCAATGGAGAGAACGTACCGCAAATTATTCTCACCGTTTTGTTTCCCCTTGACCACGCCGAAGCGCTTCCGCAGCGTCTGCCCTCATTAATTTCGTCGCAAAACAACGCATACAACGAACGACAGCTCAGAGTTTCAAAACGGAACAACTCGTGTTGACGTTCGACCTCGTCGTACACACACATTCCAGCGGAGGGATGACGTAGGCGGCCTGGGGAACGAGGTGAACGCTGCTCGAACTCCATCCAATCCACGGCCTTTCAAAACGAAACCGCGCAGCAAAGCGGAACGACGCGAAGTGGAGGAATCGCGCAAAAATGCGCCCCGTTGGCCCTCGCGCCCGGCCGCCCGCCGTTCTCCGTTTTGTTTGCGCAAGAAGTTGGCGAGAAGCGAGGAATTTGCGAACGGAGCGGAACGCGGCGATTGGAAGGCCCGAAGATCAAAACGCGGCCAAATTGCGCCCTCTCGTGCTTCGTTTCGGCGAGCTTTGTGTCTCCTCCGAACCGCCGATAAGGAGAGCTCGAGTGCCGAGAGTTCAAGTGAACGAACGAACGGTACAACGCAAGATCAAGGAGATTGTGCCAGCCCTCCCATTGCTTTCGTCCCTCTAACACATGAAGAAGCTAGTCATTGTCAAAAAATACGCCGTTATCAAGCGTAAATCGTGTTACAGTGATCCTGAAGCTGCAAGACCGAAGAATTTTGACTCTCCTCACTTGTTAGTGGAGATTTTATTCCAGTTTGTTGCCGTCGTTGGTGTTTGACACTTGCGCGTGGCTCGTTTCACCGAACGCCGAGAAACGCCCAAAACAAATCGGGAGCCGTCGAAGCGGACGGAATCGATCGGCGCAATCAAGGCGATCGCTCCCGTTCGTCTCGCGGTTGTCGCTGGAGGGCGGCGTTCTCTCTTCTTTCTGTCCACCTGTTCGGTCGGCCGGCGGGACGGGCGTGTCGTTCTCACGATCCGCCCGCGAATGCCACCGCCGGCGGAGAGCAAGCGGAGATCAAACGGGGCGGTCGGCCGCGAATTTCGGTCATTCCGCAACTTCGGTGAGAGAGCGGCTTCTTCAAACGACAGCGAGGAATGGAATGGAGTGTACTTTCCGTTGACTGCCGTCGGTGAACGGGATCATCAATTTACTTCGTTCAATCGTTTGGTCTGTCGTTTGTGAGGACGTCATCGAAACTAATCGGTTTCATTCCGCCAACTCCAGCAGCAGAGTTCATTTAGTGATTGAAAGCAATTCCACGATCAACTGGTAAGCGTAAGTTGCGAAGGAGAGCACATTATTGAAGACACACTCTGCTTGCTGCTGACTCGCGCGAGATACAATAGACAAGAAGGCCACGGCGTTCTTCTTCGGCGACGAACAGACGAATGCGCATCGGTTGGACAAGCGATTACTGAAGCATTGGTCGTCTGCCCATCATCTACGCACATCAGCGACCGCTCGGATTACGTAGCCGTCCACAGATGTCAGCACCATGCACGTGAAAGTCAAAGAACGACGGGGTGCGTGAACTAATTGGTCGTCGGGGGACCCGCGGGGAAGCGGGTCGTCGTCGGCCCTCGACTCGAAGTCCGCAGTTGCTGGAAGCGAGGGGAATCCGGCGGGAGTTGGACGCGTGAGTGCGGGGAATCCGGAACGAAAATTCGTGTCCGTCGGCCCGAATGGTCGTCATCAAGCGACGACATCGCCGCGAACTTCTCGTCATCGCCGGCCGGCCGGGCGCCAAATGAGCGCGATTCAAGCGGCAATTTAAGCCGCGAGCCGAACGCCCGACCGCTTTCGGCCGCCCGATTGTTGCACGCTTTTGCTCCACCGGCGGCTTCCCGGTAGTCCGCACGCGGAAGCAGACGAGTGCATTCGTGCTCCGTCTTCACCCCTCCATTACACGCCCTTCTCGCCGTGTCTTTCGCCCATTCATTCGCCCAACTCGCTTCTTTCCCTCCACTTCCATGTTCTTTCAGCTCTTCTGTTGTCCGGAGATGGCCGAAGAAGCGAGCAGCGAGAAGGAGATCGTCGAAGAAGTGGACGACAAGGATCCTGCGGACGACCAAACGGCGACCGTCGGAGAAGAAGGCGGCGAGCGAACGACCGAAGAAGTGGGCGACGAGTTGAATTCGATGCGAATCTCCGACGAGCCCGACGGCCCGAACGACGACGAAAATCCGCAGATTCTCGTGGAAGCAAGCGAGCGATCGCCGCGCGACGAGGAGCCCAAGGAGGAGATGTCGGTGGACGAATTCCGTGAGTGTTTTCTGCGGGCGTGATGTTGAATGCACGAAAAGGTTGTCAATTGCGTTGATGAGAAGACATTTCTTGCTGGCTGTCCACCAACTCCTCCGTCATGGCTTCACCTTCTTCTTCCGCCTCTCCCCATTTCTCGTGCGTCGTTCTGGGCTGAAATCCGCTTGGCTGTCGTGCTGACGTCTCGCTTCAATCAGACTAATTGCTTGGTCGCTCCCTTTCACGCCTCCGATCGTTTTGGGCAGGGATTACGAGCGGGCGGTGCGGGGAGGTCTGCCGTTTGTCGCTTCGATCCGTCCACTCGACGCAAGCGGCTTATGATCGCCGAAGGAAAGGAGGGGATTTTTGGGCCAAATCGGCGAGATTTCGGCCGTCCGCCGCGTCGTTCGGCATTTCGGGCGTCTTCCCGCCAGTCAAAGACCGCCGGCAGCAGTGGGTGGCCGAACAACCTTCGCTGGTCGTCGCTAATTACTCGTTACTCCCTCACACGCCGCCGCCTCTTCACTCGGGGTTTTTACTCACGTGAATCGAAACATTTACGCCTTCTTCTTCACTCTCGACCTCCTCCTCCTGCTTGTTTGTTGGCTTCTGCTGCTCGCCGTTGAGATGACGGACGTCCCGCGCATTTGCAAAGTCGGCTCTTCGTCCTTTGATTACGGTTTGTTTGCGGGGAAACGCAGTGAAGGCGTGGTGTTAGAGTAATGGAAGACAGAAAGAGGGGTTGAGGGGTTGGGATTGAGGTCAGAATCGGCTGAAGTTGGAGGGCAAATGAAAAATCTTGGCGCAATTCACGTCGATCCTCATTCTCCGCGCTTTTAGGCGAACTGGCCGCAGTGGAAGTGAGCCGCCTGACGCCCGAGCGCGTTAAAATCATTCGAGAGACGTTTGCGGTC
Source organism: Aphelenchoides fujianensis (assembly GCA_024699865.1). Classification (NCBI taxonomy): domain Eukaryota; kingdom Metazoa; phylum Nematoda; class Chromadorea; order Rhabditida; family Aphelenchoididae; genus Aphelenchoides; species Aphelenchoides fujianensis. The sequence goes on along the minus strand of JAMPIO010000132.1, from coordinate 122,323 downwards.
ATGAAGCGCCACTTCACGCACAACTGCCTCTCGCTTTTCTTGCGGTACGCTCTTGAGTGTCTCCTCTTCTGATCCACTCGATTGCAGTTTGTTCTCCGAGTACCCGCTCTACAAGGACATCTGGCCGCAGTTCCGCGCCATTCCGGATTCTTCGCTCATGTACTCGCAGGTGGGAGAGTCCAAGAACGGGGCTGATCAAGGAGACTGCTTGCAGGAACTAAAGAAACACGTGCAGATGTTCTCTCGGGGCTTCAATTCGATCGTCGAGAAGCTGGAGAACGGCGACGAGCTGCAGGAGTTGTTGCGCAAGTACGCGAAGCTCCACTCCAAGCGGTCCATCTACAAGACGCACATCATGGTGAGTGCGGGAGCTCTCTCGCCCAATTCATTCATTCCTAGAACATGCATACCGAGTACATGATCGTCCTTCGCTCGTTGGGCGTCGAGAGCAAAGCGGAGATCGACGACGCGTGGCTGACGTTCTTCGATGCGATCGGCAACCTCGTGGATCCGATGAAGACCGAGATCAAAGCTGTTTAAGCGTGATCCCGTGTAGCTAAGCAGCCTGTCGATCTTCTAACTATTGTTGTCATGTGTTCTGTCCGCACCTCTCCGTTTTTATGCGAGCATCTCGTTCAATACAGTAAGCTCTCACTCATTCTCACGTTGTAAGCCTCATTTACTTTCTGAAGTGTTTATTTTGTACACGGAGCATCTCTTCGTTGAATAAATTGAGTGGACGGCTTTCCGCTCGTTCTTCACGCAGTCGGCTTGTCCAGCGTGGACAAAGAAATCGAGTCGTTGGATTCGGCGGTCGGGGCGGCGGCGAAGAAGCGGCGCGGGCAACACGGCAGCTTCTCGCCCAGCCACTGCATCGCCGGGTCGTAGGGCGAGAGGGAGTGCAGCCAAGCGGGCAGGAACGACCACGAGCGCAACCGTTCGGGCAACACCTTCGGGTAGGAAGACTGCAGCAAGAGGACCGTTCGCGAGAGAAGAGATCGCCTACTTGAAGCCAGTTGATCCCAATGACAAGAACGATGAACGTGCACGAAACTGCGAGCACGGAGAACATGACGAGTTCGGGCAGCAGCGAGAGGCCGACCAGGAAGGCGGGCATCAGAACGAAGACGACCACTGTGTAGCAAATGGAGAACCATCGATGCTGCAAAGCAGTCGGTTAAAGGCAGCAGCAAGAACGACAAGAAGGAACCTTTGCGGTCGTGTTGCCCAGCTTCATCGCGATGGAAATCGGGATCTGCCGCATGAAAGGGATCGGATAAAAGAGGAGCATCCCCAAACAGTTGTAGAGTGTCTGGCAGAGGGCCATCTGCATCGTCCTGAACACAAGGAATCAAAAAGCAACGAGGGACAACAAACTCTTGTAGTTGGGAAGGATCGGAGGAGAGAGCGGAGAGAGTGGCTGTGCTTGTGGTGCCGATGTTCGCGCCTAAACGAAAGGCACTCCTTCTGTCGATATTTGCTTGTCTTCCTGCCCTCACCAACGAACAGCGAGTAGAGGCGGTCCAACGGAACGATCCCCAGGCCGGCCAACGGGATCAACGTCGAGCGGAAGACGTTCGCCGATTGAATCGAAAAGTAAGAAAGTCGAGAGGAGTTTCGTGCTGTCGCTTACGATTCCAACGATCAACGCTCCAATCAGCATTATGAGATAGCCGGTGAGAAAACGAAACGGAAACGGGCAGTTGTAGTCCATCATTTTGCGAACAAAGACGGCCAGAGAACCGGCCAAGAGCGACTTCATCACTCGAATGATTCCGATGAGGCAGCCGAGGAGTGTGCCGATCGAAACGACGAGCAGCAGCACGCCGATCACGACGTCCGACCACGCGCTGTACGCGAACAAGTGGGCGTATGGGCCTGAACGGAGAGAAGTGAGCGCCGAAAAGAGTAGACGAACAGTCGGGGATCTCCGCTCCAGTCGTCACGTTCACGCAGCGTCGAATGAACGTTGGCCGGTCGAGCAGAGCGACGGCGGTCGCATTTCCGGCTTGCGCGGCCACTCGGGTGATCGCGTCGCTGTCGATCTACAGCGAAGCGGGTCATAATAAGAAACCAGAAGTTAAATAGGTTGCTTAACCGATCCCCTGTTCTTTTTAACAACGGAGGAGCAAGAAAGGGGACTCACTTGAATCACGAGCTGCAAGAGCGGCGTGGTGATCGCCTCTAGAGTGCGCAGACGGGCATTTCGGGCGTGACTCAACGGCCGGACCAAGAAGCCGCTCGTCCGTTCGATCAGGCCGGTCGTAATCTCCAGCGGTAGGATGACGATGTAATTGAGCAAGTTGAACACGTCGTTCATCTACGACAAGCAATCCGTGTTCATTTGAAGGCGGTCACCCACCGTCGCGGCGGCAAAAGCTCTGCGGAATTGATCGCGATCTCCCGACTGGGCCATCGAGACGAGAACGTTCAGCACCGAGCCTCCGATCTCCGTCCCGATCATGAATGGAATGGCCTCGTGCACGGTCAGCAGTCGACCGGCCACCATTGACACGAGGACGCTCATGAACGTCGTTGTGTTCTGAAGAGCCATAGAAATGACCATCCCGACGATCGAAGCGGCGATCGGATTGTGGAGGAATCCCGAGTGCTTGATTGCACTTCCTGCGCAACAATGAAGACAGCAAGAGAACGTTTGGAGCTCACCGAGGCCCTTGCCGCCGATCAGCTTGAAGGCAACGCCCAACAACGAAAGAGTGCAAATGAAGCCGAAGATGAAGAACAGGAGGAGCAGGACTTTGAGGGTCTTCTTCGTTGCGTGCACGATCTTCTCATTACTCGACATTTCTGCAAGGCGGGAGCTGTAGGGGGATTGTTTGTAGACGACTCACCATTCCAGCGGCTCTCCGCAACGCCCGTGGCCGCAAGCTCGGCATTCGAGACGTGCCACTTGGATTGGTCGTCCCCTCCGTTGGCGGGAGGTGTGTTGGGCATCCTGCTGACGGTGAAGGAAAGCGGCTAGATCGAAGTGCCAACACAACAAGTGACTCCACTCCAGTGGCCGCTCGGTTGTTTACCGCTTCTTTTGGGCTTTGAACTGCCGACTCGCCTTCGATCGTCTCGTTTAGTCACTTGAAAACACGCGCGCAATCACTCCAACCGCCGCCGTTGCTCACGAGTCGAACGAAACGGCGAGCGGCTGTTTCGTGATCGTTCCGCCCGGCTTTGCATTGATTCCGGCGATCCGGAGAGCGTCGAACGTTTTCGATCGTCCCGCAAAGGAGATGACCGTGCCAAGAGCAGGACGAGTGATGCAAGGCAAGGAAGAGGATTGCATCAAAGCCGAACAATGTAGGTGTTGAGGTCATTGCAGCGTTCTTTGTTCGCGTCCAGTGTGCAGTAAAATGAGGCGTCTGCTGCGATGCTTTGTGCATTGCCTAGAGATGAACTTCAAACTACGGTTGATCTGCAAACTGCAATACAGAGTTGTTTGGAGCTTGTTGTGTCCACAAAGTGCTTTTGCACGGCGAGAGTTTCGGATTGTGTTCGAATAGAAAGAAGTGATGAAAAGCGGACGATCGCAGGAAAACGGCGGTGACTCACGCGTTGACGCCGGCGACGAACGAGCGACACGCGTTCTGCTTTTTGCTTTCGGGAATTCCGATCAAAAGTTTTCCGCTTTCGTTCGTTCGACTCGAAGTTTGCGCCTACCGTTCGATTGCTCTGGCATTCGAGCGATTCGTCTAATACGGGCCCTTTGGAGTAATTGAGCGCAACGAAAATTCTTCTTCCCTCGCTTTTTTCTTCGTTTTGCTCTCGCTTATCCGAACCGCAAGCGAGCGACTCGTTGCCCGGGGCAGCCAAAGAAGGAGTGGCGGGCGGGAAGCAGTGGAGAGACGAGCGAGGAGGCACCTGTGCAAAGCGGAGATTGCGGAGGAACGGGGCTCATTTCGGGTGTTTCCGCTCTCGCCGCTTCGATCGAGCGCGGCGGCTTCGGTTCCTGCTGCAAGCGAACGATTCGTGAATTTCTGCCACTGGTCAGGTTAATTCGTCGATATTGTTCGCTCCCGAAGACGACCAAAACAAGAATTCGGAATGCGTTGATTCTAGGCAAAAACAGCGTGTAGGACACTGCCTTTTGTTCTGGCTTATTGGGATACGTTTAGGTTCTCCTTATTCACACTTTCGACCGCTTTCTGAGCAGAAATGCCGGACGATTTGCCGCGCATTCCGAAGAAGCGGGGACCGCGTAACAAACCACGCAGTTCGTCGTCCTTTCATTTCTTCAGCCTTCAAGCTTGTTCAGATGACGCGTGGTTGCAGCAGCAGCTGGCCGCTTACCGGCCGCTGTACACTTTCCGATGCGCTCTTCCAATCGTCTCGATTCTCAGCTTCATGTGCATCGCGATCTCTATTGCCTTCTACAAGTCCTCAATGACAGGTGCGTTCAGGCGATCGATTAAAGTGGTCTTTTTCAAATATTTGTTCTTTCTTTGCGCCGAGTTGTCTCATCCGTTTTGCCGTTTAGCGCACGAAGTGACGGTCGACTACACGAGCTGTGATCGCACAAACGACTCCCACTCGTGGCACTTCTACGACGACACGAATCTCTACTGCAAGATTCGAGTGGCGTTGCCCGACATTCCCGTTCGTTCTTCAACACCCTCCTATGTGATTGAGGATTGCAGGGAGACGTCCGGTTCTTCTACGGGCTGCACGGCTTCTTCCAAAACGTCCGCAAGTACCAGCAGTCGCGGAACGACCGGCAGCTGGCCGGCGAGTTGCACGAAACGGAGCGCTGCTACCCGTTCACACACGACGAGAGCGGCTTGCCGATCGTGCCCTGCGGAGCGGTCGCCAACTCAATGTTCAACGGTTCCTCGGCATCTTGATTGGCGCTCACTCGTGTTAGTGATTGCAGACACCTTTCGTCTGTTCTACAACGGAGCGGACGGGGCGCGCGAGATGGAGGTGCCGTGGTCGACCGACAAGCTCCTGCACACGGCGTTCCGCGCGGAGAAGTACAAGAACCCGCAAAAGTGCACGGACCAGGACGATGTCTGCGGCCCGGGCGTCAACTGCACAAAGCGCTGCCCCGGCTTCGAGCGAACCGCCAAGCCGCCGTGGTGGTCGAAGTCGATCGCCGAGTTGGGCGACGTGGAGACCGGCTGGGCGCTGGAGAACTTCGACTTCATCCAGTGGATGGAGACCGCCGCCTTGCCCGACTTCCGCAAGGTCTACCGCCATCTGGACCAGAAAGCGGGCAGTGCGTTCGGTAAGTGGATGCAAGAGAAACTACAAAGATGTATGAGAAGCATGACGCGAGCTTTTTGTGCAAGCAGCAGCTTTTCCACAACATTCAGGTGTCCCGTTCGACAGCTCATTCCTCCTCTTGCAGCCAACGGTCTTCCTGCGGGCAAATACACGCTCTTGATCACGTACAGTACGCCTTTCAACGTTTTTATCAACTAGCTTACCAATGCCTCTGCAGACTACCCAGTGCACGACTACGGGGCGCGGAAGCTGTTTGTGATCCAACAAGACGGACTGTTGGGTCCGAAGGCGCACTTTCAAATGTGCGCCTACTTCACGGTCGGCCTCTTCCTCCTCCTTTTCTCCGTCTTCATGGCCGTCGTGGAGTTCGCGCCTGGCTGCACGCTGCGAGTGCGGCGAGTCGTCGCCTACTTCCAGCCGCCGGAGATTAGCGGGCTGTGAGCGGGCTGATGGGCAGCTGCATTTGCTCGCGTTTGGTTGCATTCTTCAGTTTTCATCTCCTCCTGCGTCCCGTATCACTAAACAGTCTTGTTCATTCGATCAATCCGTCGTACGTGTGTTCTCATCTGTCTGCTCCCAACCAAACCAACAGCATTCCGTTTATTCGCATCGAAACCGGTAATCTCTGCGTAATAAATCTCAAGAGAAAACGGACTAGAAGAAGGAAACTGTAAGGAGATGACTACTGATGGATTGGTTGAGGCCGTTTGGCTCGTGATATTCGGTAACAAAAGAAAGAAGGAGGGGTCAATACCTAACGGTGAGTAATGACTGGTCGGTTGGCCGCTAAACGAAGGAAACCGCGTAATCTGAGACCAAAAGAAAGGAGATACATCCGGTTAAACAAAGAAGAAAGAAGCCCGCAGCGAGTTGTTTCTCATCCATTGATTTGCACGAACAAACTGTTGATCCAAACGAACGATCAAACGAAAACCGAAACGAGTTCGAGTGGGGAGTCGAAGAGGACGAACTCGAAGAACCAGAGGACCAACGAGAGAGCGCCCAGGAAAACGGACCAATCGTATCGCCGCTCCATCGACCGAACGGGGGCTGCGGGAGCGGCCGACCGTTGAGTCCAGCGGCCGCAAGCGCACGGATCGCGTCTCCGAACGGCCGTCTTTCGTACGCCGCCGTCTCGCTGCCGGACGTGGGCGAAGCGACACGAGCGGCAGACGGCCTTTCGGTCAACGAAGAGTCGGACGCGGTCTTGTGGGGTGCGGATGCGGCCACCAAACGAATTCCTGAAGCACAATCAACCGTTGAAAAAGAGTAGGAGAAGGACGTACCGATGGCGATCGACTTCCCGCACGGCCGCCCGTTCGGCCATCCGCTCGCGCTCCTCGTCCGTCGGCTCCACGACGTCGACGGCCAACTGCGCGCTCGACGCAACGAACGAAGTGGCCATTCGGGGCGGCAGGCGGACGGAGGAAAGCGGCGAGACGATCGCGCGCGGCGAGGCGAACCGGCTGATCGAGCGGAGGGTCGACGATTGGGAGATCATCGGCGTCCGCTCGTCCGTCCACTCGTGCCCATCGTCCGCCAGTCGCTCCACCGATCCTTCGGGACTCCACGGTTGTCGGAGAGCCGACGGCACGGCCGACATCCCCCGTTGTCGTTGGAGGGAAGCGGAGGCCGTCGAGGGCGCGTACATGCTCGTCGAGAGGCGCCAAGCCGGAGCCGATTGGGCGGCCGAAGAGGAGCGACGAGTCGAAGAAGTCGAGCGGGACATGACGGGCGCGGGAATGCGCGTCGGGCGGAACGGTCGGAAGCGATTCGGCGAGCAGGCGAACGACGACCACAGGGAAGAGGACTGCCGCTCGGCTGCACTCCCGCTACTCCCGATCGAGAAGCGGCCCGAAGACGACGCCCGACTGCCGGCCATCAGGTGGCCCACTCGTTCGCCGGCTGGCCGTTCGCTGGTCTCCGCCAGGAGGTTGTTGTTCTCCGAGTCGGCGTTCGTGAACACCCCCGACGAAGGACTTCGCTCCGCGAAGCTTTCGGACGCTTCCGACAACTCCTCTTCGGATTCGCTCGCTTCGGAGAAGAGGGACGTTTCCAGAGCTCGTCCTCGAGCGTCGAATCCCAGCGATTGAGCCCGCGTCGAGTTGGACGGCCGGCGGGCAGCGAAGAGAAGACCCGGCCGTTCGGTCGTCCGGATGCTCGGGATCGTTTGGTTCAAAATTTGGTGCAAATCGGGGATGAGAAGCGACGAAGAAGACGACGGCTGCTCGTCTCCGTTCACCGCAAACGACCGCCAGTGCCGCTCGCGCCATCGCCGCCCACCAGCCCGCGGGCCTTCGGGAAGATCAGCGCACTCGAGCGAGTGCGATGCGGAGGCTGGGGCGGGCGAGCGGCCGTCGAGGGCGGGCTGGTTGTTGTTGCAGTCGGCGAGGAGGCGGACGGGCGGCCGGACGAGCCGGCGGGCAGGAACGCGATCGTCGCCCCGTGCTCCCGTCCATCGCCATCCGCGACGGTCGTTTTGCCAACCGCGCTGCGGGCGCGCGCGTTTTTTGACGACGACGAAATGCTCCGTCTGCAACCAGGCGAAGTAGAAGTGGATCGAAGAAGCTGTGGATTGGAATACAACTCGACAAGAGTCCTCGACTGTTTGAAAGAATAGAGGAAGCAAGAAACAGACTCGTCTTCCAACAGAGAAGGGCGTACCTTGAAGCGGGTCGTCCGTCGCGGCTCTTCGGAACGGGGATCCCCGTCTTGGCCGCGTCGATCACCAAATTCGAGCTTTCGGTCCGCGAGAGGGGGTTCTGCAAGAAAGTCCAATAAAACGGAGGAATGCTTTTGGCCGCTCACCTTCTGCCCCTCCTGCCGACAGGCCTCCTCGTAGTCGTCGCGGACGGGCAGCGGGCATGCCATCAGGGACTTGAAGTTCAGCAGGTTCTCCGTCCCGAAGCGCATCAGCTCGTCGTTCACCTCCACGGGCACCGGCCGGCTGAACACGTCCGAGAGCGTCGCGCCGGTCGGGTGTTGCATGAACGTGGGCCCGGAGCGGAGAAGTCGCTGCCGCAGTTGCTGGAGGATCTGCCGCTCGTGGTCGGTGGTCAGCCGGCGATTCGCGGGATGCGCGAGCTGCAATCAAGCGGTCAGTTAAAGGATGGACGGGGCCGAAGTTCGGACTTCCACAGAGACCGAACATTCCGGAACTGGTCGAAAGGCTTACCGGTCGTTTGGCGAACAGATTGGCGGCTTGTCGCAACTTCTCGGCCGCCTTCTCGCCATTCGCGGGGGTGTTCTCGCCGTTCGCACTCGACGAGTCGCTTTGAATCGTCGTGCCCACGCCGGAGTCCTGCATCTGCCGCTCGGCGATTGCACTCGAAAGCCCTCCGTTGGCCTCGAGCAGCGGGCGGTCCTTCTCGCTCTCACCGCTCTTCGGGCGGGACTTTCCGGGCAGAAGGACGATCCACTTGTCCTCCTCCTCGTCGTACACGCAGCGCTCCTTCAGGCGGTCCATCACGTCGAACGGAATGAAGTTCTCAACGATGAGCCATCTGCAAACACGGGTAATGAATAGACAAACAGTATCGAGTGGAGTCGACGGCTGCACTCGGGCAAACGTACTTGAGCTTCAGCTCTTTGTTCATGTTGCTGATGGACGACTCCAACTGCTGCCGATCCTCCGAGTTCTGCTCCAAATTGTCTTGGATCTCCGTCCGCAGCTGCTGGTGCTTGGCGACGAGTTTCTTCAGCCGCCGCGTCTTCACTTCGACCTCCTGCTGGAGGGTGTTGAAGGTCTCCTGGATCTCGGCCGTGTTCTCGTCCTGCAGCTCCAGCTGTTGCAGGATTTCGCGCTCTTTTCGCTGAAATCGAGGGCAGTTTAGTGCCGAAACTGATGGGAAGCGGGGTTTGAATTCTGCTGAATGTGCCGAAGCTCTTTTCAATCGCAAGCTCGACATCGCTTCCTTACAGCCCCTGCTCACAAAGAAGACTCACCTTCTGCTCGGCCAGCTCGATGTTCCGCTGCTTTAGGAGTTCCTGCTGCTCGCGGGTCTGATCGACGAGATTCGTTCCGCCGGTCAGCAGCTTCGACTCCATCGCCTGGATCTTGGCCTCAATGGAGCTCTTCGCTTCGCGCTCTTGGGCCAGCTGCTCGGCGCGTTCTTCGAGGGCGGCCAACATTCGCTGTTTCTCCTCGCTGATGATCTCGTTGTTCTTGAGCAGCTCCTCACGTTCGGCGTCCAACTTGCGCTGCTGCTCGCGGATCGCCAGTTCGGGGTCGTCTGCAAACAAGCGGGCATGAGTGAAGAGTCCTCGACAAATCCCCCGGCTTGCCTTGATTGATGATCTCCTCGCCGTTCGGTCCGGCGGCGGTCTGCGGGCGACGGCGGCGTTTGCGGCTGGACGTCATCCGCTTCTCCAGCTTCTGCTTCAAGTCGGCGATCGTCGTCTGGAACTCGCGCAAGAGGGCGTCCTTCGGATCCTCGTTGATGCGCGGCTTGTTCTTGATGTTCTTCGCGCGGTTCGCGTACCGCAACGTGCCGAGCGTCTCGTCGATGTTGAACGAGGCGGGGCCCACGTTCGCCACCATCACCGTCTTCGAGTTGCCGCCCAGCGAGTCTGCAAAAGAGCAGATGAAGAGGAGAAACCTGTTAGACAAACCTTGGAGCAATCGCGTCAGTTTGGAGTCCCGGTACGGCACGTACGAGCCCTTGCCGCCGTCCACCAGCGCGGAGATCACGTTGCCGAGGGCGGAGAGCGAAAGGTTGATCTTCGTGGACTCCTTGAAGCGCTCGCCCTGGGCGCCCGTCTTCGACTGCCGCTCGCTGCCCGCCAGATCGACGAGGTTCAGCCGGCCCACGCGGATGTGATTCTCGCCGTCCGGGCCCGGCTCCGAGCACTCGATCGTGATGATGAAGATGGCGTGCGAGCGGCTGGAGTGTTCGTTCATGTTCGTTTGACTGCAAAGCTCGAAAGAATGGAAGAGGAGGTGGGTGGAGTGGACGAACCCGACGGAACGATTGGCGTTGCCCACCGTCATCACGTGTTTGATCTCTTGGATGGACTTTGTGACGAAGGAGGTCAGATCTTTGACGTAGACGCCCGTATCCGGCCGCTCCTTCAGCTCGAGGCGCTTCTTCGGGTCCCGATTCATGAGGTCGCGCACCTCGTCCTGGTAGATCTCCAGGTACGAGGCCCGCACCAAATACTGCTGCTGGCTGGTGGAGGCGGCGATGTGCTGGAAGATGTGCTCGATGGCGTTCGGGATCACGCCGCGCAGGTCGGGATCGTCGTGCTTGCCCTCCATTGTGTGCGTTTTGCCTAAAGAGTGGAAGTGGGCAATAAAGCGACAAAGTGGTCTTCGCTCGGCAACGTACCCGATCCGGTTTGACCTGAAAGAAACAAGCAACGAATGGAGGGAATGCAATTAAAAACAAACCGTAAGCGAAGATCGTCCCGTTGAAGCCGTTCAGCACCGAGTCGACCAGATCCCGAAACGACTCGTAGTACAAGTCCATCTGTTTCGAGCTGCAACCACTCAAATCAGAGCGATAGAAAGCACCGTGGAACGTACTCGGGGCCGTAAACCGAATCGAAGGTGAAGCTCTTGGGCGGCTGGTCGGCTTCCGCCGGGTTCCGCACTTCGATCACTTCGCGGCCCGAGTCGACGGTCACCGCACTGAAAACAGGCTGAATGAACTGATAGAACCCGCTGCATACCAGCGATGTCCCTGGGCGATCTCCTGCGCAGACATCGGACGGCAGCGGACGATCACGCGGATCGTCTCGCCGCCCCCGCCGCCCGTCGACATCGTGGACGAGTTGAGCGACGTCGACAGGCGCTCCGTCGCCCCCAATGCGGCCGCCATGTCGCTGCCTTTGGAGCTAAAACAGAGGACAGGTGAGTGGAGGATGAGAGCACAAACGAGGGAAGGCGCTTTTGAATTAGCTCGTATTCCTCCACAGTACGCCCGTCTGACTCTTCTCTTTTCTACCAACAGCGGGAGACAAACAGGGAAAAAGTTGGGAAACGAGTGGAATCGAAATCTTTTGATAAAACCGCCGGTTTGAAGCGAGCGAACAAGCGGGGGTGTTCTCTCGTCCGTGAATCACCCCGCCGCCTTTCGGGAGTGACGAGCAGAAACACAAACAGAAGGCGTCGCGAACATCTGCCGTTCTTCCGGCTGCTTATCAAGCAGGACGGGCGTGTTGCTCCCGGTGGGCAGGTGGCCGGGGAATTCGCCGTCCACCTCGTCATCCCCGTCGCGGTCAGAAGGAACTCCTTTCGAGTGGCCGCCGACCTGCGGGCCTTTCGGTAGTCCGTGGCAACAGTACGCGGCGGAGGAGCCGGACACGAGGCCCAAGTGGAGCGAAAAGGCGGGCGGGAAGCGGTCGGGTGAAAAAAACCACTCGGTCGGTCGGTCGACTACAAAATCCCCCCGTTTTCCCACCAGTTTTTTCGAGGTGTGAGAATTGGAGGATGGAACGCTCTCCTTTACGAGAGTGGATTATCTTGCTGTACCCTCGTTCCACTCGCTTATCTCGCACTTGGCACATCTTCTTCCTCATCCTTTCGCCGCTTACCCGCGCGTTCTATCCGACGAGTTTCAAGCGCGAACGGCGTCGCGCCGTGGCCGTCGGCGTGCTCATTGGTTTTCGGTCCTCGCTGCTCGAAACGAACTGGGGGGAGGGCGGGGGCTGAAAGCAAACGAATTCGGCCGGCGGTTAATTTGGGCACTCGGACGGGAAGCTCGTAAACAGAACCCGGTGGATGAATGGCCGGGCGATTGGCGGGAGTGATTCACGAACAACCTTCGCCGCAATCGAACTCCAGCAGTTCAAGTGCGAAGGTGAGCACGCGGGTGGCCATTCGCGGATCAAAGCTGAAGGCAAGCAAAAGAAACAAAGAAGAAGCGGCGATTTTTGCGGTGGGATCAACGGGCGGGCGACAGCAGCCGCTGGACTCGAAGGAGCGAGCGGAGAGCAGGCGGGCGGACGGACGGCAAGTGGATGCAAATCGAATCCCCTCGCTGGTCGCCCGGCCGGCCGCCCGATGGACTCGCCGATCAATCCGATTGCCCGCCGCCCGCCTTTCGGTTTGCGGTTTGTGCGGAGCGCGTTGGAATGCGGGCGGTCGGCGGGAAGAAAGTTTGAGGTCGTCGGCTGCGCGCATTCCAACGGTAGACGAGTGGTGCTCGAAGGAACGATGGAAGGAATTGGGTAGAAGCCTGACTCGCCATCGAACCGCTAGAAGTTGATCGTGCTTGAATCAAGCAAAAAAACCGGGGACAAACGAAACCGCAGGATGCGCGAAAGCCGGCCGGAAAACCGTCTCGGATTTCCACGCTCGCGTTTCTCCGCGGCTCACGTTTGCAGACGAGCGAGAGGAGACGAACGCAGGAGGAAGACCACAAAGTTCTTACGCTTGAAACGAGCGACGTTCCACTTGCAGTTGGAAGAAACGTTCGATTGAAATTAGGAGTAAAAGTGGAAGATATGAGCGCCGAAACATCTGCCCGTTCGGCGGGACGCCTGCGGGCATCCGCGTCCACGATTCACACCCGCCCGCCCGCCCGCCCGTTTGATCGGCGGCCTCCCAACGGCACGCCGCTTGTTCGCAAATCAGTTGGAACAATCAACAAAACGGAGAGGAGTGGGGCGGCTGATTGATTTGGAGGCGGCCGGCGGCGGAAAAAGGACAAATTTTGTTCGAATTTGCGGAACAAATCGAAGCGAAGCGGGCAGAATTGGGCAGAAGTGCAGAAGAAGAAGTAATGGACGGAGGATGGCGGCGGAGATGAATTGGTTTCCGGTCGATTAGAGGCCGAAGGAGTGAAGAACGCGTGGATTAACCCGTCGACTTCTTGGAAGCAACCGATGGCCGCGACCGGAAGGCCGAACTCGGAGACGAATGGTCGCTTTCTGTCGAGCAATTGCTTCCGCTCGGCTTCCACTTGTTTTCGAAGAAGTGGGAGCGAATTGGAGCCAATTGAGCGCAAGCGATCGCTCTCGTTTACACGAGAAGTCGCTTGTTTTCCGCGCAGACAAGCGAGCGGAAGGCGGCGCGTGTCGATCGCACACGAAACGAACTCCGCGCATCGACCGGCGAGTGTAAAACGGGGGAGTGCCGATCGGCATCGAGACGGAAGGACGGCGCCCACTTCTCGCATTTTACGAGCCTTCCGTCTGTCAATCGGCCCTGCGGAAGGAAGACGAGCGCTCATGAATTCTTGGGCATCTTCGGCGACACTTCCCGCCCGCTCTTCACTTGCGCCATCCTCGCCGCCTTCCGCCCGCTCCTCGACGGCCACTTGGCCCCCGCACGCTGCAGGCCGAAAACAAAAGACGCTCATTCGGACGCGCGGAAGGAGTGGGAGCGCCGCCGAGCGATCGAAAGGACCACTTCTCGTGGATTGCCGGAGAAGTTTGGTCGATGAAGAGCGCTCACATGGGCGAGCCGACGGGCAGAAAGCGGGAGATGGGCCCGCATTCGCGTCCACTCGCCCGTTCATTGGAAATCCGAAGCGGAAGAGCCGGCCGGCCGTCGGGATGCGAGCGGGCGCGCGGCCAACGGGGGAGCGCGGCGCCGTCTTCCCGCCGCCCGCTTTCGCTCGTCCGTCTTTTCGCCGCCCGCCCGCCCGCGTGTCCCCGCAGAAGGCGGCCGGAAGACGAGCGCGAGGCTGCCGGAAGAGGAAGTTCGTTTGCTTGTTCCTCTCCTGCCGACTTTTGATGTCGGCGGTCGATTGACAGACCGAACAGGAAGTAATTTTGGTCCATCTTCCGAGTGTCTGCAATGAAATGATGAAAACTTCTCGGTTTATTTGCAGTGCATAGAATTCTCTTCAAACACAAATCGAGGACAATACTCACGGAAAGGGCAAACGGCGGCTTCTATTCGAGTCAACTAGAGAAAGAGAAGTATTTACATTTGAGGACATTCCAGAGCACTTGGGAGCATCCGTAGACGAAAAGAAATGCATTGGATGTGAACCGGCATTCGTTTGGCAAAGCGAGCAGAGAAGCAAGGAAGTAGGTGGTTGAGTGGAGAGCACGCAGGCAATCGATTCATTGAAGTTGAGCACAACAATACGATAGAGGAAGCGCATTCGTGATGATAAAAGGGAGCTTATTATGCGAACAAACTGGAAAGAAGGCACAATCCACGCTCAGCCGTCCACGAACTCAGTAGAAGACTTCGGAGAGCGGCGTCCCGACCTCGAACTTGCACCACGTCATGTCCAGCTGCTCGTGGGCCATGTGCATCTGCAAGCGAGCAAATAGACGGACAAGCATCAGAGGAACTAACTGGGTAGTACATGCCGAAGCCGCCGAACAGGATCAACGCGGCCAGCCAGCCCCAAAAGCGGCAGATGCCCATCCGGCAGCACAGGCGACATTGTTTGTAGTACGTGAGGAAGCTCATCATCCAAAAGAGCATCATGTCGAGCCCCATTGTGATCCTAAAGCGATGGATGGAATGGGAGGAGTGGAGGCGCACTCACGTAAAGACCATGAAGACGTCCGGGTTCCACAGCTGCCGCTCCTCCCCGATGATGTACGAGGGCATGAACGTCTTGTGAATGTTTCCAACGAGCATCGCGAACGTCGTGAACAACCGGAGGCATTGGAGCAGCAGCTCGATCGCGTCCGAGATCAGGCGGCGTCTGAACGGGAGGATCAATAGGAGCCATTGAGAAGTACGAACCTCCGTTCGATCTTCGCCTGCTCGCGGAGGAACTCCTTTCGGCGTTGGCGGATCGCTTTCATCTGCTCCTTTTTCTGCCGCTTCTCCTCCTTCTTTGCCTCCTTCTCCTTGGCGGCCGCGGCCTTGGCTTCGACGTCGTCTACAAGCGAGGAGATCAATGGAAATAAAGGAGTGGCGAACCCTCGGAGTTGCCGCTGCGGTGGAGGGCCGACGGGACGAAGCGGCCGATCTTCTCGCTCCACTTCGACGTCTCGCTGGTGTCCGAGTCGGGGGTTTTTGGTGCAGGCGAGTCGCTCTTCCTGCAAGCAGCCGACCAGTGAACAAGGCGGTGATTGAAGAAAACTCACTTCCGTTGGAATAGCTTCGGGATCTTGATTTTAGACAGAACGCCCGCCTTCTTCTCGCCGGCGTCCTCCGTCCCGTCCACGTTCTCGCCGTTCGCGTTCCGGATCAGCGCTTTAAACAAACGGCATTCAACGAGGGAATGCAAGGAAATCTGGATGGTGGTAAAGGAGCTTTTCGGTTGACTCTGAAGTCCGACGAACATCGAAACACCATTCTACTCCCTTTTGATCTCCAGATGATGTGGCCGCAGAAAAGAGGAAGTAGGCAACACTTAAAGATCCCCGAACTGATCGGACAGCGGAAAGAAAGAAGACAAACGCCACTGACCCTCGCCTTCCGCCCGCTGCTGGAAGTTGACGGACGTTCCCTTGGCGTTGGGCTTGCGCGAGACGTTGATCGAGGGCATCGCTTGGCCGTCCGGGCGGTCGCTCACGTTCAGCTGGGGGTACATCCCGCCGCTCCCACTCCCTCCCGCACCGGCCGAGGAGTCCTTCGACTGGCGGGAGTCCGAGTCGCCGTTCTCCTCGTCGTCCGAGTCGTTCGCCTCTTCGATCTCAATTCGCTTCAACTCGCGCTCGGACTTCGTGAAGCGGCGGTTGTAGGATTCGTTGTAGATTTGCTGCAACGAGTGGACGGCATCGAGGATGAAAACAAAGGGGACTCACTCGGAAAGACTTGTGGCGCTTCGTGGTGCACTTCTTGTGCATCAGGTTGCACCAGACGAGGAGGTAGTTTTCCGAGCGGAGCGGCTCGAAGCAGATGCACAGCAGCAGGTGCATCCAGAACCAGAGGAGATCTGAACGAAGCACGAATGAATGGAAGAAAGAAGAGGAAACGAACCGTAGGACTTCCACAACGAGAAGTAGATGCATTTGACGTAGAGAGCGGTGAACCAGTTCACGTGGGCCAGGATGGCGAGCAGCAGGCGCCACGTGAACCAGAAGAGGAACGAGTAGTACCCCATTGGGCTGGTGGTTGGATGCGAAACAGTCGTTCGTTTATTGGATCATCCTTCCGCTCGTGCCCGTTCGTTTGGCTCCTCGATCCCTCGGCCGCTCGCTCCTTGGTGCGGGAGGAGGCGGCTGAAATAAGAGGGGAGTTGATTGAAGCGAGCGAACGGACGGAAGGAAAGAAGGATGACGAACACGCAGGGCTGCGTGGGATAAACAAAAGTGAATCACGAAAGACGAGAGCTTTGTTATCGATGTTGTCGAGAGTCGATAGACGAACAAATCGTTCGACCTCTCCAAAAGAATTCGGCCGGCAATCCAACGGCAAATGCGGAAAACGATCGGAACGAGCACTCGCCGCAAAAAGCGAAACGTCCGCCGAGCACGCCGCCCGAAACAAAAAGAAAGTCGCTCGTTTCAGCCGCCGGGTACCCCGACCGCTCTCTTCCGTCCGCTTTCCGCTTGTTTCGTTCCGCCTAATGGATTGCTCGCGGGAGCGAAGGCGGACGGAAAGTGGACGGACGATCGGAGCGGAGCGAAAAGAAGCGGAAGGCGTCGTTACAATGGGAAAAGGGCCGTTCTTTCTGTTTGCTTCTCGAATCAACGATCTTCTCCATGACAACGACGAAAAGAAGGCAGAAACAAACGAATTAAACATGACTATTTGGGAACGAAGAGCGGGCATCCACGAGCAAAAGAAGTGACGTCCGCTTGGCCCGAGAGACCTTTCGAAATCCGACGGAAACGACGGCACTTTCGATGACTCACTCGCTTCTCCCGCTTTCTCTTTGATGTCCGTCCCCGGAGAGTCAAAAGAGAAAAAACTTCTGCCCGAAGGCAGAAAGCACGAAGCGAAAGACCTGACAAGAATGTTTGCTTCTTTGCCCGGTTGGCATTCCGCGTCTTCTCGTCGAGCCGGCCGGTCGGCTACAGAAGGTGGCGAGCTTTGGATGTTTGGATTCTTGTCCTGAGTGATGGAGATTGTTGTGTGATCCCAGAGATCAGTGCTCGTCATATTCTTGCCGATCCCGTGTTTTTGCCGCCCCGTTCTCGTTTTTTCGGACCAGAATTCCGTTGTTTATTCCGTCGAGTATTTCAGGAGCACGTTCCGATCAATCGACTTCAAATCCCGCCGATCTCCGCCCACCGAATGGCGTCCACTTCGAAGACGTCGAGCGGCGGGGACTTCGCGTCCTTCTGGAAGTTCTACGCGACCGCCCACGAGTGGCCGCTGCAGAGCGAGGAGTTCCTGAAGCGAGCCGGCGAGGACTTCTGCCTGCACGCGTACGCCGAGTGTTCGTCCACCGACCAGCGCGCCCTTCTCCAGCAGGCGGCCGAGCAGCAGACGAAGCTCCACCGGACGGCCGTCGAAGCCGCCGGCCAGGTGCTCGAGCAGCACCGGACGGAGCAGGCCGAAGAGGACGAGTACGAGGACGAAGAGGAGGGAACGGGAGCGGAAGATGGCGAGGACTACGCGGAGGACGGCGACTACGGCGAGGACGGCTGGTACGAGGAGGAGGAACTCGAGGAGGTGATGGAAGAAATGCACTGCGACGACCAGGTGATGGGCGACGAGGAGGAGATGACGCCCGAGATGCTCGAGTTCGTGCGCGTCACCCAGCAGCACCGGAAAGAACGTGAGTTACCCTTCTTCTGTCCTTTTTTTGCATCTTGTTCTTTGATTTCAGTGGCCGAGAAACGCGCCCGCGAGGCGGAGGAAGCGGCCAAGGAGCGCGCCAAGTCGACGGGCGCCAAGCCGCCGAAGCAGGCGGCCGAGAAGTCGTGGCTCGAGGTGATCACTGACGCGCAGGCCGACGACTACGTGATGGCCGACACCAGTGAGTTCTCCTCCTCACTTCCGCCTTCAATCTTCGTGCTTTCAGTCGGAGTGCACGGCGTTCAGCAGGCGACCACCTTCGAGCCCGTCCACCTGTTCGAGGCGGCCGGCCGAAAGAAGCGGAACGCGACCCTGTACGGAGCGGCCGCCGCTCGCATCAACGAGGCCGAATCCCAAGTGCACTCTCGCTTCGAGGGCGTCCTGAACAACACGAAAGCCAGCCTGTGGCCGAACATCCCGCTCCGCTTCTCCTGAACCACCGGTGCACCCATCTGTTTGTTGGTCGATCCGAGCGGGCTGCTCGGAAGCGGGCAGTCGATCATTTGCTTGTCTATTTGGTCGTTGTTCACGAGAATAAATTGTTTTGTTGGCTGAGCGGGAAGCTCCATCGCCGACCTACATCTCGAACGATCGCTGCGGGCTGTGGAGTTTCTTGCCGCAACTCCCATGTTGCTCTCTCTTCGTTCATCCAATCCGACAGCCAAGATTTCGTTCGAGTTTATTCTCGCTTCCTCTCCTCACTTGCGGCTGGTTCCTGAAAGAGCCCGTTAGAAGTGGGAGGAGGAGGGAGACTTGCCGGACGCCTTCTTGCGGCCTCCGCTCGCCTGCTCCTTGATGCGCGCATAGGCCACAGCTGAAACGGGGAAGGAGATCAGCGGTTGAAAGGAAGAACTCACAGCGGGCGGCGCGCGGCGGGAGGATCTTGCGCGGCGGAGGCGCGGCCCGCGTCTTCTTGGCCGGCGGCGCGTTGTCGTCCGCTGCAAACAACGACGAGCATCAACGGATGGATGGAAGAAAGAACTCACAGTCGCCCGAGCTCGACTAGGCGCCCTCCTTCGCGGCGGGCGTCGCCTTCGTCGTGAGCTTCGCGGGAGCGGCGGCGGCCGGCGACTTCGCCGGCGGCGAGGCGTCGGCTGAAATGAAGAGGAGTGGTCAGAGGGATGGTCGACGGACAACTCACCGTCGTTCGACTCGGCCGACTGCTGAGCGGAGAGCTCGTTCTCCGTGCAGTCGATGAAGCGCGCCGACGGGAGGCCCACGAGCGTGCCTGCAACGTGCGAATGAGTGGGTGTTGAAAGTCCACTCACCGTCGGGATCGAAGAAGCCGTCGGGCGGCAGCTCGTACTCGGCGGGATTCGAATCGACTAAAAGCGGGAAGAAGTGAGCAGAAGCGAGTGGACGGACCGAGCAGCGACGCCGTCGCCTCGTCTTCACCGACGGGAGCAGGGCGCGGAGCGGCCATGTCGAGCGTGGAGTGGTCGATCAAGTGATGCGAGCAGCCAACAATCCGAACGAGTCGCTGTTCTCACGCAAATTCCGGGTCATGCAAATCTTCATGCGCAGTCAAACTGCTTGTTTGGAGTTGTTCATTCTTCTGGTTTACACGAAGCTCGCCTTCTTTGTTCTCACTGGTTGGAACAAACACCAATCGAATTGTCTTCTTTACCGTCTATTAGAAAAGAGGAGTCGTAACGAAAGCTTTCGGTTTCCGACTGCTCGACTTTTGCTTTGCTGATTGCTTGTGTCGTTTGTGTTCAAGCGGTCTCATTCGTTTCCTCTCACTTCAGAACGAATTGCAGGAAAGCTTTGTAACGGAGCAGCGGATTGGAGCGATCCGCGGCCATTCTTTACAACCAGAAGCTACGCGTTCCTCATTTCAGAACGTTTTGAACAGATACAACAGCCGATCTCCTCTTGCTTCTGACGGCGTTCTTCGAAGTCGACGGGAATTTGCGCGAAAAGCGGCGGGCTTGGCGTTCCGCCCGGCCGGCTCGAGAGCGAGCGAGCGACGGCGCGTGGGCGGCGGCAGCGTTCGGACGGACGCGCGGCGTGTCGCCCGAGCGGATTGCGGTCGCGGATTGTTGCGCTCGCCGTGTCCGTCCACTCGCTCATCGCCTGAGTCAAGGAACAGGCGGGATTTTCGTTTTGCCCGCTCGGCAACAAGCTCCTGCTTTTATTGATGAGGAAAACTCTGCATTTTTCGCATTTGCTGGAATTTTCCTTGGAATTTACGCGTTTCGTGACCGCGAGCGGCTTTTGTCCGTTCCTTTCATCCCTTTCGCCTTGCAGGCCCGTCCACGAGTCGCGATGGCCGACCGGGCGATCAAGAAGGAGCCGGTGGACGAGCGGCGCGCAAAGAAGTCGCCCAGCCGGAGCTCCAGCAGTAGTTCGAGCGGCACGGACTCGTCCGAAGAGAACATTCATCACGTAAGTCGAGTGATGGACAGGAAATTGGCCAGAGATTGTGGTCGAGGGATCCGGCCCATCAACTTCTTCAATCCCATTCTATTCGTTCTCGTTTGCAGGTCGAGAGCATCATTTCGCACAGGAAGGTGCGCGGTGTCTACAAGTACCGCATTCGATGGGTCGGCTTCGACGCGTCCGGCGACACGTGGGAGCCCGAGTCGCATCTGCTCGGCGAGTACTCGCGCAACATCCTCGAGGAGTACAAGCAGGAGCACGGGATCGAGGGCAAGCGGAAGTCCACATACGAGGTGAAGAGCGAGGACGAGAGCGACGACGAGCGGAACGCCTCGTGGTTCGTCGACCCGAACGCCCAGCAGCGGGAGGTTCGCAACCTCTTTGTGGACGACCGAATTCTGTCGGCTTCCGAGAAGGTGGGTTCTCTTTGAAGCCTGAGTTCATCTCTCGTTCTTCCCTTCCAGTTGTTGAGCGAACAAAGCGACACCGGCCGCCTCACCCGCTCCCAGCTACGCGACCTGCTGCCGCCCAAGGAGGAGGACGAGGAGGACTCGGAGGTCGAAAGCTCACCGGGTAAGCCTTCCTCGGGGTTCTTTCCTTTGCCTCGTTCGTGTAGCTCTTTCTCCCGCCATTCTGCCCATTTCTTGTTCAATTCTCCCCGTTTGCAGGACCGTCTTCTCGCCGCCCAACGCGCCGAGCAAAAGCCGCAGCAAAAGACGCGAAAGGCGGGGCGAAGCGTCGCTCGACGGGCGGGACGACGGCGAAGAAGCCGAAGCGAGTGATCGAGTCGGAGGACTCCGAGGAGGAGGATGAGAGCGCCCTGTCCGCCTCGTTCGATGAAGAAGCGAGTCGCCGGTCGAGGTCGAAGAAAGCGGCGCCCAAACCACGCGAATCGACGCCCGCCGAAAAGAAGAAGACGAAACGCGTGAGCCTTTCGGATGACGACTTCGACGGCCTCGAGTCGAAGCCGGCCGCCAAGGCGAAGGCGGCCAAGAAGAAGCGCCCGGCCGAGGAGCCCGCCCTGAACGCCGCCTACGCGAAGCAGGTGCGCCGGACGGCCGACGAGGCGGTCAAGCCGGCGGATTTCGTCAAATCGAAGAAGAAACCCGCGAGCTCTGGCTTCCAGCCGCCCGCCGCCCCGCCCTCCAAACAGTTCGAATCGTACCGCATCCCAAAGAAAGGCGATGGTGAGTTCCGCACCGAAAGCCATCTGTTTGACCGCGTGTTCGCTTCCAGCCGCTCCCGCTTCCTCCGCGTCGGCTTCCGCTCGTCCGGCCGCCGTCGAGTCGCCGCCGGTGCCGGAGGAGAACGTCGGGTCGGACACGTCCACCAGCTCCGATTCGGTCCCCACCAACGACGACGTCAAAGGTGCGTTCGGTGGAGCGAAAGACGACGACGAGTTCTTTTTTAAACGACCGGAGGGATTCTCACCTCCACTTATTTTTCTTTTGGTTTCACTCACTCGTGTTGCAGGAGAAGCCGCTCGTCCAGCGGTCAAAGTCTTCCCGGCAGCCGCTCGAAAGGCGCCGGCGCCCGCCGCTCCGCCCAAGTCGACCGTCCAGTGGCGGCCGGCGGTGGAGACGGAGGAGCGCGAGAAGGAGTGCCGCCTGCCGGGCACCAACTTCCAACTGACGGCCACGCTGAACATCCCGCCCGCCCAACTCTCCTCGTACTCCCGCCTCAACTCCGACGCCACGGGCCTGCTCGCGGGCAAGAGTCTGAGCAAAAAGGTGTGTTCTCTTCACTTACCGCCCACACACCGCTCGTGTTCAGGAGTTCCACGACGCGGTGATGAGCTCGAAGATCCTGATCGTGCGCGCCGCCCTCCGTCAGAAATCCAACGACTTCGGGCTGAACGACGTGGACAGTCTGGGCCGCACATTGTTGCATCGAGTGCGTCTTTCGTTCCTCCATTCTGACCAATTGATTTGCTGCAGATCGCCGAACAGTCCTGCGACCAGCAGCACACGGCCGACGAGATCATGGACTGCTTGGTGAACGCGGGCGCCCAGCTGGACGTGCGCGAGAGCGCCTACCAACGGACGCCCCTCCACGTGGCCGTCTGCGCCCGCCGCACGTGTCACGTGCGCAAGCTGATCGAACTGGGCTCGCCGGTGAACACGGCGGACGGCAAGGGCGAGAGTACGCTGATCACGTCTCTACGGCAGAACGCGCTGGAGACCTCCAAGCTGCTCCTCTGCTCGGGCGCCACCTTCCAGCCGGGTGAGTTCGAAGGCTGCAGAACAGAAGAGAGAGGTTCTTGTTGATCGAAATTGACGAGTTCGATGCCTGAGAGTGTTCATTAGAACATCAGAAAGGACATTCCCTGCAAACCTTCAACTTGATCATCAACCCACCATCATTCGACCACTTTCAGCCTTCACCCACCCGTCGCTCTCGCGCGCCCAGCAGAAGCCGGCCCTGAACTTCCACGAGTGTCTACAGAAGGCTCTCGTGAAAGTGCGCGTTCGCGTGTTGCCGTGAGTTCGGACGGGAATCACCCGAACTCCTCCGAATTTCAGCGGTTCCGAGCGACTCGTCCGCCTTTCGGACGTCTTCCAGGCGCCGCTCTACGAAAAGGAAGAGCTGCAGGTGGAACTGCCGTTCAAGCCGGAGCTCCAGGCAGGCGCCTACTCGCTGGTCATCGCGATGTTCGCCCTGGTCAACGCGAGCGATCGGGTGCGTTTCTTGCCACAACGGTCGGCCTCATTCGTTCCCTTTTCTCACTTGCAGGCCGTCATCGCGACCTCGTGGGGCCCGTCGCCGCTGCAGAAGTTCTTCGTGAACGGCGAGGAGGCGCGGCGGCTCGGCGAAACCAACCGCTTCCTCTTCGGCGTCCTGCCCGCCCAGCTGAAGCCGACGAACAACGATTTCCGCGTGCTGCTCGACTTCCCCGCCGCTCGCAACTCCCGCCACAACCTCCTCCTGCAGTTCTTCGGCGTGCCCATCGAACAGCCGACTTCCTCCGCCGCTCCGGCTGCTCCCTCGACCGCGGCCACTCCCGCGCCGGCCGCCTCTCAACAAGTGGACTCGTAGGAACTCGCGACCTTCAAGAAGTGTCTTCTAAAGCGAACAACCTCTCCGTTCATCCCATTGTCCACGCATTCGATTATTTTGCTTGCACGTGAACGCGCGTGCTCCTTTTCATCTGAAACGATAACTCATTAAGCGTCAGTGCATGAATATTTTCTACAAGTCTCTCATTACTCGCTTTTTAGTCACCTTCCTTCTATTCTCAGCCTTATTTCGCCTAAACTAAGTCATCCTTTTTTATTTGAATTCCTTCCGATTTCCTTTTCCCACTTCTCATCTTCTGATTGTCTTCTGATCGATTGAGTCTGTTAACTAACGTTTTTGTAATAAACACGTACTTTGAAGCAGAGGGTTGCCGTCGCTCTTCGAAGCGGAGGACGAGCGGCGCTTCCTCGTGACGGTCATCCGCGACCTCCTCGGCCTCTGCGAGCAGAAGCGCGGCAAGAACAACAAGGCGGTCATCGCCTCGAACATCATGTACGTGGTAAGTTCGATGCTCTTCCTCCCTTCCGATTGACTCGTTGCTGCTTGCAGGTCGGCCAATACCCGCGCTTCCTCCGCGCTCATTGGCGATTCCTAAAGACGGTCATCAACAAGGTTCGTTTGCTCGAATGGATTAAATGAATCTTCCTTTACATATTTCAGCTCTTCGAGTTCGCCCACGAGTCGCACGTGGGCGTGCAGGACATGGCGTGCGACACGTTCATCAAGATCGTCATGAAGTGCAAGACCCACTTCACGATGACGCAGATCGGCGAGACCCAGCCGTTCGTCGAGGAGATCCTCCAGAACCTCTCGACGATCATCTGCGACCTCAGCGAGCCGCAGATGCACGTCTTCTACGAGGCTATGGGCCACATCATCAGCAGCGAGCACGACGAGTTGCAACAGAGCAAACTCATCGAGCAGCTGATGGTCGTCCCGAACCGCGTGTGGAGCGAGATCATCGAGCACGCGACCCAAGACACGAACATCATAGTCGAGACGGAGGTGCTCAAGACGCTCGTCCACATCCTCAAGGTTTGTGTCGCCCGTTGATCCTTCGATTGGGCGTCTTCTGTTTGCAGACGAACGTGTCCGCGTGCAAGTCCATCGGGATCCCCTTCTACACGCAGATCCAGCGCATCTTCGAGGACATGATCGCCATGTACCGCCTGATCTCCACCTCGATCACGACGCTCGTCAACGAGCAGAGCGCCGAGGTGCTGAAGCAGCCGCTGGTGAAGCAGATGCGCGCCGTGAAGCGCGAGAT
Organism: Aphelenchoides fujianensis; assembly: GCA_024699865.1. Lineage (NCBI taxonomy): Eukaryota > Metazoa > Nematoda > Chromadorea > Rhabditida > Aphelenchoididae > Aphelenchoides > Aphelenchoides fujianensis. Next base: position 97,814 of record JAMPIO010000132.1, on the reverse strand, counting down.
CCTCACCGTCCTGTCCACGTGGATCGCGAGGGCGGAGGCGGGAGTGATCGCGCCGCGCGACGCCTCCCGAAAGGTTCGATTCCTTCGATCTTCCCGCCCAACACCCCTCGCTTTCAGCTGGCCGAAGTGCAGGAGGCGATGTCGGTGGTCGTGATCCCCGCCCTCTTCGACACGATCCTCCAGGACTACGCGATGAGCGTGCCCGAGGCGCGCGAACCGAAGGTCCTCTCGCTCCTCTCGATCACCATCATCTCGCTGAAGGTTTGTTTCTGGAGATCAACGGAAATCCGCTCATTCTCCATGTTCAGGACAAGTTCTCGCCCCACCTGCAGCGGATGTTCGAGCTCGTGTTTCTGCCGACGCTCGAGATGATCAAGGGCGACACCTCGTTCTTCCCCGAGCACCGCGTCAACTTCTTCCAGATGCTCGACGCCGCCGTGCGCTCGTGCTTCGACCGCGAGATCATGGGCCTGCCGGAGGACATGGTCACGCTCGTCGTGCAGGCCATCCTCTGGGCCTTCCAGCACACCATCCGCAGTGTGGCCGAGATCGGTAGGTTCCGTGGTAAGAATCCAGTGGAATGAGTGCGCGTGTTCAGGCAGCCAACTGGTGGTCGAGATCCTCGACTGTCTGCGCGACTCCACGATCCCGATGGAGGCGCGGCAGGCCTTCTACCAGCGCTTCTTCATGCAGATCCTCACGCACGTGATCGGCGTGGTCACCGACCACAATCAGGTGCCGTTCGTCGGCCTCGGCAACCTCAGCAACGCCGTCTGCCAACTCTTCCACTGCATCGAGTCGGACATCCAAATCCCGCTCGATCCCGCCCGTCCCGTCGACAAGAACTCGGAGTTCATCTTCGAGACGCTGGGCCGCATCCTCGCCGAGCACTTCCCCAACCTGACGCCGTGAGTCCGCCACTCTTCCTTTCGTGCATTCACTCGAACTCCTGCTCGTTGCAGCGATCAGATCCGCGTCACGATCAAGGGCTTCTTTTCGTACAACCGGAATGCCGCCAAGATGCGCGATCACATTCGCGACTTTTTGGTCCAAATTCGTGTATGTTCTCTCTTGCTTCCATTCGTTTGAACGATCGGTCGTTTGCAGGAAGAGGCCGGCTTGGACACGGCCGATCTGTTCCTCGAGGAGAAGGAGAAGGAGCTCCAGCGCATCCAAGCCGAGAAGGCCTTCATCCCGGGCATCCAAAACCCGCACGAGATCGCCGACGACGACGAGAACATGGCCTCCTGAGCCCGTCGACCTCCAGCAGCTCTTCATTTCTCCCCCATCTTCCATCTTTTGTGTCTTCTGTTGTTCGCAAAGTTGCATTTCGAGTGCGTGTGTTTGTTTGTTTGTGAGTTTCATAGATTTCGGGCGTATTTCGAAGTGATTGTGGACGACTATTTCGTAGTTTCGAGTAAACGGACTCTTCTCGAATCGTTCCCCCTCTTCTTCGCAAGCCGTGAATCAGTTGTGACCCCCGCCTTCTCTCAATCGTGTTTATGATCAAACAAAACAATCAGGATCCTCCACTTCCTACTAGTTATTCCTCCATCTCCTCTCCCTCTTCCTCTTCTCATCGTTCTCCGTAATAAACCGAAAGACGCACGAGTGGGCGGGATAAGTCGTTAGTTTATTCCACCAAACTACCAATCGTTAACAAACAACCGTGTTCATTCGGGAGAACGCGGCACAAACAACAAACATGATCAAAACAGACGGGCGGGCGATTCACTTGAAGATTTTGCCCTGGTTGAAGGGCTTCGGGTTGTCGAATCCCTGCCACGCGAGGTACGCGTTGACGGTCTTCTTGGTCTCCTCGCTGTTGGGGTCGAGCTTCTTCCACTCGTAGGACTCGTAGTCCACCTGCCAGTCGGGGCACAGCTCGAAGGCCAGCTTGGGCCCGCGCCACACCCAGATGCCGGAGATGGTCGAGTTGTTGTTCTCGCCGAACAGGCACACCGAGCCGAACGCGTGCTTGCGCATCTTCTCGAGGGGCTGGAACATGCCTGAAAGCAGCAGTCGGTTAGAGAAGGGCAGCGTGGAGGGAGGAGACGAACCCGCGATCAGGTTGCACGACATGAAGACTTGGGTGAGGTCCTCCGGGTACTTGTACTCGCCGTACCTGCAAGCAGCGAGGAGTGAGGGGTGCTTGAGGTGAAGGACTGACCAGATGGAGTAGTTCTCAGGCTCGAACTTCTCCCAGAAGTACGGGATGGCCTTAGTGACGGTGTCCTCGTTGGAGTAGACGCGCTTGAAGGCGTCCATGTTGAACTCGCCGGCCGGGAACTGGTTGAAGGGGTCCACGAACTTGGGCTCCTGCGGCAGGCCGTCGTCCTCCTCCTCCTTGGGCTCCTTCTCCTTGGGCGCCGCCTTCTCCTGGGGGCGAGCTCCTCCTCCTCCTTCTCCACGCCGTCCATGGCGCTCGGGTTGGGGCCCATCTGAAAAAAAGAGGTCCTCCTTTTCGCCCGCATAGCAACAAACCTTGAGGATTAGTTTCAAGCCGGCGTTCTCGCGCTCCAGCGAGTTGCTCTTCTCCTTCATCTGACCGTTCTCCAGCTGCAGCTTCTCCAGCAGGGCGATCAGCGGCGAGCGATCTGAACAATCGAAGCAATCAATGCATTCGATTCAGTACCAACCATTGAGGTTGAGGGGGGGGGTCGAATTCGCGCGAAAGGCCCTCGTGGATCAACGCCTCGTCCTGGGCGGTGTTCAGCAGGACGACCGTCCGCCGCTCGGCCAGCGACTCCCACGTCTCGGTGGAGTTCTTGCCCGGTTGGCAGGTGAACGAAACGGCGACCTCCTCGTCGGTCAGCTCGTGGCCGAGGACGGTGAGCTTCCCGTTGGCCACGAAAGACTCCAACTCCTCCTCGCTCACTTGGTTCTAAACAAGCGAAAGGATTAAATAGAATGCGAAAAGAGGGCTCGCCTTCAGGTAGTCGGCGATCTTCTCCTGATCGACCTTCAGGCGGGCGCCAAGCTTGAGGTTCGGGGGTGGCCTTCAGCTGGACGCCGTACTTGGCCTTGTCCTGCGAGACGATCAGCTTCTTGACGTTCAGTTCGGAAAGGAGGTACTGCTGCAGGGACTCAACGTCCTGCAGGAACTGCGGGTCGCGATTCACCACCGCGATCTCCTTCAGCGGGTACTGCAAGCGGAGGAGTGAATGAAGGAACAGAGGAAGTGTGAGGAGCAATCACCCCAACACGTACCCGAACGGAGATCTCCGTCTTCTCGCGGATGGCGCGCGCGATGTCCACCACTTGGCGCATGGCGGCGACGCGCCGCTCGACCGTCTCGTCGATGAGGTCGCTCTCCGGCTCGGGGATGAGGGCGAAGTGGACGGACACCTCGGGCGCGTCCACGATCTTCCGCAGCCTCTGCCAGAGGTAGTCGCAGAAGAAGGGCGTGAAGGGCGACATGAGCTTCACGATCAGCACCATCACGTGGGCGAGAGCCGAGAGGGCGACCAGCCGGTCGGCCTCCGCGTTGTCCGACATGAAGCGGTTCCGGTTGAAGCGAATGTAGACGTTGGTGAGCGTCTCGAAGTAGCGCGTGAGCGGTGCGACCACTGCGTACAGGTGGTAGTCGGCCATCTCCTTGCGTACGTACGCGACCAGGCTGTTCGTGAACGAGATGATCCACTTGTCCATCACGTTCGTGGGCTTGGCCGTCGAGAACACGAAGTTCTTCTCGGTCTCCTGCAAACGGAAGAGTGATCGGTGGAGGGAGGGCGGGAACTCGCCGCTTTGTAGAAGTTGATGTTCGAGAGCAGGATGCGGAAGGCGTTGAACCACGGCAAGAGGACCTCCTTGAGCACCTTGTCGACGCCGTCCTCGCGGAAGCGGAGGTTCTCGCCGCGCACAACCGGCGAGTTGATCAGGTAGAGCCGGAGGGCATCCGCCCCGTACTTGTTCACGATCTCCATCGGGTCGGGATAGTTCTTCTTGCTCTTGGACATCATGTCGCCGTCCGCCGTCAACACCAGCCCGTTGCAGATGAGGTTCTTGAAGGGCGGCTTGTTGAAGAGGGCGGTCGAGAGGACGAGCAGCGTGTAGAACCAGCCGCGCGTTTGGTCGATTCCCTTGGCTGCAATCGATCGATGATTTCGGACAGCCGGCGGGGGCTTACCGATGAAGTCGGCGGGGAAGTTGGACTCGAAGTCGTCGCGGTTCTCGAACGGGTAGTGTTGCTGGGCGTAGGGCATGCAACCCGACTCGAACCAGCAGTCAAAGACCTCGCTGACGCGCTTCAGCACGCGGCCGCTGGTCGGCGAGCGGATCTCCAGCTGGTCGACGGACTCGCGGTGGAGATCGGTGACCTTCGTGCCGCTCAGCTGCTCCAACTCCTCGATCGAAGCCGGGCAGACGACCTCCGAGAAGTCTTCGGAGACCCACAGGTTGATCGGCGTGCCCCAGAAGCGGTTTCGGCTGACCGCCCAGTCGCGCGCGTCCCGCGCGTCCCGCAGCCAGTTGGCGAACCGCTTCTCCTGCACGAAGGCGGGAACCCTGGAATCCACGTAAAGAAGGCGGAGGGCGGAGAGGAGCGCACGTGCGGTGCCCGAAGGAGCGGCCGACGATTTGCCTCGATTGAAGTGGACAAGCTTCGAGGAGTTCCGCGCGAATCTCGCCGCCTTGAACGAGATGTTGGCCAACGAACGGTGAGTTCCATCGACCGAGTGGTCAAGTGGACGAGAGAAGGCGGCAGTCCGGTCACTACCCGCTCCTTCCAGCCATCAACCCTCGTCTGATCGCTTTGCTTCCAGCTTACGAGGTCCCGAACGGCAGCGCGTGGGAGCGCGTTTCAGCGAGCGCATTCCGGCGGCCGCCCACCGCAAGCGGGCCGAACTGCTGGACGAGTTGCGGCAGGCGTTGATCGGAGTCCCGGCCGCCTCCTCCTCGTGATCGAAGCGACAAGCGATCTTCTGATTCTGATCACCTCACTCTTCGTTTGCTCCGATTGAATGCGGGACTCACTTTTCAGCGAATGCTGCTTGTTTCTTGTTGTTTGCTTGTTTTATCGTTGAATAAACGATTGTTTGCGTGTGTGGGCAGAAAGAAGAGTACTTTTCTATCGAAGGAAAGATTGTGGATTGGAAAAATGGGAAGAATAGGAGTGTCAGCTGCTAGCGGAGCTTGCACTGACAGTTTTCGAAGAAGATATCGCTTACTGATCTACCGGCTAAAAGCCTGTTATAATGCAAGTTGCGTTAGAATGGTGGCCGAGCGGTCAGCAATGCCCCTTCCTTCCCAGCTTCAAGGGAGGTTGATGCAATCCGAGGGAATTGTGAGTTCGCTGCGTCAATCCACTGGTGATCGCTCAGTGTCGCTGTGCATTAATTTTCGACAAAAAGGATGAAGTTCTTTGCTTGTTACGTTTTGTCTGAGGCGTTCCTTTGGGTTCATTCGGTTTATTTACTTTAGCTATAAATCTTTTCTTTCACATTCTTGCCTTAAACATGGGTCTTTCCTGTAGAAATCCGCTCGCAAATGCAAACTTTCTTGAAACAGGCATTTGGATGTGCGAATTGCACTGCAGATTGAGTACTTTAGCAGGATATTAAGCGTCATCGTCTTTTAATCAACGACCATTTAATATCATAAAAAGTTGCTTACGCAGACAAATGATAACAATGCTGTAAATTGTCTTAAACAGCGAAATTCCGCGTTTCGTTACGTACCCGATTGCACGTGTCTGTGACCGTTACTTCTTGTTCTTTCAGGAAACATTTAACGACATGAACATTACGGCCCATAGTGGGATCTGCAAGGCAGCAGAGAGCAGGAACGAGGCAAAGAAGCTGAAGCCGAGGATGAAAGTGGACGTTCGAAGGGCACTCATGGTTCAGGCCTTGAGCTCGCAACTGGAGCACAATCGTCCTTCGAATGGACCCGACTTCCTGCGAGAACGAGCGGCCCTTCGACTGCGCACGCTGCGAATCTTCTTTTGTAGCCGCACTTTCTCGATTGCTTTCTTCACATGGAGCGAAAAACAAGCGGAACACCGGACTCCAAGGATGTTCCTGAACGTTCAAACGTTTCGCTTGAGGTCGGCTTCTTGCGGAGCTTTGGATCTGATCCTCGAAAACGAGCATCTGAGCGTTGGTGCTTTGAAACGACTTTTGCTGCTCGTGCGATCGGAAGGGCAGCGGTTCGACTTGAGGGTTCGGTGTTTTGAACAGCCGACTTTCGACACACTCCGCAATTGGACAGACATCTTGTGGGCGTTGAAAAGTGAGTGTAATGATTACAACAAGCATTTATCCGTCATTTATCGCTAGGCTTGCCGCACTTGTTGGAGATTCAAGTGGTGGTGCATCGAAATCGCCAATCGACTTGGGTCGTCCACTTGCTTCGAGATTTTCTTCCAAAAAAGGTTTCGTACGTTCGTTCAGCGTGCTTGCAAGATTTCCTCCTTGTGGCACGTCAACCGCAACTGCCGAAGATTCAAATAGCACGGCTTATGGGCGGATTTGGCGAACAACCTTGTAGGTTTTGATTACAAGCATAAAACGTTTGTCTGGCTCTTTATTCTCAGGCATGGCTTCATTCTTCCGCGTGCAGGCGCGTGAACTGCGAATCCCCGCATGTGTAGCGCAGATCGCCGCGAACGGACCGTAAGTATAAATGAAATGAACATCATGGAATCTAATTTGTAGGACTGAATTCAATGAAACCGTGGAAAAAGTGATCATTAATCTCGACGTCTTTGCTCGGCCGTCGAAGATTTTTCCGGGAGCCCTTGCCAGCTCTCCGTGGAGCGAACAGAAACTGCGGGATCTGCGCACGGCTTTCAAGAATCTTCGCTCGTTAAACGACGACTTCACTCTTCAAACCTTTCTGCCGTTCGTGAAACTCGAGAACTGCATCGTATGTATGCGTTTATTGTCCTTGATTAACCGATGGTTTAGCTCCATTTGTTCGGCGTGGACAAAACGATGGGTTTTCTGCTTCGGCGCAGCGCTCTACTCGCGGTGTGTGCAGAGGAAGCGAGATTTCACTTCCAGAAATTCGGGCGCTTTTGTTTCTGCCGAACCCCAACGAAGATGCCGCAAGTTCTCATTTCAATTGCAATGACGACTCGTCGTCTTTTAGAACGAGCACAAACAAACGCTGATGACTGTCGACCATTTCTTCCAGCAGCGGACCTTTTTATCGCTCGCATCCAAGTTTTTCAAGTTTACTACGAATTGGTGCCCCAATCTAACGGCCGACATTGAAATTGTTCGTGTGTATATTGGTTTACAACACTTTATTGGGTGCCAGTTTATACTTGTTTGGCAAAAGTGAATAAATAAACCATTACATCTTAAATCAATCCATTGCCCACAAATCTCCTACCTTATCGCAGCAACCACGTCAACCGTTGGCAGATTGTTGATTTTGAGTGCAACCTTCACCGTAAACCGTTGGCTGCAAGTGCGGCGGCGAGCGAGACTGCTGTGAAAATCGGGCCTCTGCTCGCATTTCTCTGCTTTCTTCAGCCCGCGAATCGTTTTCGATTCTTCTTCAGCTCTCCGCGCCGCCACCCTCTCCTCCCATTCGTCCAACGTGAATCCGGGTCGCAATGACGGTAACAAGAAGGGAACGGAGAACTCGGCTTTCCGGAAAGTCACATGGACTTGCTGCCATTGGCTTGGCTCGTATCAAAGCCCAATACAACGCTTTGTTTGCAAATGGGCAAGCAATGGCTTCCACGGACACGTGTTCTCTTCTTTTACAGTTCTATTGTGTTCCTTGCTTGCTTGATGAAAAGTGGTTGGATCAATACCGACTATCTATCGGCGATCACTTGCTTCAGCAAGCAGCGGAACAAACGACTCGCAGACACGCGGGGGTCACGTCTTCCCGCTGCTCTCCGGCGGCCGCTCGCCGGCGTCCGTTTGTTCCTACTTTCGCGTTCTGCTGCTTGTACGTCGTGAATTCGGGTTCATTTCGTGGGTCTGTCGTGTTACATCGAACAGTTCTGCCGTGACCAGAAAATTCATCCGATTCGACCGCGTTTGACGCGATTCCGGCGAGAATTCTTCCATTTTTCGAAATTCGCCGATATTTTCTCCTTTCCGGCTGAATCGAGCGTTTATTTCGATTGAACTCGTGCTGTTTATCCACTCACGCGAGCGGTCCTGTCAACTATGAACTGCTCACTCTTTGTTCGTTGCAGCCACAAACGATGGTGAACGCGCCCGCCGTCCAGCCGACGGCCGTCGAGAAGTCGGTGGAGCCGCTCGTGGACGCCGGCAATCTGCTCGTGCTCGACCGGGAGGCCTACGAGTTCGACAAGAAGCCCAAAGTGTTCGCCCCCTTTGCTTTTTTCGATTGATTCCATCCGTCTTTTAGGGTGCCGAGCGACGAGGAGCTGCTGGCCATCAGTCGGGACAACGTGCAGCTGCTCTTCAACTCCGTCTTCAAGCTGCCCCGCTCGGTGGTCGAGGACGCCACGTGCGCCGAGCTGCCCGATCAGATCTTCGGACTGCCGCGAGAGAAGCCGGTGAGTGCGGGCGGGATTGACCGCTTGGAGTTCTTGACGAGCTGAAATCGCCTTTTTTCGACAATCCTCTGTTCGCCCCCTTTATGCTCCCTGTTGCAGGTGCCGGTGCAAGCCCCGATGACTCGCTGGGAGAAGTTCGCCCGCTCGAAGGGCATCGGCGCGAAGAACAACCGCGACAAGAAGGTGTGGGACGAGGAGACGGAGGTTCGTTCCCCCTTTTCCTCCTTTTATTCCTGCGAGTTCAGACGTGGAAGCCGCGTTACGGCTACAACCGCGGCAACGACAACACGAAGGACTGGCTGATCGAAATCCCCGACCAGAAGGACCCGAACGTCGACTACTTCCAAGAGCGCAACGACGCGAAGAAGGAGCGCGTCGCCAAGAACCAGCTGCAGCACCTGAAGAACGTGAAGCGGCAGATGGCCGAAGCGAATCAACGCAACGGCTTCGGCAACGACGGCCGCGCGCACAACCGCTCGCTGAACTCCGCGCGGGGCGCCAACGCGATTCCGTTGGGCGTGGACGTCGATCCGAAGGAGCGCTCCACTCGCGAGGTTCGTTTGAAGAGAAGATTTGTGGGCATCATGGGGACGAGCAACAGGCTTGAAAGTAGCCGCTTGTTCCGCAGGACGGTGCAAATTAAACGCTCGCCCAATCCTCGTCCAATCGACCGAAACTCGGCTCCTAACCTTCCACTCATCGGTCCCTTTCTTGCAGCTGGGCTATCAAATGCACCACGCAAAGGAAGCGACCGCTTCCAAGGGCAAGTTCCAGGACAAACTCAAGGGCGAAAAGACGCCCAAATTGGGCATCAAGCGGAAGGTTTGTGCATTCGTTTATTTCGTCCTTCTACTCACGTGTTTGCAGTTCGAGCCCAACGAGACGAGTGCGAAGAACGAGCACTCGAAGCACCTGGCCGTGCTCGAGAAGATGGCCGCCAAGAAGCCGAAGATCGACCAATCGCGCATCAACGCCGCCGCCGAACACTCCCGCAAAAGTGAGCACTTTCTTTCGGCCGTTTCACGAATAGATTCCTGTTTCTTCCACCCCCGTTCAACTCAATTCATTCCTTCCGTTGTTTGCAGGCCGCGACAGCGACGACGACTCGGACGACGGCCGCAAGAAGAAGCAGAAGACGCCGAAGAAGGTGAAGGGCACCGGCCGCAAGGCGGGCTTCAAACCCTCCAAGGGCGGCGGCGGTGGAGGCGCGAAGGGACGAGCGGGAGGCGCCTCCGGCGGCAAGAAGTTCGGCGGCAAGCGAGGCGGAGCGGCGGCCGGCGGCGCGCGGAAAGGCGGCAAGGCGGGCGGCAAGGGCGGCGGGAAGGGACGGAAGTGAGCGGGAAGACGTGATCCAGCCAGGCTATTTGTTGAATACTTCTAATCAATCGTTCTTCCCCGTCTGTCCTCTCTTCTTTGTTGTTGGCCTTCTTCGATTGTTGCACGTTTATTGTTGTTGTTGGTTCGAAAGATTATGGAAGTCAATAAAAATATTCCGCATTCCCGTCGAGCATTTCACTGGACATCCTCAGAGCAGCTCCTCAATTAACGGACGAACAGTCCCCGCTGAGAGGTGACTCCGAAGAGGAAGGAAGAGTTTGGTCGGTCACCGGACTGCCCGCTTGTTTCCCGGGCAGCCAGCTCGTTCTTCTTAATTGTACCTCCAAAGTGGGACGACGGCGATTAGGCCGAATGGCCGCTTCGGGCGGCAACAGTCGACGGCGAGCCGAAAAGAACGAAGAGGACGGAAATAACAACCGAATAGACACACGGAGGTTCCCACCGAGGAGTGCGTGTAGGTGAGTTCCCGACGGCACATTCCCCCTCCGACGGCCATCGAGCGGAGTCCAGCGGCGGGCGAAAACGGCCGAGAAAGACGCGAAGCGGCAGGTTGTTTCCGTTCTTGTCTTTCGCTTCCAAGCCGAAGAGGATGGAGTCGTCCGGCAAGGGCTTTTGAAACGTTTGATTATGGAGTCACCAGTGGATCGCTCTTGGCGTTGTTGCCGAGGCCTGTTTCCTCCCCAACACACTCACATCACCGGATGTAGACGGCCGAATCCAGAGATGATTTCACTTCCGACCGGGTGACTCACCTGCCGGCCATCTTCTCCGTTCTTTTCGAAATCCGCCGGTGGGAGCCCGACGGCGCCGACTTCATTTCGCTCGTGTATTTCGGACACGAGTGAGCGGAGGGTGGAGGGCGGGCCGAGTGTTGAAATTCGTGTGTTCGCCCGACGCCTCGGGCAATTCAAAAGAAGGACGAAAAGGGATTAGAGAGCTTGTAAAAAAGGAGAACGTGTGCAGTTTGTTTACAAGCAGCAACGAGTCATCGCTTCTTGGCAGCAATCATTCCCTCGACTGATTAGTCGTCGGATATCCGCTCGCTTTTTGCAGCGGAAAGAGCCGACGAACATTGGCGCCATCTTCTCTCCGTTCCTCCGGCCGCCGCTTCTTCGTCGCCGAAATCCGTCGGTCGTTTCGACTCGCGGGGACTCCATTGGCGGACCGCCTGTTTCGGAACGACGTCCCCAATCTCATTTCGGGGACGGCGGGCGAAAAGAACTTTGTTGTTTGTTTCCGGCCGGATTTCTTGTTTGAAATGAATGCGCGAGTGATCGTTGAGTTCATTTCTTGAAGCTCTCGGTTTCAGATGGCTTGAGCAAAAGAACGCGGTCCACCCAACGAATTCCCGGTGATTCCCAACTGCACGTGTATCTCCTCTCCTTTTTAACTGTCTATAACCCCCTTTCTCCCCTCTATTCTCTCGAAATGCGCAAAGCGGACTCTGCGCACTCCCTCGGCCGACCGCCGAAGCCCGAAGAATGCCGCCTGACGATCGAGCTGCCGGAAGACCGCCAGGGGCTGAAGACCTCGACGAGCATGACGAGCCTGAACGTTCGAATGAAGAAGAACATTCGGCGGATAAGACGTGAGTCGAGTGCCCACACTTCTACTCATTCCTTTCTGCAGACAATCAATGCGTTGGCGTGGTTGTAATGCTGGTGTTAGGAGCAACATTTCAAGGTCTCGCCTATATGGCTTCCGTGAGCAATGGCAGTAGGAGACAGTCCTTAACGAAAGGATTGCAGGTGTGGTCGGCCGAACTGAACGCCGAGCTGATCGAAGCGGCGGTCGCGAAACACGAGCAGTCGTTCAACTACAAGGTCAAGAAGGGTGCGTTCGAACAAGTGATCGTGCACTCGGTTGTGTATCAAAAGGGGCGAGTTCAAACGTCTCTCCCCCAGCCTTTATCTCGAACTTCTCTCATTCACTGACCTTTCAGCCGTTTCGGGCGCCCCGTCGAAGTATCTGATCGGTTTGCTAAACTTTGCGGGCCGAACGTTCAGCGCGATCGGCACGCTGATGCTCGTCCAGGTGGTGGTCACGTTCTGCCGCCGACGGAGAGGCCGCTGCATGCGGAGCACCGGCGGCCAGGCGGACGACATGCTCGCCGAACAACTCCAGGCAGACGGCGGCTTCAGCGAGGCCATCGGCGAGTGCTGCATGGGCTGCATGGTGCGTAGATGTTGAGCTATGGGTTTGCATCGATCGTGGGACCGTTCACGCTTCTGCTGTAAACGGGACGGTCGTTCAAACATGTGAAGTGGTCGCTGGTCGCTTCCGAAACAGCCGGGAGAAGCTTCAGTCTGTTTCACGGCAAGCAGGACTGAAATAATCACTTGCAATTGCACGTAAACCACGGCCCTCTTCGTTTTAAAGCCGCTTCGTTCTCCGGCTAATCCTCTCGTAACGAATTCCACTCCACGAATTAAATTGCTTCCCTTTTCGTGCCGCCGCTTCGCACTTCGAATTTCCATTTGGGTCCAACGAATTCCAGCGGCAAATCCCCGCAATTAATTCTCTCGTGTTGCAGAGCTTCGCCTAACCACCCACCAATGCGAAGTGGATGACGAGAGGCAAGGATGTCCGCTCCGAACTCCTGCTACTGTGTCGTTGAATTCCGAATGAGGCAACGGAGGGGCGAGAAACGAGAGGATTAACGCGAGCGACGACCACGCCCACCCATTTCTGTGTCCTCATTCATCGTAACGTTTCTTTTGACAACCGGTGATCTGCTTTCTTTGTGGTCTCTTTTTCCTTGAGCATCTCTCTAATCATGGTTTCTTTTGTTTTTGAAAACGGCTGCTTTGCACCCGCCCACTTCCGGTTCTCTCCGTTCGTCCCGCTGATCGCTGCCACTTTTCGTTGCTGCTGGAGCATATTGCTCTTTTTTCCGGTGTGCTTGATTCGAATAAACAACACTGCAAAGCGGCAGAAACCGTTCCGCTGCTTTACGGACTACATCAAAGCTTTGTTGCTGCGCGAAGGAACAATTCCTCGACCACCGTTCATTTCCTGCCGCTCGGTTCGTTACGATTATAATGCGGGAATATTCGATGGAAAGGCAAGGTTTCGGTTACTTTCAGCCAACCCCCACACCTTGGAGGATACAAAGAACGACAGCAAAGAATGTGCGAGAAGGGAATCGGTAGGAGCGGCTTCTTCGGCTTGTGCTCGTCCGCATCCACGCACTCCGCACTTCTTGGACGGTCATTTCCATGAGGAATGCGGAAATCGGACGTCTCTTCCCCGCCGTGAATTCTCGCTCGTTTCGATTTGAAATTCGAACCGCCGGCTGCCTGAAATCGAAGTCGAAAAGGAGCGAGCGGACGTGCGGAAAGCGCGAAGAGGCCGCTTTCTACCCGTACGGAAGGTTGAAAACACCTTAAACGGGCCGTCGGAAGCGAACGAAAGCCGTCGAAACGAGCAGCCGTCTTTGTTCCCCCCGTCGGGTGTTCGTTTGCGTCCTTTGTTTCGGTTGAGGAACGTCGGTTCGCCTTGGAAACGCGTCGAGTTGATCCTTCCTGCAGCCACCTGCCCTTCGTTTCGGTCGCTCGGGCAGGTGGCTTCGATTCGGGCTGTTCGTTTCGCTGTTCTGCTCGTTTGCACTCAACTGTGAACTTTCAATCGTCCACCACCACGCAGGAGGCAGTTGAATCGTCAACTCCCATTTCTACACTCGTGTTCCCGCCTCCCAGTCGTCGCCCAACGCCTCGTAATCCCCGCACTAATGAGCTCAATAAAAATTGCGTCCATTTTCGGCCCCCAAGAGTTTCCATTCGCTTCTTCTCGTTGAATTGCCCCAATCCCCTATCGTCCACCTTCCATTCATCCCTCCTGCTCGGCGTGATGTTCGCTTTCGGTGGGCGGGGGCGAGGGTGCAACGTCCAACGAAGATCATTAGCGTCCGGATTGTTTCTCGCTGCAGTCCGAACGAGAAGGCGTCATTTCGACCCTCCGTGGGCTTCCCACGCGATTGTTCACGAGTTTGTCGTCCCTTTAAGGCAACAAACAAACAAGCTTGAAATGGGTGAGCGGAAAGGAGACGCCTTGGTGGACTGCACAGATCTTCTTCTTTGTCCACTTCCTTGAGGGTTGATTGTATTTTCGTCTGGAATCCTCTCCACCGTCTTCTGCCCGCTTGTTGAACGCGGAGAAGAAGTTCGCGGTCTCCACTTTCGGTTTTCATTCGCCGGTTTGCAGATGGCCGCTTTCTTCGCCCGCCCGTCCGCCTCGTGCCCGCGGCCGAGGAGTGCGGAAGAAGTGCGGGGCGGCGGGAAGGCGGGCGGGCGGGCGGATTCCTCCCAACCGACCGGCCGGCCGACGGCGCGCTCCCGAATTCGGCGCCTGCCGGACGGTCGGCGGAGTCGAAATTCCGCCGCAGCAACAAGCGGCCGGCGGAATTTGCATTCGGGGAGGTCGAAGTTGAAAGAAGAGGCGGAAGGGAGAAGTTTCTTGTTTCTCCGCCTTCCGCTGCTGCTCGTCGTCTTCTCCTCCTTAATCCGCGTGTTTCTCCTCACTCTTCCCTTCTTTTCGCACTTCTCTTCGTCCTCAATCCCCTCATTTCCTCCGTTCACGCCGTCCTCATCCCCCTTGCTCTCGTTCGTCCGGCTGAAGTGGCCGACGGGCAGACAACTTCATTTCCGACGTTCTTTTGCCGTCGGTCACGAGTTTCGATTTGCGAAATCCTTTGCGTCGATTTGTGGTGGACCGGGCGGCAAGTGAGCTCTGCGTCGTTTGGTTTGTCTGGCCTTTCTTAGTGGGCTTTCCTTTTGAGGGGGTCAATGAACAGATCGCTCTTCTCCCCTTTGTTTTCGGAATTCAGACAAGATCGTTCTCTCATCTCTTCGTCGAGTTTACCCTGCTGGTCACGTAAACAAGAAGATTCCCACTCTTCTCTGGATCGTTCGGAATTCAGACGTCGTGTTTTCGCTGGAATCCGGCGCTCTCGCCATCCGCGCCGATTTTCCCACGCGACCGACCGGCCGAACGGCGAGCAGAAGCGACTCGTCCGAACTGCCCACCGGGTGGATTCGAGGAAGAACGAGGGGAAGACGGGACGAGGAGATGATGAAAGCCGTTGATGCCCGAAGGCGCCGAAGTTCGCGCTGCGGAGAGTGCCGAGTTTTTGTGTTCCTTTGTGCACTCGGCGCGCTCTTTTGGTCGGCTGCATTCAGTCCTTTCTTTGGCGGCCGTTGTCCCCATTCATCCTCTCGTTCGTTCGCTCGCTCGCTCGTTGTGCCGATGGCCGCGTTCATCCAACTTTCGGCACCTCCGACGTCCGCCGACCGTTGGCGGCACTTCTTTTGCATTTGCTTGTTGTTTGTTTGGAAGGTAGCAGAAAAATGACAATGGAAGTTGATGGTCGTGTTCATTGTCGGATTGCATTAGTTGGATTAACCCTGCTGTTCGTCGAACTCTTCGCGGATTTCAGTCGTGCAAGAATTGCCACCCCCCTTCTTACTCGTTTGGATTGCAGCTGCTTTCGACTCGCAATTCGAAAGACGTCTCCCCTTTTTGATCCACGGCCACTCCTCGACTTTCACGACGTTCTCCGCATTCCGTTGGCCGGCCGCCCTCAAGATGGGCGGGCAGCAGTCGTCCTTCGTGGTCGAGATCGCCGCCTCTCGCTACGGCAAATTCCAGGTGAGTTCTGCGCTTTCAACCATCGTGTACTCGCTCGGTCTAACGGCAATCGCTGCTTTCCACACACGTGTCGAAGAAACCTCTCAAACACCCATTACCAGACGGATTAACGAAAAACGATCCCCTCGAATCCACTTCCGCTCGGGCCAAAAGGCGTCAAAACGGCGGCCGTTCGCAGCGGGGCGGTCGGCAGGCCGAAAAGGCGGAAGTTTGCGCCCGCTCGTTCGAAACCGCGGGGCTCGTTTGACGTCAACGGAATCCGTGCGGGCGGGCGGCCGAACGTCGTGGAAGTGCGGGGGTTTAATTGTTTCCAAGTGACAAAAGAACGAGTGGATACTTCGTTTGTTTGCTGCTTTCGACCGAAGCGCCAAGACCGGGTAGTTGACTCACCATTGAAGACTTCTGTTTAATCTCTTCATTGCGCCTTCCGTTTCCCGAATCTGCCGCTTATTGTGTTCACGCTCTCAAAGCGTCTAATCTCCGTGCACTCATTTCCGTTTTGACACCTTCAAGACATTCGAACGCTCGCATTACCCACGCAAACATCAAGCTGTTTTCTTTGATGGATTCGATGCAATTCGACCCGAAAGGATCCAATTGCCGCCATTTCGGACGGAAATCCGCCGTCTTTTTGGCGGCAAAAGCGGCCGGAAGTCATGAGTCATCCGGCCGACGGTTTGCGGCGATTCCGCCGGGAATTCGGGCGGCTCTTCTTTCCGCGTTTCGATTTGCAGCCGAATTGGCCGTTGGGGAGCACGAAACCGAACGGATTGGACAAAATCTAATAGTGCAGCTGCAATATTTGCTTGCGGTCCAATCAGAGGTTGTCGGAAAGAAGTAATCTGAACGTTGCCTACTAAAGCGCTCCACGCACATCGATTAACAAAAGCCATTGGACTTTGCGTTCGAATTCGCAGGATTCGAAGTTCAGGCCTCGCTCTCCGTTCACCCGCGCTTCCGGTCAGTGAAACCTTGCCAATGCTCGCCGCCGTTCGACACGTGGGAAAGGCGGAAGTGGGTCGCTGTTCCGGCTGTCTCCCTCTTGGATTGGTTCACGGTGAAACCACCAAAAAACAAACAAACAAGAGCAGATCGCTGGCGTCTTCTGCAATTCGCTCGAAGGCCCACGATCATTCGTGCAGAAAGGAGGATTCTGCTCGTCGGAGCGGCGGGATTCGATTAGCGGCCGGCTGTTCGACTCCCACCGTTCATAATTGATTCGAGAGCAAGCGGGGCGAGCGTTCGTGGAAAGCCGCATAATCGAATTGAATCGTTGATCGATTCGGAGACACGAGAGCAAAACACGACCGCAAAACGAACGAACCAAAAGAAGCTGATGCTTAAGAGATCACAACGTGAACCCTGAAGGCTTCGGACACCCGCAGCAACCGTGGCTCTGATTCAACCGTTCGTTTCAGTCCGTTCCCCAAAAGGACCCGGACGACGAGAACGCGGCCCAATGGCGGATCACCGTGAATCCAGCCTCGGAGTTCGCGGCGACGGACAGCCTGCGCTCGATGATCAACCGGCTGTACCACGTGCAGAAGCTGCTGAATCCGTCGGACGTGCGGCAGATCCTCGCTGCCCTCCGCTACATGGACGTAGGGCAGGACGTCCTGCTGCCGCTGCTCACCGTCGTCTCGAACTCCACCGCCTACCCCGCCAATCAGGTGAGTTCTCGCTTTCGTCCGCCCACTCACTTCTTTCTAGTCGCTCCTCCGCTCGTTCGGCGTGACGAAACGGATCGTTGATTTGTTCAACGAGCGGACGTTGGATTGGCCCAAGTCCTGCAGGATCATGCTGCTCCAGTGCATCGCCAACATGGTCGGCCTTCATTCAGCTCGTTTGCATTCAATCCGCTCGTTCAGGCGGTGGACAGCGAGAACGAGCCCGTCTTGCGGCGGGCGATCCCGATGATCGTGCGGCGGACGGACTCGAGCGTCGAGATGGAGTGCGTGGTCGCCCTGCAGGCCCTCACGAACCTCTCGGCGTCGATCCCGCCCGCCCAAGTGCAGACCTTCGTGCCCGCCATCCCGCACTGCCTGAATCGGCTGTGGGTCAAGGGAGAAGTGAATCTGCACGCCCTCCGGCTCCTCGTCAATCTCGCTTGCTGCCCCGATCTCGTTCCGTACATCTTAGCTTCAAGGGTAAGTTCATTCGATTGAGAAGCAGAGAGACGTGCAGAATAGATCAATTCTTTTTCCGTCTTCTATCTACTTTTGTTTACGCTCTTCTGATTGCAGACGGTCACGGGAATCCTGTCGATCTTGGACGCGGACAAGGCGGACGTCCTCTTGCGGGCGGTCACGTGGCTTCTGTGCACGAGCTCCGCAGTGGAGGCCCTGAACATCACGTACGATCAGATCGCCCCGTTGAATCAGGACCCGTTCGGCAATCCCAACTACACGCTCTATCACACCCTCTACGGCTACCGCGGAAAGGCCGAGCTGGGCGACAAGTGCCGCCAGCTGGCCGTCGAGCACAAGAACCCGGAGGTCGCGAGCAAAGCTGCCCGATTGCTGGAGGTCTTGTCGAAGATCTCTCCGATGCGCGAGTCGCTGTACAATTTGGACCGAATTCTGCAATGAGTCCTTGACATTCACTTTCTTGTCCATTGATCTTCTTCTGTTCATCGATTGCTGTTCATGCACTTTCCACTGTTTTTCGTCCTCCATTCCTCTCATCGACAGGCCACTCCGTTTCCGAACGAATAGCCGTGAAGTCTCCTTTCACCCTCCATTCATTTCGAACTCATCTCGCAATAAACAAGCAACCTTCGAACGGATTTATTGGCAACAGACGGAAGACACTCGAGCACGAAAGACAAACGGCGGCCTTCAGACCGGGCGATAGGTCCCGATCACCGTGCGGCAGGTCGGACAAACATGCTGGACGTCCTGGAAGCAGCGAGTAGGCGATGGAAAGGCGGGGAGAACTCACGTAGAAGTCGGTGCACAGCAGCGGGATGAGGCAAATGCAGCAGAACAACGGCACCACTAAAAACGGAAGCAAGTGTTGTGTTCGTCTTGGAAGGTGGCCGAAGACGAACCCAAGATCAAGCTGAAAGCACGAGGATGATCAGCCGGTGAAGCGAGAGGGGGACTCACGCGATGGACAGCAAGAAGAGGCCGAGGGCGAGCACCATCTTCCCCTTCACAAGCTCCAACTCCGATTGGACCTGCAGGCAGAGGAGGTGAGAAGGCGAACGAGTGAAGGAAAGACCTCCTTGTTGCAACGAGGGCACATCAGCGTCACGGGATGGCGGCCTGCAAGCGAGAAGGAGGGATGAGAGGCGAGTGAGTGGATGAGGACGATCCCAAATACACCTGATGGGTGACCACCTGGCCACCGCCACCACCGCCGGTCGCGTACGTCTCCTGCGGCTCGATGTTGGACGTGGATCCCCAGCGACTCATCTGCAACGCCCGATCGTCTTCCGCCTTCCAGAGGACTCACTTTGAAGACGAACGGCAGAAAAAGAGAGCGGGAGCGAAAGGCGGCCAACCAATCGAGCGGACGAAATCGAAAGCAAGTGAACTCGTTCGTAACGAGCGAGCGGACTGCTAGGTGCTTCAAATGTGCATGAATGCGAGTGTCAGTTCTCGATGAGTTCGTTTCAAGAGCTGCAAGCGAATTCGTGGTTGTAAAAGTGATGGTTGCCGCCAAGATCTCCGCACCTTCAAGTCGCTTGTCGTTGGCGATCAGGCTATTGGGCAACCAGAACCCGAAACGAACGAAGTGGAAGACTGATTTAAAAAAGGTGCAACGTCGGGTTGTTTGCTCGTTGGGTCACGTTTTTTCTTTTTTGCTCGCAACGCGCCGGGTTCTCTTTTTCTGCTTTTTCATCCGTTTTTGCGCGAATTTGAGAGTACCAGAAAATTTTCGTTGTATTTGCTGGTTTGTCTTCATTTCGCGCGTTCAGAACTCCGAACGGCGGACAAGAACGCGGACGTCGCGTTGGACGCGAATGACGAAATCGCGTTTGGGAAGCCGAAGTGGAAGTTCTCCGCCTGCCTACTTCGTCCTTCTGCCCGCAAGGACGGGAGTGCAAAATCGGACGGCCTTTTCTTGTCGTCTTCCAGCGGAGAGTTGCTCCAGAAGACGCCACGAATACCCACGAATTCGTTCTATTTCAATGTTTGTTCGTTCTTCGTCTCTCTTCACTCCGCGACTTCCAGCTCACGGCTGCGGCATTCCTCTGGTCGGACGGCCGTCTGGCGTTTGACTTCAACGAGCACCACGGAGTGTTGGCGGTGGACCTTGTGTGGAACACCCAGCGGTCAGTCCTCTAGTTCTCCCCGAATTCGTCCGTTTACAGGACGTTCCCGGTCGAGAATCGGGGCAGAGATCGTCTGGAATTTGACGACGTGCAATTCGTGAACCCGCGCACCGCCATCGTCCTCGACCACCGGCATTTTTGGTTGCTCCGTTTGTCGGCCGACGGCGAGCGCTTCGAGGCGACCACTTTGAACGGGGAAGAAACTCGTGACTGGGCGGAGACGGCCTTCGTTTTCACACAAATCACGGGCACGGACGTGTAGGTGAAGCGAGTTCTGATGTACAGAGACGCCCCCATCAGTTCGATTTGTATCGTCCGGCTGGACGTCGACACCGCCCGCTTGGAGGTGGACTGGACCGAGAACCCGCAGTCTCGCCGCTGGCTCCACTTGATGATGAGTCCAGACTGGACTCGCGTGTACGCGGCCAGCCGCAAGAAATCGACCGTGTTTGACTCCTTCGACTTGCACACAAAGCAGTGGAGCAAGGCGAACGTTTCGAGCAAGGCCAGACACTCGGTTAGCCCCCTCGATCTCGAGCACTTCTTCGATTGCCGCCTTCAGTTGAAACGTTGCCGTTTGGCGTGGTCGAGCAGGAACGCTTTCGTCTACCAGGACACGCAATACTCCACAGATTTCTTCGTCTACCACTCCGATCTGGAGCGCCTCGAGTGGACGCAGCTTCCGATCACGGGCGACACGCGCTTCTCGCCGATCACAAATCTGGAGACGAAGGAGGACGAGGGGCTGCTCGTTTGCTGGAGGAACGGCGACCGCCACGCGATCTACCGCCTGCTCTTTAAGCGAGTCCCCCTCCGCCTTCCCTCCGATCCTCGCGATTGCAGGAACCCCGACTCGCTCATCCGTTTAGCTCTTGATGCCGTCCGAAAGCCCCGCCTCGATGTCGCAGGAGAAGAGGGCTTTCACGCGATCATGAACAAACGAGTGATCAGCCAACGCTTCCCTTCGCTCTACGCGAACATGGAGCCAATCCCCCCGTCGACGGAAGTGAGATGTTCGGCAACGAGCGCTTGTTCTATCCAAGGGGTTACCGTTACGACGTGTTCCTGTCAACCTATCACCCAAATAAAGCCGCTATTATGACTCATTTGCTGCTTACGGTAGAGATTGAGCCTGCTTTACGACGCGTTGCATCAGACTTTCGACGAAAGAAAGACTGCAGCATTGGCGGAAGCGATAAGAAGATAGAAGAAAGCGAAACGAGGCGGCACTCTTCGGATCACTTGTGAGCAAGCGAGTAAGAAAGACTGCTTTCGTTGCCTGTTTTCCTCGCTGATCACATCCTCTTTTTGTCGAGCGGACGTTCGAAGTGGTCGTCGCGTCCACGTGAACGGAACGGACTTCCGTTCGCCTCACCGTTCTTTGCCGTCTTCTAACGGGGAGAAGGCGACGACAAACGAGGAGGACGGCCTTATCGCACGAAAGTCCAGCCACTCCTCATGCGGACTCCTCGCTTTCGGACCGAATGGTTCGAAACGAAAACAACTGCTGCACCTTCAAAGAAACTCGATTGGAATTCGATCGGACGTGCGAAACGAGAGAAGCGGGAGGTCAGATGAGCGCATGAGTCCGGTGTTGTATTGCGGCGAGACTCAGCTTCCAAGAACTCCCCCTATCAGGCCGGAACTCTCCGAACTAATGCGGGTTGCGATCATCACGAGACGAACGAAGCGGCTCGTGACAAGCAGGAAGCATCTTTCTACGACTTGTACGAATGCTCGCCCCCTTTCCGCAAACAAACGTCATTTGAGTGGAAGGAAACAGAAGAACGATATGACGGAACGGAGAACACGAGTGGAGGAAAAGAGGATGTTGATCGCCTTCTCGTTCACTGCGTGATCATTCCAACCAGTTGGTTGCAAAACACGCCACAAAAGTGGAGACGGCTGGAACATCCGCTTTTAATCAACGCGTTCTGTTCGTCCAGTCGACCGTCTCGACTTCTTTTGGGTTGATCACGAGAGGGCGGCGGATCGTTCGGTTCATCGGTTAGTATGGGATCGAAGCGGGAGCTCGTGTTTTGTACTGGTTTCTTCTGGCTGCCCTGTTCACCGTTGATTTTCCCACACGTTGCGGGCGATCCCAGATGGGGGATTGGTTTCCCTGCCGCTGCACCCTCGTGCTCGCGTGTTTGTTCTCGTCGCTTTCTTGCATTCTTGCAACCGCGATTGTTTCTTTCAAAAGAGAACTCAATTAAAACTGTTCGGCTTCTTATCGCATTGACGTCAAGAGAAGGTGCTGATCGCCGGCTTCAGGGAGGCGTGAGACGAACGTTGGAGCAGGCGGGCGGGTGGCCGGCCATTGATCGTGTTTCGGAAGTCGTCGATCGCGTGGACGCCAGAATTATTACTTTTGCAAAGAGCAGAAGAAGGGCCAGAAAGTGTCGAATGCTTTTACTCACTTCTGTTCTTCGTGGTCCAACTGATCCAGTGTTCTTGTCTTTTTTCGGGCAACACAACCGACGGCAGCGATTCGGCGCCAGTTCTTATCGTAGCCGTTTCGTCGTCGCTAGTTGCGCCTTTCACAATGACTCACTATGCTTCAAGTCGCTTGTCCGCCGCCCCCGTCCGCCCGTGATCATCGTTCTTTGGCTACGGTGCTTTTTGTGCATTCCTCAAAATCCCATTCTCGGTCGTATCGCAAGCTCGAGCAAAAATAACCTAGCAGCAAGGCTATCGGTAAAAAAGTTGAACCGAGATAAAGATTCCATAAACGAAAGGTAAACGAAAGTTTGCAAAACGCTGCTGCAAACATTTTTCTTTTAACTTTTTGTCGGCGACGTCTGGTCGTCGAGCACGTGCTTAAGCCGTCTTCTGATCACCGATACCTGGTCCCTTCGGTGCAAAAGAACCAATAAGCAGCGGGCGATGGAAGAGAAGACGGGCAGTTTTAGACGCCGCCCAGTGTGCAAGAAGGTAAACAGGTCCCTTCCATTCTCTCTTGTTTGTACGGTGGCCGCACTCCGCTCGGCCGAATGATTTCGTTGATAGGGCCGGCCGCTCAGCTCCTTACGAGCGAGTGTGGAGGCCACTCCTCCTGCTTCATCGTCGTGAGGAGATTTAAGCAGCCGTTCGCTTCTCCCCACCGCTCATTATCGTCTTCTTTTCTGCAGTCTTGCGTGTTTACGAGAAACTAGCGTTTTTCATTTATCTCGTGAGTTTCAGACCATTTTACAAGATGCTGCCCGTCCACTCGAACCTTCCCGATCCCCTCGGCTGGCACCTCGAACGGAGTGTGCGGATGACCGCCTCGCAGCTCCACATTCCGATCGGCAAGTCCATCCGAACCCCCTCACCTCACTCGTTTCCGACTGCAGACCCGAACGGGTGGACGGCCGCCGATCTTCAGCGTTGGCTGCAGGCGGACGGCGGGCGGCTCGGCGTCCACGCGGCCGCTCTGCCGCCCGACTTCGACGGCCGCCGACTCGCGAACCTCCCGCTCGCCGAGTGGAGCGGCCGCTTCCCGCACGACGGCGGCCGTCTGCTGCGATCGGAGCTTCGCATTTGGCAATTCGGTTCGTTCGTTTTTGTAGTGTACATTTGGTTGGGAGCAACGGCGGAGTCGAAGGGAAGAGGGGATGTAGAGATGCAAAGACATTCGCACACTTGTTTCCTCTTGTTTTCAGCCGCATCTGGCCAGAAGAATCAGCCAGCAGACCGCCAGTTGCTGTCCGAACTCCATCAGCTGGCGGAAGAGTCCACGTGGTCGTCGGCCGTGCACACACCGCCCGCCTTCGACCAGTCGACCGTCTTCTCGCAGCACTTGGGCCTGCCGCCCCTCTCGTCCGTCTACTCCGCGCCCTCTCAGCAGTTTGCGGAGGGCTTCTGCTCGCAGCTCACTCGCTCGCTGTCGACGCCCGACGATCCGTTCGCTCCCGAGTGGGAGGACGTGTTGAGCGTCATTTCCGGCGATTCGAACAGCAATCGAACGTGAGTTCACTCGTCTTGCGCGTTGCTCGTTCTTTATTCTGCGTTCGTTCTTGTAGGGCCGACTCATCGACCAAACGAATGCCTGCGCGTCGTCCTCGCCGCGATCGTCTGTGGCATTACATCCGCATGTTGCTGGACAGTCCGGAGCACTACGGGGCGGTCGTGCAGTGGAAGGACCGCGAGGAGGGCACGTGGAAGATCGAGAGCTCCCAGCTGCTGGCCGACATGTGGGGCGCGCACAAGAACTGCCCGGAGATGAGCTACGACAAGCTCTCGCGCACTCTCCGCTCTTACTACGACCAGAAGATCCTTCTGAAGCCCGCCAGTCGGCAGCGGCTCGTCTATCAGTTCGCTCCGCACTACCGAAACTGCCGCTTCACTCCTTCGTGGTCCGTCGATGAGCAGCAGTGAGCGGTAGACACTTCCGTTTGTACATACATTTCTGATTGATTCTGTTTCAAGCTTGTACAATTATGGATTTTGTAAGCTTCTTTCGTTTTGTAAATGGATTCCTTTTTTATTGCTACGCTTGCCGACATATTTCAAGCAAATACGCTACGTCCTTTTGGCAATGAACACTTATCAATAAATCGAAGACACGAACGATCTAGTTGTTTACTTCCGCCGGCACCCCGTCCAAACCGACGAGAGAGCTACCGGAAGTCGAAAGAAACTACGGGACTAATGGATTTTGATCGTGCAACGCGGATCGACGGAAAGGACGCAATTTCCGTTCGCTCGCTGCGGATCGCCGCCTTCAGTCGGCTCTTCTGTTCGTTTCCGTGCGTGAATGCTGGACGAGAAGCACGTCTACCGAGTGGACGAGCGCGAGATGAACGGGCGGAACAACCGGCGAGCCCTCGGCCACTCCTTCGCCTCCCACTGGGCCGAACTCCCCCCGGCCGTCCGCCGACCGTTGAAGGGCGTCGTCGTCCTCTTCTTTGTTGCCCTCGTCTTCTTCTGCGTCTTCCACCGCCTTCATCAAACGAGTGAGTTCGTCTTTCGGAAAGCTCAATTGGTGGTTGTTTGCAGGAGTTTTGCTTCGTATCGACAAACTGAATGGAAGCCACTTCTTGCTGAAGCTGAGTGATCAGAAGTCCGTCCAGCAGGTCGAGGAGATCGTCCGCGTGAAGGAGGCCATCAGGAACGAGACCGCCGTTCGCCTGTATATGGGCGGTAAGTTCTTTCGATCAGCCAGCAGATCCGTGCACGAGTCACAGCAACCACGGGGATCCCTTAGAAACTTTGGCGGTCGCCGCGAAGTGAACGGCATTGCGATAAAACCTCTGCGGAACGCTTTCCAATCGATCTGATCGTTCCGTCGTCTTTTCAGCGGAACTCCTGAACGCTTCGCGGACCCTGGCCTCCTACGCGCTCCGCAACGAGCAGACGCTCCAGTTGCGGCTGGACGACGAGCTGCGCGTGAAGATCGTCTTCTTGCGGCGCTCGGTGGCCGTCGGGGCGATTTGGTTCGGGGCCACGGCGCGGACGACGGTCGGCCGAATGCGCGCGGAGGTCGAGAGCGAAGTGCAGACGAACGGGACGGCAATCACGTTCCTCTTCGGACATCACGAGCTTGTGGACGACCGGCGGACCCTCGAGCAATGCGGGATCGCGGAGGGAAGTCGCCTGTTCGCCATCTTTTGAGTCCTGAGGGCATATTCAGTTGATTTGTACGATTGATTTCTTCGATGTGGATACGAAGATTGATGTAATTTTATCCGCTGCCTGCAAGGCGATCCCGTCGTAATAAACAAGGCGATCTTCTCCCTCTTGGCGTTCCCACCATCCGCCATCCTCTCGCCTTCTTTGTCCCGACAGACGTTTGCGCAATGGAAGCGAGAGATCCGTCGGCGAGAAAACAGCCGGCCGGCCGGCCTCTCGATCGGGGGACGGCGCCTTTCGCAGGGCGGCGATTCCGCTCGCTTTTTTCGCTCTGCGGCCGCTCTCGGCGTCGCCGTCGCCGCTAATCGCTTGCCCACCCGCCCGCCCGCTCGGGCCGCCCGTCTGTCCGCGATCCGCCGTTACGTCCATTCGCCGCCGTCCATTTGAAAGCGATGGACCGCGAGGGCGGCGATGTTATTGCCCCCCGCCGCCCGTGACTCCGGCCGCCTCGATTGCCTCCGTTTGGTCGAGGGGCGCGTTTCGCTGATTCAAGGCCACGCGTTCGTTGCGGTTTGGCGGGAGTTCGGCGCATTGGGCGGCGAGCGGGAACGCCCGAAAGTTGCGAATTTCTCGCATCGTCTTGGGTCCAGTTGGCCGAATCCACTCGCTTCTTCCGGAAACTTCCGCCCTCCCCCTGCAGCCTGCGGCTTCGTGGGCGCGGCGGGAGCGAGCGGCTTGTTTTCGTTCGAGATCGGCCGCTCTTCATTTCGTTTGTTGCGCTCGCCGATCGTCGGCTGTTCGTCTGCTGCTCTCCTCGGAGTTCCCTCATTGTTCTTCAGTCCGCTCGCCCTCTCGCTCCATCGATGGAATACGCGGTGTTCTGCAACCGGCTCAAGAAGGCGGACGTTATGCTCCACCTCCTCCGCCACCTGCAGCACGAGCACTGCGTGGTGCTGTGCGACTCGGAGGACCTGTGGGTTTCTTTTGGTTGCTCCTCTCTATCCCGCGTGTTTGCAGGACGATCGACGTGTGGGAGTTCCTGGAGACGGAGGAGGTGCCCAGCGAGCTCTTCTGCAAGGGCATCAGCAAGGCCGAGCGCGCCCAAGCGCTCCAGTCGTTCAACAGCGGCCGCTCCCGCCGGCTGGTCGTGAGCCTCGCGGTGAGCTTTGCCGTCCCCTCGCTTCAATCAACCGTTTGCAGGCCGCCGCCGACCTGAAAGTCGCGCAAGCGGACCTCGTGTTCAACGTGCGCGTCCCGGACGCGAACAGCCGGCCGGTCGCGAGCGGCGCGGCCAACATCACGCTGCTCGGCAACTCGCGCGAGGCCGAGGCCATGTGGCGCTCCTTGCGCCAAACGAAGGCGCCGATGCGCGTCCTGGAGGTGGAGGACAACGACGCGATCCCCGTGGACCTGGTCCGCAATCACGGCTACTACGAGCGCTGCGTCTTGTTCATGGTTTGTGCTCTCCTTTCAGCGCCCATCCTCTTCGTTCCAGGAGCACCCGATCATCTGCGGAGCCGCCAAGGGCGCGAACGGCCGCCCGCCGCAGAAGACGGAGCAACCGACGGCGGCGGCCGAAGCGGGCGACTCGAACGCGGCGGAGCGGCCGGACGGAAGCGGTGTGCAGGACACGACGGTGGTGAGTTCTCTGCGGTCCACTGGCGGCTCACTCCTCCTGCTCCAGGCCGAGGAGTACCGCCCGCAGTTCGCGTACTCGGCCCGCAAGATGATCGAAATCCTGGACTCGCATTCCGAGGACTTCTACCGCGACTTCCTCCCGAAGATCCCGTGGCTGGACGGCGTGGACGGCTCGGTCCTGTGGCGCGAGTCTCCGGCGAGTGCGCGCACGTTGACGCGCCGCTACGTGCGCAACCCCGAGGCCATCAACCACCCGGGCATGTTCATCGCGACCGTCCTCGGTCTCAGCCGCCAGCAGCACAAGCACGACAAGGAGGGCATGCCCATCGACGAGGCGGGACTCGGCGAGATCAAACTCTACCAACGCTTCAAGAAGGTGAGCTCTACGGATGCAGTAGAGTGAAGGAATGCCTGTTTGCAGCCCTTCTACCTCTTCTCGCCCGAACTGAACGGCCCGTCGCCGCCCAAGCAGGAGGCTCGCCCCAACGGTCACCAGTCGACGCCGAAGAGCCGCCAGGAAGCGGGCGGATCGCAGCTGGAGGACGTGGAGCGCGATCTCGTCGACCTCTCGATCGATTTGAACCAAAAGCCGCTCCCGCCGCAGCTCCCGCCCCGCACGACGGCGGAGAAGCCGGCCGACTTCAACTCGAACCGCGAGGACCTCGACGGCCTCTCCTCGCTGCCGCCGAAGCAAACCGAAAGCCGCTCGGTGCACTTCGCGGATCCCGCCGTCGTCACGCTCTCGTCCGCGCACCTGCCGACCCACGCGCACGAGTCTGCGGCCGCCACGTCCGCCGACGAGCCCTCTTCGTCCGACTTCCACCGCCTGCACGTGGCCAAGTTGGCCGAACTGAGCGCCCAGAAGTGAGTCGCCGCTTCCCGTTCCCGCCTGTTCTCGCTCCTGTCCGGTCTTGTCCGTAGATGTCTGTTGTTTGTTTGGTTGGAAGAGAATGAATGTTGCTTTGTGTCCGCTTTGAGCGTCGTCCTAATCGCATAACACCATTGCTTATTGCCACTCGGTCCTCGCCGGTTGCCTGCTTTCTTGTTTGGGAAGCTTGGCAGTTGTTGAACGCTGTGTACGCTGCTTCGTTCTGCTTCAATCCACTCCCCCTTCACTTACTTCTCGTTCTCCAGACCGACGGAGCGCGCGGCGGTCAACTTGGCCGCGCTCTTCCGCCAGCGCCGATCGGCCGACGAGCACCGCGAGCAGATGGCCGAGCTGGACGAGTGGCGGGCGGAGATCCTCTCGAACCCGTGGGAATGAACGGCCCTCTCCTCTGTTGTTGTTGTTCTCTAGGAGGCGTGAAAGACGGGAAGACTCATTTGTTATTGTTAATCGTTGTATTTGGTCACGAACGGGAATAAACGGATAGCGTTGACTTGAAGTGCGCAAATGGTCAACGAGAAAGCCTGCGAATCTAAGCGATGGTCGGTTGATGACGGGCAAAGAAGCGAATTCTGCTCATGCTCGCCTGCCTCCCACCGAGCGAAAGATCGGGAGTTTAAACGACCCGCTGCTTTCCGTTCAATTGAAAGCGAAAAGGGCGGGCGGTCGTCTAATTCGAATCACAAGCAGAACGGCGGGAAGGACTCGTGATCCGAAGGTCAAAGAGAACGCCCGCATGTTCGGTGCAAACCGAAAGCACAGATGACGGCCTCCAATGGACCGCGATTCCTCGTTTTCGGACACGCCGAATGGAAAGCGGGGCGTTCTCCCGACTTTCGCCTGCCGCTCTTCCGCCCCGCCGGCTGCCCGTCGCGCTCGTTTGCTCGTCCGTCGGCTTCTCGCCGCCCCACGCGCCCGCTCGTCCGCCGCCGGCCGCCGGCTGGTCGCTCTGCTCGCGGGAATTCGCCTCCCGCTCGTCCGTCTTCCTTCCTGCCGCCCGCCCGCCGGTTCACGTCCGCCGGCGGCGGCGGCCAAACGCGATGTTTTTCGCGTGTGCAAGCCACGCTTTTCTCCGTCCTTCCGCCGTGTTCTCCCCTCCGGCCGGCCGGCTGTTTGCCCGCGGAACTCGTGGCTTTCGGTTCTTCGTGCTTCTCGCCTTCGGGTTTGATTCCTTTGCAATGGACGGGAATGAGTACGAACACGGAGATGAGTTCTGGCTTGCTAGAACGAAGATGTTTTTAATTGGTTGCTCGACGCTAATCTAGACCGGCGTTAATTCACATCAGCGAGCGGGAGTCTCGTTACAAGACTGGACCGCTTCACGGTACTTCCCGTACGCTCGATTTATTGGTTCGTTTTGTTCCCGATCGCTCGTCCTTGTCGCCGGCCGTCCGCCCCCACGTCTCGCTTTCCGCCCGCTGCCGCGCATTCCCGCCTTCCACTTCGCCGTCTGATCGCGCGCATTCCCGGCTGTTGCGGTTCGAAGAAGGCGGAAAGTTTGTTGCCGATTGATCGCCCGTTCGTCTTCCGCTCGGTCGACTGGAAGTCGCGAGTGCACGAGCGAAAGGCGGCGGCCGTCTTCGCTCTCGCCCGTCTGTCCGCGAACACGCCCGTTTCGGGTGAGAAGCCCAAACAAACGAACAAACTTCCCGCCTTCGTTCTCTCCTCCGCTTTTCGCACTCCTCTCTCTCCTCTGCTTTTTATCTACACTTTCGATTAACGTTCTCCTTCGTTTTCGTTTGATTCCGCTTCGTTTGATCGCGAAGGCGGGGGTGTCTACTAGTGAAAGAGTCCTTCAAGTTGGTTCGACTACTGACGCTGGAAATCGCTTCCCGCATG
Organism: Aphelenchoides fujianensis; assembly: GCA_024699865.1. Taxonomy (NCBI): domain Eukaryota; kingdom Metazoa; phylum Nematoda; class Chromadorea; order Rhabditida; family Aphelenchoididae; genus Aphelenchoides; species Aphelenchoides fujianensis. Next base: position 68,147 of record JAMPIO010000132.1, on the reverse strand, counting down.
ACGTGAACTATGTCTTCAAAAGATCGGTTATGAGCCTTGGGGCTCTCGGCTTTAAAGAAGCTCCGAACTTTGATTCTTGCTTTCTGCTTCCTTCCATCCGTTCGAAGAGCATCGCTTCCGAGCCCTGTTCGTCTTTTGATCGTCTGATCTTCTTCTCGAGTTCCTGATGCGGCTTACGCTCCGCTTTGTACTACACCGATGATCGCTTGTCCACTTGCAGCCGCTCGTTTGCTCGTCGAAATCCAAAACGAACGTCATCCGCGTCGCCCAAAACAAGATGACAATCGCCGGCGTGCAGGTGCAATCGGGGCTTCTGGGCGCCGGCTGCAGCTGCCCGCTTCCTCCTGGCTTGTGGGCGGCCGTCCACTCGCCTAGTGGCCGGCGATCATCCAAAATGGCCGCGATTCCCGTCGCCCGCTTTGTTCTCCGCCGTAATCCCCGCATTGAGGGCGGTGGCTTCTGATAATTGGAACTGCGGCCTCCTCTTCCTTCCACTCGCTTCTTTCCGTTTGGCCGCGAAGCGAAAAGAAGCAATGGAAATGTTTTATTCATCGCTTCCGTCCGCCGACGGTCTTCCTTCGATTCGGTCGGGCGGGCGGTCGTGAATTGAAGCGGGATTAATTTTTATATCAGCGTTTCCTCCTCCCATCGGCCTGCCGGCTTCTTTCCGCCGCACACAACAACCGGTGGGGATTACGGCGGGCGGAAGGAAGCGGGGAGAACACGGGAATCGTGACCTCCGCTCCATTTCGGTCCTTCCGGCCGAACCGATCGATTCCGTTCGCCCCTGCTTCGTTCACGGTTTGCATCCATCCGCTGATTACCGTACCGTTGGGCCCCTTCCTTTCATTAGCTTCTTCTTTTGGCCCGCTTCCTGCGGGTTCTCTTTGGAGTCGCGCCTTGCCGCCCGGCCTCGTTCGTCGTTCCATTAATAAGAAACGAATGGCCGGCCGCTGGCCAGGCACAAAGCGGATCGTGCAGCGTGGCGGATTAATCTCCTAATTCGGCGAATGGCCGCGAAGCCAAGTGAGTAATGAGCACGAAGGGGCGAGATGGATGGCCGAATGTAAACGGAGAAGTAATCAGCCGCCCGGCCTCGTTCCCGTCCACTTGTCGCCTGTTCGCCGCGTGTGCAAATGCGGAGAATCCCGGCCGCTCGAGCGCATTCCATTCGACGAGACGAGCGGCCGGCAGATGGAATCGTTTTGCGGTCGATTGTGTCCCCGCCGCCCGCCGCGTGTTTCTGCTCGCGATTCGGCCAACGACGCCGAGCGGAACGCGTTGATTCACGCCGCTCGCCTTCTCCTCCGCTTTTGTTTCTTTCGGAACGGATTCAATGCGAGAGTTTCTTCTCGAGTGTGTTGTTCGTGTGTGGATGCGAGTGTTTCTGACGGCCCGCTTCGCGTCCACGAAGCCGCCGAACGAGACGAGCGTTTTGCATTCGGAATGAGCGAAAGTGGAGGTCGTGGCGAAGCTTCGCAGCGACTGCACCTTTCCGTCGACAGCGATGACTTCAGGCGGGCGGGCAATCGCGGGCATAAGCCGTCCGTGTGGTGCGGGTGGATGGCGGGTGGGGAAGCGGCTCACGCACGATCGCGCCTTTTTGACGTCCTCGTTCGAGCGGGCGCCGGGGTGCAGCGACCGACGAACGCTGGGGTTCGACAGTTCGCGATCGAAGCGGCCGCTCGGGCTTTCGGGTCGCTCGATTGACGCAAAAGACGCGAATTTGAGTCAAAATCCGGCTTCGTGGCGGGCGGAATTAAGCGGCTTGTTTCGAGTCGTTCCCGCGCCCATTTCCTCGCGGGTTCTTCGAAACTTTTGGCTCGCCGATCAACCGGCCCAGCAGGCGGCTGATAAGCGGGGATGCGCGTAAATACCCGACCGTCCACCCGCCTTCTCCACTCTACTCTTGGAAGTAAGAAGGGTTCCTCATGAGCACGTCTGAGCTCCAACTGCTTGCCTTGAAGATGAGGATTGAGAAATTCTAACGCCCGATTTCCTTGAAGGCAGAAACCGCGTGTAAAAGTGCAATTCCCGAGTTTTATCGCACTCTTCGAGGGATCTTTGTTGGTAAGAAGGGAGCTTGAGCGGAGATCGTGTGTTCTCGCTTCGTTTGCCAACTACCGTGTTTCCGTTTTCGGCAGTAATTCGTTGGCCTCTGCTCCCTTTCGTTCGAGGATCAATGCCCGACGAGGCGAACAGCCAGCCGCCGGTCGATGGACGCGGCCTGTCATCGTTTTTCACCCCGTCCGGCTTTCGCCCCTCGACGGCCGGACGGGCGGACGGGCGGGCGGGCGGACGGGCCACTTGTGCTCGCCGCATGGACGGGCGCCGTACAAAACCGCCGAGGCGAAAATTTGTGGTGCGGCGGCCGACGTCACGGCGGTCGGGCGCCGGCGGCCGCTTCCGCTCCGGCCGGCCGTCTTCCACTCGGAGGCGCGAGGACGAAGAAGTTCGCCCGGCCGTGACGGCGGCGATTACTTTCCGTCGTTTCGTACAGCCGGCGGTCGCTGGAAGACGGCCGGCGGCTGCTCGAAGCGATTCGATCATCGACGGGTTCTCTTCCTTGCTCGGTGTTAAAAGGGCACGAGAAAGCAGCGGAAATTTGGCCACTTTCCCTCCATTTCGCCGCCTTTTATGGCTGCATTCATTACTCGAATGAATCCACTCGACTGCGGGCCCAATTGACATCATTAAGCTGCCCGCCCGGTCTTCCAACAAACGAGCGCCCGCTTCTTTCGACCGTTCGGAATCCCACTCTTCTCCGTTTGGTTCGCTCTTGGATTCTCCAGGCTCGTTAACCGAGAAGAGCTCCGATTTCTGCAGTGGGTTGAAGAGATTAGGTGGCTGGATAGAGGCTGAACTGGGGACTTTCACTTGATTTACCGCTCTTGGCAGGTGGTTAACTGGGAAGTGGGCGAGAATGCTCAAGTTCGACCTCGCTGTTGATTCGCGATTGGGCAGGGAGTTCGGAACATCCCTCCATCCCTTCCTCCAACCTTGTCCTCCTTCCACCGACTTCTTCCGTCGAATTAATCAGCGGGACTCGACGGAAGTCGGGCGGTGGCGGGCGGCGGCCCGTTCGTGTCAACTTCGTTTCCATCAACGCGGTCATTCGCGGCCCTCGCGGGCGGCCGCCACGTCGAGACCACTTGAAAGAGCGGCCGTCTGCACGCGACGAACGGCCGGCCGGCGCTCGTCGTTGGTGGTCGACGGCGGTGAGATTCCGCGGCGATTTCACAACGCGGACGTTCGTCGACGAAAGCGGCGGTCCGAATTACTCGCAGTCGGCTGAACTCTGCGGGCCGCCTTATCGCCCTCCGGACAGCCCCTCCTGCTGCTGCACGGCCATCTGCTGGACGGCTTTCGTCTAACGAGCTCGACGGTCTTCATTGTCAGGCGTGCTCTTCGTCGAGCTGCGACCTCGACGGTCGACCGCGGCGGGAACGGGCGGTGAGCGGCTTCTGCTCGCGAGTTCCCACGTCAACACGACGGCGGAAAACGGGCGGCTGCGCCGTTCGAATTTTCTCACGATACGATGGAACGCGGAGGTCTTCGAATTTGGACTTTTTGACTCGCCGCTTCGAACGGAGCGCCGCCGCGCTTCCGACGTCCACGTCACTTCGAAAACGGCGCAATTTTGGTTCCTCTTCGCGCGTCCCGTTGGACGGCGGCGGCACGTTTGACGCACGACGGCGGCCATCCGCGGGGCCGAACGTCGGGCCAAAAGTTCGCGAAAATAACGAAGAGGACGCGCTCCCACGCCGCCGCCGCCGCCGTCCACGCGCTGTTGGCCGCTTGGGCTCGCCGAAAATGAGCGGAAGCCCTTTCGGACGCCCGAAACGTCTTCTTCCGTTTTTTTGCGGATCGAACACACGCAAACGAAACGACAACGTCCGTTTTTCTCGTCCAGACGCACGGCGGCCGTTTTCGGATTGAAGGCGGAAGAAAAATTGTTCGTTGTCTGCCGAAAAAAGAAGAACGACGGCGGGCCGGGGGCCGGAGGTCGTGCGGCGGAGAGGAGCCCTACGAAGAAGATCGATTTTTGCTCTCGGCTGTCCGTTTCGGCAACGAAGAAAATTGCAATTTCGATTTGCGTCAATTAGCAGCTCGTAAACGGAAAGCATTCCACGCGAGGGCCTCATTTTCTCATTTCCTTTCGCTTCCGCTCTTCGCCAACTCGACGGCACGCTTTCGGCCGAACGAATCGGGCGGAACGCCGCCGCGGTTTTCGCGGAAGCTGCACGCTCGGGCGGACGCCGGCCGCCACGCTTCGAGCGTTTGTTTCCCGCCTATTGGGCTTGTGGCCGCCGAAGCCCAAAAGGCGCCCGGTTTGTTCGCCGTTTTCCGCGCGCGCAGCGAAGAAGTCGGCTGGGGGCCAATTCGCGCACGTCGGCCTCCACTCGCGTTTCCTACGGTCAAGCGGAATTATTCGGTTTTCATTCGAGACGAACGAAAATCGATTAGGCGCGCTACTGCCTTTCGAGTTCGGTTGTGACCAGGAGCAGTCTTGTCGTAGAATGTGTACGCGGATGAAAGGACCTTTGCGTGACTGTTTATTGTTCCTGGTTTCTTTCTCTTGCGAGCACCTGTCGTTTTGTGGACGTGAACTTTGGGATCGTGAACCATGGAACGAGAATTGATCTAATCGCTTTTGCCTGGCTTCAGGTTTCGTCGACGCGTGAGGCGACCGTCCCGTCCGCCGCGTGCACCGACCGCCCGCCCGTCGCCCCGAACGGCTCGTCGTCAATCTCGGGCCGCCAGAGGCGCCGATCGCCGTCAACCTCGTGGCCGTCCAGCCGCGAACACCTGCTGAACCGAAGGGCCCGCCGGTTGGCCGCCCGTCCGCAACGAGCCGCCCGGCCGCCGCATTCCGCCGCCCGCCCGCTCGCCGTCGTCTCTCGCCGTCGCGGCCAAGTGCTCCGCCGGCCGCCGCCAACTGCCGGCCGCCCGCGAAGAAGCGTCCGAGTGGCGCCCGCGGATTTCTGCCGGCCGCTCTCGTCCGCCGCTCGTGGCCGTCCGCCCCGGCCGCTCGTGCTTCCCTTCGTTCGTCGAGTCGAGCGGCGTCGTTGTCGTCGTTTGGCCGCCGCCGTCTTCTTCGCCCCCGACGACCTTTCGGCCGCCTTCTCTCCCGTTCGGTCGACGGACGGCGCGCGTAGTCTCGTGGAATCTGCCCCGCATTTCGCCCGATCACCCGCAACGAACGCCGCCTTCTGATCGCCGGCCGCTCGTCCGTCGCGCCCCGCACTGCTCCCGAGCGGAATGGTCGCCGTGAACCACACGCTGCCCAGCAACATGAGCACCAAGTTCAGCGACAACTACGAGGTCAAAGAGGAGTTGGGCAAGTGAGTTCTTTCCACTCGGTCGAGTGGTTCTTCCCTTTTCGTCCCGCTTGTTGCTGCTCGAAATCAAGCCGGAGAGAAATCGATTCTCCGTTGGGATTTGTCCCCTCGTCCGGTTTCCATAGCTACTCGTTTGATTCGGGGACTCTTCTTCTTTTGGCCGGGCAGCGAAAACAAACAGGAGAGAGCAAATGGACGGCCTAATCACTCGCCTGTTCAGGGGCGCCTTTTCGGTGGTCCGCCGTTGTGTGCAGAAGTCGACGAACATCGAGTTCGCCGCGAAGATCATCAACACGCGGAAGCTGAGCACTCGCGGCAAGTCCCCTCGCTTCCGCCCACCAAATGAGCGGAAACTTCAGACTTCCAAAAGCTGGAGCGCGAGGCGCGCATTTGCCGCAAGCTGAAGCACCCGAACATCGTCCGTCTGCACGACAACATCCAAGAAGAAGCCTTCCATTACCTAGTTTTCGACTTGTGAGTCCTCCTCGTCATTATCTCTGTCAAGTAATCCCTCCTTTGTCTGCAGAGTAACCGGAGGCGAACTGTTCGAAGACATCGTCCGTAAGTCCTCCTCCTTCCTTTTGGTTTGAAACAAAGCGGAAGGAGCTTGTGCCCGAAGAGCGCATGACTTCCACTTCCAAAAACTAATTACGCGATCGCCCCCTCGCGGCCGCCCGAAACAAAAGGACGACCGTAGGCTTCCGGGCGGCCGTCTAATTGTGTTCGGGGCACGAGCAACGGAAGAATGCGATTAGTTTCTGGATTAAACACTCGTTTCGAAACAAGTGGACCGCAGATGATCGTTTGTCGTTCAGGCCGCGAGTTCTACAGCGAGTCGGACGCCAGCCATTGCATCCAGCAGATCCTCGAGTCCATCGCCTACTGCCACTCGAACGACATCGTGCATCGCGATCTGAAGCCGGAGAACCTGCTACTCGCCACTCGGGCCAAGGGAGCGGCCGTGAAGCTGGCGGACTTCGGGCTCGCTATCGAGCTGCAGAACGGGGCCGACGCGTGGTACGGCTTCGCGGGCACGCCGGGCTACTTGAGTCCCGAGGTGCTGAACAAGGAGCCCTACGGAAAGCCGGTGGACATCTGGGCGTGCGGTAAGTGCGGAGATTCCGTCCATCTATTGCCCTTGCTTTGCAGGCGTCATCCTCTACATCCTGCTGGTCGGCTACCCGCCCTTCTGGGACGACGAGCAGAACAAACTGTACGCGCAGATCAAGACCGGCGCCTACGACGTGAGTGCCGCAAGAGAATCTCCTCGTTCATCGCGTGCTTGCAGTTCCCGAGCCCCGAATGGGACACCGTGACGCCCGAGGCAAAAAGCCTCATCGACAGCATGCTGACGTTGAACCCGAAGAAGCGCATCAAGGCCGACGAGGCGCTGAAAGTCCCGTGGATCTGCGTACGTCCCGCCCGGCCTTTCGCCCTTTGACCGGCGTGTTTAGAACCGCGAACGCGTGGCCTCGGTCGTCCATCGCCAAGACACCGTGGACTGCCTACGTCAATTCAATGCGCGCCGGAAGCTGAAGGTCAGTCGGGTTGCGAGCAGCGGGCGGACGCTCCACTCCGTCCTCTTCCTCCCTCCTCTCTCTTCTTCTTAACTCCGTTGAATGCTCTTCTCCTTCCTCCTCTTCGCTCGGGGTTCTTCGAGAGGATGCGTGGGTTCGGGGGAGTCCCTCGTCCGATTTCGTGTGGCTTTCGGTGGGCTCCGCGTTCTCGTCTCCAAACGATCGGCAGCTCCGCCACCTTCCCGGACGTCCACGCTTTAAGCGAAACACGGCGGAGGGCTTTGCAGTGCGTTTGGCTCCGTTGGAGCACAGTAGACTAATATCTTCGGATTTTGGGGTTTCTTCTTCTTTCTCACGGCCGGCGATTTTTGCTGTTGAGCAACTCGCGTGTTTGTTCCAACTTCCACCGTTTTCTTCTTCCGTTCACTCGTCCGAAGGTGTGTGTCTGTGGTTTGTTGCGTCCACGTGCCGTTCGGGGTTGTCCGTCGTCCGTTTGATCACGAGAAACACGTGGGCATTCGCCGGAATGGCCACGCGCTTCCTTCCGTTCGGTTGTTGTTTCGTCCACGTCCCACTTTCGTTCACTCCCCCGCATCCACTCGTCCACTCCCCTCCCGTCGTCCCCCTTGATCTTGTTGGTGGACGTTCATTCCCTTCACACACAGGCCGCCTTCGCCGCCGTCACGATGGTCAATCGGATGAGCAGCGCGTTCCGGAGCAACCCGACGAACTCCGGCGAATCCCTCTCGCCCACCTCCTCGTCCGCCTCGCCCTCCGGACCGCAGTTCGACGCGACGCCCGTGCCGGCGGGCTCCACGACCGTCGTGCTGAATCGGAGGTCGCCGGGCACGACGACGACCGTCCAACCGGTACGCTCTTGTCCTTCCTCCCCCGCTTCCCCCAGCCCTCTCGTGCCTCCGCCTCCCGAAAGAGTGCAAACTGGGGAATGAAGTGAATTCACTACGATCAACGTTCCACCCAATGCTTCCCACCCGTTCGTCGCTTCTAACCCCCGGAAACGTGACGCTTTGCACTTCCACTAACCACCCGTGTGTTTCCCCTCCTTTTGCACTGTGGTCGTTTGTTTGTTGTACTCACTCGTCAGCGTTCGTGTTGCAAAGATGGAAAGAATGCACAGGCGGTCGAAGAGAAGCGGGCTGTGGTCGTTTCGAGAGACTAATGATCAATGCGGCAAATGAATGTTGTGTTCCTAACCAGTGGATGATCGTGCTTGTGGCCCCTGACCGGACGAGTGCTCGTTTAAAATGTGCTTATGCTTCTCGCCAACTTTCCACTTCTTGCCGTCTTTCTCTTTCTTTCCGTCCCTCACTAACCGCCTCTTCTTTCCGCTTTCCTCCTGTCCTTCCGGCCGCTTTCTCGTTCTTTCGCTTCCACTAATCCGCTAACAGCCCTCCGCCTTCTCGCTGTTTCGGAGCGAGCGCATTGGGGGAGATGGAGCGTCGGAGGGCCGATCCATGGGCTTTCGCTTCCTTGCGACGAGGATCCCGTCCGAAAATTCAAGAACACAACTAAATCCATTCCAGTCGGTCACTTACGATTTCAACCCAAACCCCTTCAACAAACGCTTCGCAAACAACGGGCTTTCTTCTACTCACTTCCCACTCCCGACGCCCCCTTCCGCAAACACACGACTCTTCTCGCAATGATCGGATCGTGCTTTCAGGGCGCCATTTTGACCACGATGATCGCGACGAGGAACCTCTCCAGTGAGTTTGCTTTCAATTGAACCAAGCGTGATGGACGGACATGCCAATCAACACAACAAAGCGTCGATTGAAAAACAAACTGAAGGAATTCCAAGCAAACAAAACGAATTCCTTCCCTGAGCTTCAAAGCAAGCCATTTCACGCCGTTGAATCACGTGCGAAGTCGTTCAATCGGCGAACGCAAGACGGCGAATCACACACCACATGACGCCATCGCCTGCCTCGTTCACTCGCTCGACCGTACTGCCGAACTGTCGGACGGAATGCCCAGGAATAGACACGCGAATGTACGAATCCGCCGACCTTCTGCCCACGAAACCCGACGGATGGGAGCGCACGAGAAGCCCGACAGAAGCGGACGGCCGTGGATTGGCGGACGGGAAGGGCTTCTCGTCGGGAAGTGAGTGAGTGTGCAGGTGTGCGGCGGTTCTCCATCGTTCACTCACCTCCTCGTCGTCCGTTTCGTTTCGAACGGTCGGCGGCGGCCGCTTGAGCGTCGCGTGGAATTAATCTCCCCCTCCCTCCTCCTCGTCGTCGTCGTCGCCCGGCCGTTTGTTCTTCCGCTCGGCGTCTCGAAGGAAGCCGGCCGCTTCGTTCAACCTTTCCGGCTTCGCGACCGCCACTCTTCTCGTCTTTCCGCTCGCCGTCGTTCGAACTCGCCGATGACCCGCCTTCCTGCCCCACCTGCCCGCTCCTTCTTGCTTTCTTTCGTCCGAGATGGGCGTTTCCATGGCCATCGGCCGGCTTTCTTTTGCCACACGCCGTTTGTTCGCCGTTCCAATAATTGCGGGTTGTGTTGAGACGAGAGGGGAGAAGCGTTGGCCAGCTGACCGTCCTTTCGGTTGCTTCTACTCCCGCCATCTCTTCCACGCTTCCATTCGAAGAAATCGCCGCTTTCCGGCCAGCAACCCCCGAATTTGCCGCCGATTGTTCGCGAAGTGGGGGAACGCCGGCAAGGCGCCAATCGGGCGGATTTTCGCCTTCTGGCCGGCCGGCGGGGGCGAACGGCGGCCGCGGGTTCTTCCGCCTTCCGCCGCTCGCTTTCGTTTGCGAACCGCTCGCCCGCCGGTTGCCAACGGCCGCCCACTCGCGAGCACTCGGAGGGCAACGGTTTCACGCGCCCCGTTCAAGAAGGCCGCCGGTGCTCATCGCGCTCGTCCTCTTTTCAAGTGGCCGAAAAGCGGGTGATCTCCAAGATTGCTTGCGAGCTGTCAGTTTTTTCGTCCTCTACGCATGGAGATCAGTGATTACGCGAGAACAGATTTGTTTATTTGCTCCACGTTGAGGGCGGCAAAATCTTTTACTCAAACGGTCGAGGGTATCAGGGAATCGGCACCCCTTTTTTGCTACTTGTCTTCGACGCTTGCTTTACGTGACCTTTGCTTGAGGATGATTACTCGAGTGAATAAAGACGCCACTTTTGTGCTTCTCGCCACAAAACGAAAACAGCTAGCAGTCGAGCTGTAAGCATCCTCCTTGAATCTATCGACAAGACTTACCATTAAACGAGTCTTCTAGCTTTTGCTGATTCACGCGTAAGACAAACCATTTAAAGAAAGCGGGGTTTACTGCCGCTCGCCTCGTTTGTTTCCGTTTGATCTCGCGAGTTTAATTCGAGTAAGTGGCGCGTCTGCGAACACGCTGCTCTCCGCTTAATTCGGTGCGCGGGTGTCGTCTGGGAGGGGGCGGCATTACACCCGCCTTCCGCTCACTCACTCGCTCGATCGAGCCCTTTTTCTTGCTTGTTCCCGTCGATCGATCGAGCCGGGCACTTCTTTTCGAGTCGTCTGATCGCTTTGCGTTTTGCACTCCTTTCATGTGTTTTGAGATTAGCGCGATGAGCGCGCAACACCCGAAACACGAGCGGAAAAAGAAGCGGAGTGTCGGCTCCAATTTCGCGTTCAATTGCACGCCCTCCGGTGCGGCCTCGGTGACCACTCGCTCGCCCACTCTGGGCGGCCCCTCGGAGGTGCGCGCCGAGGAGAAGAAGTCGCGGTCGGGCAGTCTGTTCCGCTTCACACCTCGGCACGTGGTCGCGGGACTCGTCGACTTGGTGTCCGCACATCGCCGCGGGCCGAAGGCCGCCGAGACGCGCGATGGTCGGCGGTAAGTGGGCAGCACGGGGCTCAGTACTTTAACCTTCTTCCTGCCCTCTCCTACTTGTAATGATTGGCTTGCTTCCTTGAAGATCCTCGCACTCCGCCGCAGCCTCGACTTCCGCTCGCAAGTCGTCGGCTCCGTTGATTTCGGCCGCGAACTGCGGCGTTCGGGCGAGCGGGAGCGCGGCGGTCTCGCCGTCCACTCGCTCGCTCGCCGAACCCAAAGCGGTCTCCACGTCGACGTTCTCCGTGCCGGCCGCCTTGGCCAATGCGGACCGTCCGTTCAGCTCGTCCGTGCACGCGGATCTCCTGCGGAAAGAGGCCGGCCGGGCGACCACAAGGAGCGAGGGACCGACGAGGATGCACGAGGAGCCGACCACTCCGAAGGCCGCCCGAACGACGAGGACCGACCAGAAGATCGAGAGTGTGCGCGTGCAGATGGCCGACCTCAACCTCCATCCAACGAACGAGCAAGGCAAGAAACAAAGAAGGCCAACGAAATAATTGAAAGAAGGAAACCGTTGACCACGAGTATTCATTGATGGTGAGAGATCGTCATCTCCTCCCTTCTTTTTTTGCACTGATGCCCCTCCGGTTCGCGTGTTGACAGACGGCGGCCATCCGTGGGGAATCCGAAAAGAAAACAAAACGCGGAGAAGCCGAATTGTTTCGTTGCGCGCTCAATTCTTTCGGAATTCCTCCGCTTTCTTTCGGTCGGCCGGCTTTCCGCATCGACGCGCCCGTCCGCCGGACGAACTTTCGGCGACGTTCGAACGAGCCGGCCGGCATTCGCGGCGTCTTCCGCGCGTCCTCCGGCCCTCCACCGACGTCGCGGGCGGCCGGACGGCAACGAGCGAGCGGCCGGAAGGCGGCGGGATGAACGCCCGCCTTTCGCTCGTTCTCGAGTTTGGACGTCGAATCCGTTCGGTTGGCCGCGGGCGTTTCTCGCCGGCCGTCCCGTTCGGGGACGCGCGCATTCCGCCACGCGGCCGTCCGGATTTGACGAGCGGCAGATGGACGGCGGGCGAGCGGAGAAGGCGGCCGTTTGCGGTCGTGAACGACTGCCGGCCGGCCGCGGGCCTTCGGGATGAAAAGCGGGATTTTATGGGCGTCCATCCCGTGTGTTTTTACGCCCCGAACGACCCCCTCGAAGGCCCGCGGGAGCACTCCGCCTTGCTCACTGGAGGCTGACCAGCCGGCCGAGTGATTGCGGGCGGGGCGGGCGGCTGGTCGCTTGCCGAGCGGCCGGGTACTCAGTTTGATTGAAGCCGGCCGACCCACTTCCTCCCGTCCGCTTTTTTCTTGCGGATTGCTGGTGGTCGCCGGGCGATTGGTCCCCCGCCTGCCGTCGCCACCTGCTCGTCCGGCCGGTTTTTTGGGGCCGAAATGGCCGCCGAGCTGCCGCCTCCCGCCGTCCGATCGGATTTTGATCAAGCGGCCGCATTTCGCACTTTTGCACGAGCGGCGGGGCGCCCGAAGCCACTCGAAAGCGAGAGCACGAGATCCACGCGGTTCTGCTCGCTGCTCGCTCGTGCTCGTTCGCTCTCGAAAGCGATCAATCCGAACGAGCAGGGGGATTTTCGTGCACCTTGTCGATTTATTGACGCCAGCGAGCAGCGTGGAAGCGGCAGGAGTTTTCGTGAACCGTTTCGCTCGTACCACCAATTTTGATTGCAAGGCGTCGTTCTAGCGCTCTTCGATCTGCGTTTGACTTTCAACTCAAAATAATGCGGACAGAAGCGGCGAACATTCTCATTCGATTTCGCGGTTGCGAGCGATGAACGGCGACGAAGAGTCGCGCTCTTCTGCGGGCGGCCCCTCGAGCTCGCTGGAGGACGTCCTCGAACTGCTGCGCGCCGCCTGGCCGCTCGTCTACGTCGCCGTCGTCGGCATCGGCGTGCACGTGTTCGTCCAGCGACTTCGAAGGAATGCCCTCCTTCCTCACGAAGAGGAAAGGAAGGACGGCAGAAGGGCGAGCACCTCTTCCCTTCGTGATGAGCGAGCAGAAGCCGTGGAGGAGGACGAAGAGGACGGAACGTGGCAAACGCCCGCCGAACGGCCGGTGGTGTTCGACGAGTCCGCCCGCCGCTTTCGCAGACGCGAGACCGCCGACGACGAGCTCCGCACGCCGACTCAAAGCCGCCGGCCGCCGCCCGTCCGCATCGATCCGAACGTCGCGCCGCTCCACCCGGCGGCCGTCGAGCAGCCGACGCCCACCGAAAGCGACTCGGGACACGCGAGTTTCTCCACCGAGGCCGACGGCTTCCTGCCCGTCATCCGCGTCGTCTTGAGCGAAGTCGAGCGGATGACCAACGCGCTACGGGCGGGCGACAAGGAGGAAGGCGGTACACTCCTCGCTTCAAGTGTGTTCGAAACAACAGAAAACCAAAGAAAGCAATGATTGGCATGTCCGAACACAAACGAATCAACCCGCTCTATCGCCTATTTACTGATCCGTTGCTTTCAGGTCGCAATCTCCTGAACAAGAAAGAGGCCCCGCCGTCGACCATCAAAGAGAGCTCGGAGTCCTCGCAGACGATCGACGACGGCGACGGGGACAAAGGTGAATCTTTAGAGCAGCAAGAAACGGTTGAAGTGGTGGAAGCGGAAGAAGGAAGCTTGCCGTGATTGTGATGGTAGAAGGAGTGCGAACAGGAGAGAAGTGTGTGCATCTCCTTCGTTCGTACGTCCGTCCTTTGTGTTCATTCCGTTTTGCTCCCGCTTCTCCCAACTGTTCGCTTCGTTTCGCACGTCGGTTTGCTTTTGGCCGCAGTTTTTACGTCCGCTTGCACCTCGTAGTTGGATTGGAATGATGTTAGTAACCCGTCCTTTCTTCCTTCAAGCTTCTCCTTCTCTCCTTCCGTTTGTCCATTCGTTTGTTGTTGTCAACAGCGGCGCCCAGTGATCTCCGCTTTGATTTCGATGAGTTTGCTTCCGGCTGGGTTTGCTTCAGAAATATCCTTTTTGCTTCTCCCCAGCTGTCCTGTTTGCGAAACGAGCCGTGTTCTTTGAGCGACGATGAAGAGACATGGATGCTCGAGGGCACGGTTCGGATCGCAAGTTTGTCCTCGTTATTAACCACGTACTGTTGTTCGTTTTGCGCTTCTTTCCGATCGCTTCGATCCGCACCGTTTTGCATCAATGATTTTAAAAAGCAGTGATCACGAAGCGATAGGAAAGAAGGCTCAGTCTGCTGTCGTCTGTTCTGTCCGCTTCCCTAAAGAAAGACCGCCGAGTGTACTGACCGCTTATCTCGATTTGTTCGCTTGTTCTGAGAGGAGAATAAACCCGAAAGAAAGGAGATCGTTTGTGTGTTCCCGGCTTCTTGTTCACGATTTGTTCTTCCTTCCGTTTCCTCGGCAGTACATTCGGCGGTCTTTCGCCCCCTCTTCCTGCACCCTCGTTGTGTGTGGATCGGCTCTACTCTCATTCCGTTCGATCGATCATCGCTGTTTGTTGTGTTCTTTGCTGCACTCATCGATCGTTGACACGACTCACTCTTCCGGATGTTCATTTGATTTGGGTGAATTCGTTCGTCTTCTTTCCACTCATCACTTCCTTCGGTTTCTTTCAGTGACTCCACATTGTGCTTTCTTTCCATTTGTTCCTCCTCTGGGTTCACCTAATCCCCCTCCTCCACTCGAGCATCGGGGCGCGCGCACTAACAAACCGGGGGCGTGAGTGTCGTAAATCTGGGCCCGGCGAGGTTGATTGGAAGGATTAACGGTCCTCCTTCTTGTCGGTGTTGTTCGAAGGCGTCTCACAATTCGGTGTAGTCGGTTCTGTTCGATGATTTCGGCCGGGCGGGGCACGCACGTTGGAAAGGGCGAGTGTGTGGAGTGCCCGGATGGACAAGCGACGGGTCGATGCGTGTAGATAACTCCTGTTTCTTTCAACCAACCCTTCACTCCCGTCCTCACACTCAATCGTTTCATTCCCGCAGCCGGCGCCTCGACCTTCCTGAAGCATGAGAACACGGTGGTGCGGGTGGACACGGCCGTCTCGTCCGCCGCCCCGCCCAAGGCGGCGATGGCGCCGCTGATGAACTCGATCGCCTCCACGGCCTCGTCGCCCGCCGACCAGCGCCACTCGCCGTCCGCCGGTCTGCCAGGTGAGGAACGGGGGTCCCCGGCGCCCTCCCGCTCTCGCCCGCCTTCTCAGTCCCCAATTCCCTCCTTTCTCTCTGCTTCTGTCCGTCCCGCTCTTCAACATTCCTGCGATCAATGTCCACTTCTTCGAACACCCGCTTTCTTCCGTTCCTTTCCGTTCGCTTTCACGTGCACTCTCGGGAGAATGGTCCGTTTGAACGCGAGATTAGGGGCGGCGCGTTGCGAAATGCAATCGCTGCTTCCACTTCCGTCCGTCAGTCTCTGGGATTTGCACTTCAATTCCGCGTTCTGTTGCTGAAGAGAGGGGATGACGGCTCATAACCGTCAATTTTACGGCCTTCATTCGGCGCAGCAAACTGCTTCGCGACAAGCCGAAAGCGGCTCCACAGCCGAGCGGAAACAGCAGCCCGTTCGGAGTGCCGCCGAGGCGACCCGCCGCTCGTGACGTGGCCACGCGGAACATCCGCTCGCTCGTTTCGTTCCGGACGGGCCCGCGAGCGTTTTGTTTTGACGGATCGCAGCGGCTCGTTCGGGATTCGAGCCGAAAGCGGCGCTCGGGGGCATTCGAGTCAAAGCGGAGAGAGCGGGCGGCTTCCGTTCGAAACGAAAGAAGCGGCTCTTCGAAGGCCTTCGGGTCGTTTGGGCCCGGCCGGCCGCAAGATGTTCGCCGATTCTCTGCGGCCCTCCAACGGGCCACTTCGGAATTGCGGCACTTCTCGTTCGAAACGGAGGGATGCGCCCGCGTTCCGCTGAATCAAACTGCGGGACTTCCGATTCATTCCGGCGGCCTTTCGCTCGAGCGGCCGGCCACCTGTCGCCCGCCCGGGGCCGGCTGATTGAGCATTCCGCTCGTCTTGCGGGGCTCCGATTACACTCGCCGTGTTTCTTTAATCTCCGCCCGAACTTCCGCTCGGCAGGCGGCCATTCCGCTGAAGGGCTGCTTTGTTTCGATGATTTGTGGCCGTCTCAAAGACGAGAGCGGGGTGGAATCGAAATTCACGAGACGAGAGCGATCGGATTGCTTTGTGTCGTCGCACGATGTCCACTCTTTTCACTTATGCTTTGCTGTGTGAGCATAAGCGCAATGGGCGGATCAAAGCGGGTAATCGAATGCTGCCTGCGGGTGAGTGGCCGCTGGAAAAGCCGTCCGGTTGCTCTCTTCGCCCTCCGCTTTCCGCTCGTTCCACCCCGCCGGCCCGCTTGTTTGCTTTCCGCCGCGATCTCGTGGGTCGGGAGTCCAAACACGCCCGCCGGCCGGTCGATTCCTCCGAATTTCCGCCCTCGAATCGGGTGTTTTCGTCGACGAGCGATTCTTTCGCTGTGTTTCGTGCAAGAAGACCGTTCTTGAGCTTCTCGTGAATCCAAATCGCGGCTTTGATTCACTTTCAAGTTCCTCTTCTGCAGCACCGCCCGAGCGACTCGAGGTCGCGCGTCAGACGGCCATGCTCGAAGCCGTCCTCAAGGGGCAGGTGTTGAACCAGGCGAATCTGAACGGAAAGAAGTGGACTCCGTTGCCGCCATCGAGCGAAAATCGAAGTACGCGTAAGAAAAAGTGGGGTCGATGAAGAGGTCCTCGTTTAATGAACGGTTTTGATGTCCCTTTGCAACATTTCCTTTCTCAATACCTTTCCCCCGCTTCTTTCGGCTATTCCCCTTTCCGAATTCTTCTTCCACTCGGGATTTTCTTCTGCTTGCAATCAAACAGCTTCTTTCCCTCCACCTTCGGGTGGCATCCTTCGCTACGCACTCTCTCCCTCTTCTTCTCAGCCACCCGCCGCTTTCTTTTGTTGCTTCGAGTCCCGATGGTCTGCTGAGGGCTGCGGTTTGCTTCGTCCTCGAGTCGTCCGAAAAGGTGGCCAATCCAAACAGCGTGGTCTTGTGGCTGTGGTCGACGCTCTCGCTTTTCCCCATCGAGCGACCGCCAGAACAAAGCCGCAGAAGAACGAACAGAAGGGCTCTCTTTTGTCTTTATTTCCGATGTTTTAACGGCGCCTAATCTCCGCGGATTTCAGCTCAAAAACAGGAAATCGTACGAGTAACTCAACAACTTTTGGACGCCATATCTTGCAAGGACTTTGACGCTTACTCGTGAGTCGTCTCCGCAAGGACTGGAATGAGTGACCGCTGTTTGCAGACGCCTCTGCGATCCCGCGATGACCTGCTTTGAGCCGGAGACCTTGGGCAACTTAATCGAGGGAATGGACTTCCACAAGTTCTACTTCGACAACAGTGAGCGCTGCTTCCGCTCGTTCGTTCACTCCCGCTCTTCAGGTTCGATTTCCGCGTTGACCAACTCGACTTCGTCGCGCCCCTCGCAAATCCACACGTGAGTTTTTTTGAATGCTTCCTGATTGCTCGTTCTTTTGTGCAGAACGCTGCTGAACCCCAACGTGCACATCATGGGTGACGACGGGGCGTGCATCGCGTACGTCCGGCTCACGCAGTACGTCGACAAGTGAGTTCTTTCCGGGGCTTCAAGGGCTCATCGCCGTGTGGTTGCAGGAACGGCGACGCGCGCACTCGACAGGCCCAGGAGACGAGGGTTTGGCACAAGCGCAACGGACGAGGCTGGACGTGCGTCCACGTGCACCGCTCGGACGGCTCCGCGTTCTCGCCCTCCGGTCTCGGGTCCTCCCAATCCACGCATTTTCACTGATTTCTCCTCGTTGACGACAAGTGAACGGTTCTTCCTTTCGCGCATTCATTCAATGCTCGCTCGTTTCTCCTCCGATTGCCCCGTGCGTCCGTTCGTTGCAGCCCGCTGCGGCTGACGAGCGGACTTCCGTTTGTTCTTCCGATTCACTGCTGCTTTTCCCGCCTGTATTTGAGCGCCATCGTCTTCTTTCGTTTGTTGTCGGTAGAGAAGAGCCGTCGGTTTTCCCGTTTGCTTCGATTCCGCTTGTTTCGACCGATGGACGGCCCCGTTCTTCTCACGTCCCGGATAGCCACGTTCTTCATGACATAATTGCGCGCTCTTGGGCCGACTGCTCGTTCGATTCACTCCGCTCTCCTCCCGCAGTCCCCCGACGTCTCCATTCAGCAACTACGGTACTCTTCCGTTCGATCCCTCTTTCGTCTAACTATTCGCCCGTTTAGTGGTGTATTTAAACTGAACACAAAATAAACAAGAGTTTTACTTCCGCTCGAGCAAACGATGGATGAGTTTCGGCGGAGAACGAGGGTACAAGGCTCATGATTCAAGCGATATCCTTGTGCTTTGCATTCGTGCGTGCAGGCGTCGCTCCAAGCCTCGGCGAGCAAAAGCAAGCGATTATGAAACGATCACGCGACGGCCACAAGGTCGGCGCATTACTCACCCCTCGGCCGGACGGGCGAACGACGACGCGTGTTCCCGAAAGTTTTGAAATGAGTCACGCTTGCTTATTTTCCGTGTTGTCGACAATCGATGGCGTTCGCGTAGCATTCGGCCGGTAGAACAAGAATTGGAGGTGAATGCCGCTTGGTTTTCAGTCGGTGTCTCAAAAGGACAGCCGAACAGCAGCAAACACGAAACTTTCCGATGGATCAACAAGCTTGGGCAGGGGAATAAGACGACACGACCACGAGATTGCAGACACAAGCGATGATCACGCCCGCAACCACTCGCCTTCTTTTGTGTCTTCCGTTCGGACCGTAAAATGCGGGCTTCGCGTCACGTCCCGCCCCTTCGGACGGCCGCCTCGTGCGTCGTGATTTCTGCTCGCGGAAAGCGCCGAGAAACGTGCGTTCGGCGGAAAGAAGAACGTCCTCGTTGCCCGCTTCTTCTTTCCTCCGATTTGTTTTTGAGGAAGCGGCCAACCGGCGGCGGTTCTTCGCCTCGACGATCGACTGGAGGCCGACCGGCCGGCCGGTGGGTGCGGCCTTCGATTCGAATTCTTCCGGTCGTTCGCTCGCTGCCCGCACTTTCCTTCCCCGCCGTTCCAATCGGCTTCCCTCGGCCGGGTTAAGCGGCGGCCAACCGACGGGCGCTGATAACGCCGACGGGAAGCGAGAGAACGTTCGTCGTCGTTCATCCCGCCGCTTGGGAAAAAGCGAGTGGGCTCGATCTTCCTTCCGTTCGTCCGTCCGTCCGAGATGCTCTCGAAGTCCAACGAGAAGTTCGTGGTGAAGACGCCGGTGAGTGGGCAGAAACGGGCGGCGTGGGTGAGGGTCTTTGCAAAATGATGTCACTTGTTTTTGGCGTGCACGAGCTGCACGTGAAACCCGACTTGCTTGAAAGCACGAATGTTTCGTTTCGTCCACAACCCCGTTGCTTTCAGCCGATCCCGTTCGCGGTAGCCGTCCAGCGGCACAACAAAGCGGGCTGCAAGATCAAACTGACGGGCGCGGCGAAGCCCGGCCGCGGCTTCGGCATTTCGTTCAATCGGGACGACTACGTGGTTTTCCGCCTATACTTCGACTGCGAATTCAAGCGGCTGCACTTGTGTCGGGACAACGACGAGTCGCTGGTCGACAGCCAGGACTGCGGTTTCAACTTTGCGCAGCTCTTCAAGCTGAAGGTCCATTTCGAGCCCGTCCTGCAGGTAGGAAGAAAAGCTGGCCTCCACTCAACCTTCTTTTGTTCAGATCAAAATAAAGAACGGTCCCTCCTTTTCGGTGAACGGGATCACGCCCCTTCTGACGAACGTGAACATGATCTGCGTGCACGGCAACCTGGTGGTCGTCAAGGCACTCCTCCAAAAGTTCGTGATCTGCTCGGACGACGGCGGCTACCGAACGAACCCGGCGCCCGCTCTCCCGCCCTCGCCGCACGTCCCGCAGCCGCAGCAGCACGCCGCCCAGCCCCCGCTCGGTTTCCACCATCCGCCCCAATCGTTCCCCCAACAACAACAGGCGGTCTATGACTCCTCCCCGATGTCCCCGAATAACTTCTTGCCGCACATGATGCCGGCCGTCCCGCCGCCCTACAGCCACCATCTGCCCATCTACAGCGGGGTGATCATCGAAGACAAGGACGGCCACAATCAGCACATCCTCGAGTGACCTTCAACGAGCAAGGAGTTGTATGGAGAAGTCTCCTCACTCCGTTCTGTACGCACTCGCTGAACCGACTTCCCATTCCGCCTACTCGTCAGTTCTTTCTGTAAATAAACTCGCAAGCTAGCCGACCGATAGCTCGTTTATTCCAAAAGTTAGTCGAACGGATGCGCGTAGTGTACATCGATTGGGGAGAACGACCGCTGGAGAGGATACCCGCCTAAAGAGAGCAGAAGAACGAGAAAGGACGATCACTCCATCCGCTGCACGTCGGCGAGCGCGTTGCCCACAAACGAGCGCTGCCCGAAGACCACGTGGCGGAAGAAGTGGGGCGCGCCGTCGGCTCGGCGGAACTCCTGCAAACGGGAGAGAAGTGAACGAATGGACGAAATGAAGAGCGCTTACCACCGCGTACTCTCGGATGATCTCTTCTTCGGACTGCCGCACGTGCGAAACGCCCAAGAAGTCGCTTTGGTTGGCCCCCTGCTCGCGGCGCCGCTGCACGAACGCGAGGAGATCTTCGATGCGGAAGTTCAGGCGGAGCGGCTCCACGAACATCCGCCCGTGCCGGCTGAACACGCCGTCGATCATGATCGTGGTCGCCCTGCAACGGAGAAGAGGGTTCGTTCGTTCTTGCAGCAGCCGAAACTCCAAAGAAATCGAAGGAACTCACGACAAAAAGGCGGGCGTTTCGAAGAGCCCGTTGCCGAAGTGGGCGGGCAGCGTGTTGCGGACGTGCTCGAAGAAGAACTGCTGAGCGGAGAGCACTCGGCCGACCAAATGGTGCCATTTGGCGACCGACAGGTACTTGAGGCTGCAGTTGTGGACGAACACCCGCTCGACGGGGAAGCCGAGGCCGAGGAACTCCTCCAGCTTCTCGACGAAAAGGTCCGTGAACGTGAAGTTGATGAACACGAGGTGCTTGACGGTCGCGTCCCGCACCAGCCACTCCAGCCGCTCGTAGAACGCGAGCGGCGGAGTGAACAGTTTGGAGGAGTAGGCGTTCCGCTGGCGGTAGATCTCGTGCGGCGTCCGGCCGGCGCACACCTTCTCGTAGACGCTCTCCCGGTGGTCGGACACGAAGCGGAAGAGCGGGTCGATGTGCGGCAAGTGGCCGCGGAAGCGATGATGGCAGGGGTATTTGTACGGCGGGATCACGAGCGGGCGGTTCGCTCCCGCCCCGCGACGGGCGGCCAGACGGCGGCGGCCTTCGGGCAGCGGGGCGGCGAGATCCAGTTCGGGGATTTGCGCTTGACGGGCACGGACGCGGGGGACGGGCAGCGGTTGCGCCTCCATCGGCTCCTCTTCGGCCGGCTCCTCGTCCTCCGACTCGTCTTCGTCCTCCTCGTCCGGTTCCACTCGGCGCGCGGGAGGCGGCGGCAGCACCGGGTGGGCGGCGTTAGCGCCCGTCGCCGGCACGGGCGTTTTGTGGACGATTGTTCGCTTCTCGATGCCCGTGATGTCGCTGAAGCAAGCGAGCAGAATGAATGAACGGAATAACGGAGACTCACTTGTCGACGAAGTACTTCTTGAAGGCAATCGTCTGCACGCGGTCGCCGGCATCGGCCTTGATTGTGAACTCGCGGTGGGAGGAGAGCTCGAGCACGTCGATCGGCCGCGTCTGCATTTGAGGCCGACCGACGTAGTCGATCACGTGGTTCCACACGCGGCACACCAGCCGCGCGCTCTCCAGATCCTCCCGGTCGAGCATCGAGAAGATCCGAATCGCGCAGTTTGTGGGCACGACCACCGACGGCGCGTCCTAAAACCAGCGAAAATGATCGGGGGAATGGCGGTTTTGGGGTCGCCTCCAACTGCAACCCTCGTTGCTTCTGTCATCAACCATTTGGACCCTCCACCGAACCAAGCGGATCGAAAACAAATCCCCCGGGAAAACAAACCGAATCGAAGAGCGTCGCGATTGCTTCGTTTCTCGCCGCATTTCGCTCTCGAGTGCGCGCGGTGGAGGCGCGCGGCTCGGCGGGCGTCGATTCCGTGGCGCCCATTTGAACGGTCGAAGATCCGAAGAAGCGAGCACCGAAATGAGGTACGATTCGCCGTTCTAATTGCAAAATCTCGGCGCTGAAAGGCGGCGGAAATCTCGCGTCTCGCCGGCAGCTCGCTGCGAACTGCGCTTTTCGTTGGAGAAGCGGTGGGCGTGAGACGAGGCGGACGTTCGAGGTTGCTGTCTCATCTTTAGTTTCTGTTGGTTGTCCTCATGAACGTCAGCCGATGTCGCTCGATTGTATCCGTTTATTATCCTCGGGTATTTACAACAAACAATCGAGTAAAGCGCTAAGACACATTAAGTTAATCGTTTCCCTAAGATTCGCAAAGGACAACCTGAAGATTCGTGAGAGGAATTTGTGCACAAAAAGCAGAGGGGAAGCAGAAGAAGGAATTAGGAGTTCGTAGGCCGTCGGTCCAGCTCCTTGCGGATTTCCGAGCGGATCTCCGCGTAGTGGCGCCGGTTCTTCTGGGTTTTCATGACGCCGTCGAAGATGTCCATCAGCTGCCCGCCGAGCGGCGTTTGGTGGTGCGTGTAGTTGAAGAGGCCGAAGAAGCGGAGAGCCAATTGGACGAGTTCACGAGCCTGAAGCAATCAAATCAGTTGATTCCTTTGCGACAAAACGAACCTCGTTGTTGTCCGACTCGACGAACACCGAGTGGCTCAGCTTGCGGCAGGTGGCGCGGTAGAGCGTCTCGGCACACGCGCGCCCCAGTTCGGCCAGCGCGAACGGATAGCCGAGGTCGTTGAGGAGGAGGTCGCGCAGGTGGTTGGCGAGCCGCTTGAAGTCCACGTAGCCGCCGCCCTCCTTGCCCGCCCGCTCCTTCGCGTACGGCCGGGCGATGTAGACGGGCTGCTGCTGGTGGCCGAAGGACTGCCGGCCGAAGTGCTCGCAGAGGACCTTCTCGAACACGTGGACCAGCACGTGCGGCGAGGCCATCCGCGTGGCCACCGACTGGCAGAAGGACTGCACGCAGTAGGTGGACTTCAACGCCAGCGTCGTCCGCATCAACGCGAGGATCTCGGCCTTGAAGTCGGGTTCCTGAAAGCGGCACAAGTCAACGAGGAATTCGACGGAAAGGGACTCACAGCTGAGAATTTGACGTAGTCGCGGGTCTCGTCGAAGTTCGGAACGCCCATCTTGTCCAGCGCCCGCATGCCCACCTCGTACGCCTTGTACAGCCGCCACTCCTGGGCGTTCGGCGGGACGGCGGGCGCAAAGAAGCGGGCGGCGCCGTTCGGGTGTTTGTGACCGCCGAACCCGCCGCAGTGGAGGACCTTCCCGACGTTCATCTGCCCGGAGGGGAGGAACTGGACGTTGCGGAGCGGAACGACCTCCCCCGCCCGGCCGCTCATCATCTGCTGGGACCAGTTGGCGAAGGACATCATCTCGCCGGTCCCGTTGCCGCCCATCGGGTGTTCGGGTGGGGGAGCGCCGTGCATCGCGGGCTGCAGGTTGGGCGCCGACTGGCTCGCGTGCAGCCGGTGCGGGGCTTCGGCCGGCGGGTAGGCGGCGGGCGGCCCGTTGGGCGGCGGCGCGTACACGTGCGGAGGTCCGTTGAGGCCCGCACTCGCCGGCATCGGCGGGTAACACGGCATTTGGGGCGGCGGGAGTGGCGGCCCCTGGACGAACGGCCGGTTGTTGAAGGCGAACGGGGGCGGCGCCGCTCGGAAGCCCCCGTACTCCCACGCCTGTTGCATCGGGTGTGCGGAGTAGAAGGGATGCACGGGATTCGCCGGCCGCATCCACACGGGCGGCTGCAGAGCGGACGGTCCGCACGGCGGATGCCCGAAGTCCATGGCCGCCGCCTCGAGCTCTCCGACGACCTCGTTCGGTTGAGCGCTGTTGTGAAGCTCGAACCAGTGCTCGGCCACGTGAAAGAGGATCTCCGGCGAGATCCCGTCGTGCTTTGCCACCTGAACACGACCGAGAATGAAAGAGAGGCGGGAAGGAACGAACTTCTTCGATCGTCTCGCAGGCCTTCTGCAGAATGGGGATCGTGGAGTCGCGGCACAAGTTCAGGGCTTTCTGGCAGTCCTGTTTGGTCATCCGATCGGCCTTGAACATCGCCGAGAGGAGGAGGTCGGCCGTGAACGGGACCAAACGGTCGTCCATCGACTGGTGCGCCTTCTCCACCAACGCGACCACCTCGCCGGCCGAGAAGTGGTGCTCCCAGGTCTCAACCACGATCTGGAACGCGTCCGGCCCGATGTCGATGATCTGTCCGAGCAGCCAGCCGACCAGCCTGCAAACCGAGAGAATGATTGAGGAACCCAAACGCTCGGCTCACATCGAGTAGTGCCGAGCCGTCCAGCCGCTGCTGTCGACGATGTTGTTCACGCCTAACGCGTACAATCCGATGACGAAGGCGCACATTTGGAGGGGGCCTGCAAGCACACACGAATCACTCGGTTCTTCAGAAGAATGAACCCACGATTCATGGCCACCTGGCCGCCGTTGAACGCGTCCACCACGTTCATGTAGTTGGCCTGCTGAGCCCCGCCCGCGTCGTGCATTAGCTTTTTGGCCATTTCGAGCAGCGAGTTCGTGAGGTCGTCGGAGGCGTACTGCAGGGCGTACGGGGGGATGCGCACTTCTCCGTAGGTGGCGGTCGGGCGGCGGCCGTGCGACTGCAACGGCCACTCGACCACGGCGATGCTGCCGGCCGCCGAGCTCTTGGAGGAGGCCGACGAGATCGGGGCGCCGCTCAAGCTGCTTGATTTGCTCGTCGAGGCGGAAGTCTTGGTCGAGTGCGAGTCCGAGTAGCGAGAAGATCCGATCGACTGGAGATCGTCGGCCGCGTTCCCGCTGTCGTTCGCGTCGTGGGCGGCCGAGAGGTTCGACGAGGAGGTGGGCGGCGGCGAGTCGGCGCGTTCGAACGAGCCGCCCTCCTTGCCGCTCGACTCCTTTGTGTGGGCGTTGGACTCGGCCGACGAGGAGGCGGTCGAGGCCATCCGCTCGAAGACCGCGCGCCGGCCGGGCGGTTCGCTCCGTCCCGCCGCGTTCAAATCGGTGGCCGCCTTGATGATCGCCGCCTCGTGCAGCCGCCAACACGTGCAGAACGAAGTGGGCAGACTGGAGTTGCGGCAGTGGGAACACGCCCGTGCGAGGATCGCGTTCGTGCCCGCCCCGCTGAAAGCAAGCGGATTCAACGGCCACCGCCTTCGATCTCTCACCCGTAGATGCAGTGGACTTGCGGGTCGAGGAAGGCGTCCAGGATCACGTTCAACTTGTCCTTGCTGCTCGTGTTCTTCGCCAACAACTGCAGCGTGAACTCGTTCCGCTGCCGCCGCATGCACTCGAAGAGCATTGGGTACTGCCGCTCGCTGAACGACACCCGCATCTTCAGCGTGCACAACGCGACGGCCATCGCGAGCTCCTCGTCCGACAGCGAGCAGACGGCGCTCGTGTCCACGTCCGACTGAGGAGGCGGCCGAGCATGGCTGAAACACGGCAGTCGAATCAATAAATCGACAGACGATTAAAGGGGTCGATGGTGGCGAGTTGCTGTGTGCAAGAGAACGATTTCGAATAAACTCGCCTGCTGGTTGCCTTTCCGCCTTCCTTTCGAGCGGCCAGCGCTTCCCAGACGAAGTGGGCGAAGAGAAGCGGCGGGACGTTCGGCCGCGGCAGTTCGGAGGCAGCGCCCGCATTTCTGCGCAGGAAGTCGACGGCCATCGCGCGGATCGCGTTCAGATCGTGGGCGTTCGGACGGATGCCGTGGCGGAGGAGGGCGTACAACTCCTGCTCCAGCACGAACATTTGGACCTCCAGCTGTTTGGTGGGCGCGGGTCCGCGAGCGGCGAGGAGCGTGCGGACGGCCAGTCGGAGGGCGTTCGAGTGGGCGGGGAAGTAGAAGGCGGGCGGCGGGCCCTGCGTTCCCTCGGCGGCCGTCGGCGGCGTCATCGTCGGGCGGAGGGTGACCGGGCAGATCTGCACGGGCGTGGCGGTGGGGGCGGCGGTCGACTGGGCGGCCGAGGAGCGGACGAGCGTCTTCAGCAGGAAGATCGTTCGCTGGAGCATCGTGACCGCCTTCCGCGTGGTGGTCAGCTGGTCGCGGGTGGGCGGCCGTCGGTAGCCGAACGCCTCGTTTCGTTGGGCGGTCGTCGAGCCGCGCGCCTTCCGGTTGCCGCCCCGCTGGCCGTGCCCGTTGGCCGCCCGTTTGGACGGCGGGCGAAAGTTCGCTGAAGCGGCGGGGAATTCCGGCTGCTCGTTCGAGTGGTTCGGCGGGGCGGGGGCGGACGGCGGCGGCAGCTGGTGGTTGATCATGTCCAGCGCCAACCGTTCGGCCAGCAGTCGGGCCTCGCCCGGCCACCCGTAGGAGACCATTGCCTTGCAGCAGTCGAAGAGGCGCTGGAAGTCGTCGACCTCCGGGTTGTTCGCCTTCTCGAACACCTCCTGCACTTCCTGCAGGTGCCGGTCGTTCGCTGCCCACCTGAAGACAACAATGAATGAAATAGAAGATAGAAGTGGGCGTACAAATGCCGTCGGGCCAGTCG
This sequence comes from Aphelenchoides fujianensis, assembly GCA_024699865.1. Taxonomy (NCBI): domain Eukaryota; kingdom Metazoa; phylum Nematoda; class Chromadorea; order Rhabditida; family Aphelenchoididae; genus Aphelenchoides; species Aphelenchoides fujianensis. Next base: position 41,868 of record JAMPIO010000132.1, on the reverse strand, counting down.
GAGGTTTGCAGGGGCGGCCGGCGGCTGGCGCGGGAGGCGGTGGGACGGACCGGGCTCCAGCGCCTGCTCCTCGTCCATCATCGCCTCGTCCTCGTCGGAAGCGGGCACGTCGCCTGCGGGCGGCTCCTCGCCGTTGGCCGCCGCCTCTCGTCGACGGGGCGGGTTCGCGCGCGTTCGGTTCAACACTTGGAGTTGAGCCTCGTGCCGCGCCACGTGACGCCGCTTCCGCTTCTGCCGCGCCTGCCGTTTGCTGCGGTACCGTTGGGCAATGAGCTCCTCGACGTTCAGCGTGGTCGTGATCTGGTGCTCGGTGTCGTAGAGCTCCTCGACCAGCGACTCCGCTCCCTGCCGCAGAATCGGCAGATTCACCACGAACTCCTCCTTTCGATTCCTTTTCGCCACACGAGCCTGAACAGAAGACACGAATGGTTGTTGTGCGGAGACCTCGCTCACCTCGATGAACGCACTAAACGAGATCGCCCCAACCTCCTGGCACGTGACCGACAGCAGGGGGTTCGTCCAATCGAAGTGGCAGGCTTGGAGGGCGGGGAAAAAGCCGGGGAAGAACTGCGTGCTGAACGGCGCCGTGTTCGTGGTCAAACGAACGCCCTCGATGTCGTAGAGGTGCTGCAATCAAGCGAGAGTACAAGAGGAAGAAGGCGAGAACTCACGGGTTCGATGCCCGGCTTCTTCAACGAACGGCACACGCCCTCCACCGCTCGCTCGTGGTAGATCCGCAGCACGTTGCTCAACTGAAGCAAACAAGAGGATAAAGCAGGGATCGAATGGAAAGAACCCACTTCTTCTCGCTCGAAGGCGCTCAAGCGGGGATTCAAAGCGGCCAGGCGCCACAAGCGGACGATCTCTTCGCAGAGCGTGTTGGCGGCCACTCGTTTCATTTCGGTCTGCGAGTGCGGGCTGAACTGCTGGACGGCGCCGTTCGGGCCCGCGAACCAGTAGCCTGTGGTGATCAACTTCGTTTGATACCACCACCTGCAAGAGGCCAATGGATGCGAGAAAAGCAGCTGGAGAACTCACATGAGGACCTGGTCGACGCAGAGGCAGTGCTCGGTGATCGTGTGCAGGAGGGTGGTCGCGTTCTCGTCGCCCCGCTTCAGCATGTGGATCACGATCTCCAGCAGCTTCCACAGGGGATCGGGCGCGTGCGACTGCTGGATTCGCTGCAGCCAGAGGAATTCCGAAGAGGAATTTTGTCGCTCGTTGGAGGTCGCGTGAAGGTACGCGATGTCGCTGAAGAAAGAGAGGGAATGAGGGATGCAAGTTCGAGAGCACTCACCAGTGAATCGTGGGCGAGGGCTTGACGAAGTTGATGAGGATCTTGCGAATGCTGTCGGCCAGCTGCTTCTCGTCCATGCACCACGTGGCGAGGTCGGCCGAGCCGGCGGTCGGGTCGGGTGCGCCGCTCGTCTGATTGATCTCCGAGGTGGGGCAGAGGAGCTGGTCGATCAGCTTTTGGGCCACGGGCAGGTACTGAACGGAAGGGAGGGAATACCGATCAATCGAAGTGGAAGACTCACCTCACGCGGCAATTCGTTCAGCATGTACTGCGCGAATTTCTTCAGCTTCTCGTCGCTGAGGCCGGTGATCGAGTCCCAGATGGTGGGGCGGTACTCGACTTCCTTCGGCCGGTAGATTCGGAACATGCAGACGGCCACGATGTGTTGACACCACGAGCGCTCCGCATCGCACGAGCAGTTGCACGAGACAATCCGACAGCTGAACAAAAGCCCTGAACGATGAGAAGTGGCGGAAAGACGAACCGATCGACTCGAATGGAGACCTTCAGCGTTTGGGGCGGGAACTGCGTGTAGGCGACGCCCTTGATGTGCGTGAACACCTCCGGCACGCTCACACTCGCCGAGATGTGGTAGCCTAGAGAAAACGAGCAAGAATAGTGGAAGAGCAAGAAGGACGAACCGATTTGCATCACTTCTTTGACGGCGTCCTTCTCGAACAGCTTCTTGCCCTCCTTGAAGGGATTCGGGCTCCCGTTCGTGATGAAGGAGTACGTGCGAACGTCCTCGGGACAAGACGGAAAGCAACGCTGGAGGATGAGCTTCAGAATCGGCTCGGGGATTTGGCTCTTCCGGATGCAATGGTACATCGACTCGATTGCATCTAAAAGAAGTCGATCAAAGCGGTCCAGTTCGAAGGGAACGAACCGAAGGAGAGTGCCGACGCCGCCTTCTGGGCCGCCAGTTCGACGAGTGTTGGGACGGGGATCGCTGCAAAACAGAGAAGAATGATGGGTGAAGAAAGCCCCGAATAAACAAGAGGATGAAGGACTTACTCGGCTGTGAGGGTCGTGTTTGGAGGTCGGAGGTGGACGGGCCGGGCATGACTAAACAGAAGCATAAGAAGTGGACGGAAAATCGAAGCCCACCGTTCCAATCGGACCACTTCTTGTCCAGCGATTCGTTCTCTGACTGCCACGACGAAATGGAGTCATCTTCGAAGCGCTCGGAGTCCTGAACACAACGGAACGTAAAGAAAGGCAGAAGAAGAGGGAACTCACCTCAAAGGAAACCCGGTCGTCGTCCCCGACCGCCACGATCGGCCACACGACCATCGGCTCCGCATTCTCGCCCTCCAGGTTCAAGGCCGCCACGTTCTCGGCCGCGTCTTCGAGTGCATTTGCCTGAAGCTACGAGTGTAAAGAACGTGATTGATTGGTACGATTGCAGGTGGAAAGAAGGTTGCTTTTGCTCGTCCGGCTGTCAGCTTGTGTAAACAAAACGTTTCGGCGGTCAAACACCAGCAATAAACTTAATCGAGCGGACTCACCGGCGGATCGTCGACGTTCATCGGCGGCAACCTTGAAGACGCGAAGTCGCCGGACGGATCAGCGGGCGGCGAGCACGAAGACGGGCGGACGCGCGAGTCGGCAGACGGAGCGGAATTCGGGGCGTCGATCGATCGGAAGCCTCAGCGCTTCATCGCCACGTCTCCCATTCGCTCCTTCCGCTTCTGCCACGAGTTGGGTCGAAGGAGGATTCCGTGAAACTTCCGCTTTGAATCCAACGAAGGTCCAACGATCCTGCAAGAAATCGAAGCATTTAGCAGAGCCCACGCGGAAGAGTGAAGCACTTCGCCAATCGACGAGATTCCCGCCGGAACACGCGGAGGACGCGGAGAGTGGACGGTCATTCGGGAGTGCACACAAATGAACGCGATGAGTCGAAGCGATCGGAAGGCACAAGTGGAAGGAAACGAGTGGAATTTCTGTGGGCATTCGGCGGTCAATCATTTCGGCCTTCACAAACACGTGCACGTGAATTAAAGAGCTTTAATGTGTCTGAAGTCTGGTTTGTAGGCGGAAGGGCCACAAGCTGCTTATTGGATTATCGCGCGTTGTGGCCCGACTATCGACTGGCTAATCGCGCTCATTTCGCCGCTAATCTCCGCCTTTCGACCGACGTCGAACTGCCGATGTAGAGGAGGGGATGCCCTCAATCGGACGAGGCTTTAAAAACGGGATAAAGACCGCACACAATTGAAACAAACCCTTATTTCAATGGCATAAACCGAAACCATTTGGAGCTACCGGAAACATCAAAATTCGACGCACGAGCGACGTAAAACGAGCGAAATTGCGGCTTCTTCTCGCTTTTTGCCACGAATTCCCGACCGCTGGCGGGTGGCCGAAAAAGCGGCCGTCCTGCGGGCTGCCTGCGGGCCGCTCGAACGGCCGGCAGACCGCAGGGGCGGGAGGGGAGCGTGTTGGTCGGTGCTCGGGCGAAAAAAACTTCGCAGAGCGACGGCGACGCGGCGGAAAGAAAGCGGGGCGACCCACACGCCCGCCCGCCGTCTGGCGAGTAGCCCCCGCCGCCGCTCTTCCAGTGGACAGCCGCCCGCTCGCCTTGACCAGCACACGTCCCCGCGCGCTTCCTGCCGCCCGTCATTCCCTCGCTGCCCGCTTCCCCGTCGACGACCGGCGGGCGGACGGAAGGCGGCGAGACGAACGGTACGAAACTCCAGCGACGGCCGTTCGAACGGCGACCTTCGGAATCGAATTCTGACCTCTTTCGGGCGAATCGCGCAAATTCACGGGTGGTAAACGACGGTTCGAAATCATCGGATGACTAAAGGACATTCTTCATTTTTGATCCCTCGTAATCAACTCTCGCCACCCCCTTCTAGCGAACAGCAATCAAGAAAGAAGCCGAGGAATGGAACACTCATTGATGAGAAACACAAACACATGAGTAACCGACTCGTAAACAGCAGACGTGCGAAATGAGGAACGTGGAGTGAGTGGAGGAATGCACAACGCGGAATCCCTTCGCTCAAACCAGATGTTTCATCAACGCCGACGGAGAAGGCTGGAGTGTTTTGACGAAACCGGAGGTCAATCCGTGCGGTTTCTCGTCCGATTCGGTTGCAAACAAGCAAATCCGCCATGGAGAAATGCGGGCAATCGGCTCGAGTGCTTTCTTTCTGTTGGCTTGTTTCTGTTGCATCCATTTCGTCTTGCTACTTTCAACTGATTGTGATCATTTCTTGAGTTCATCACCGATGGGTCACTCCGTCTTTCTTTTGCCCTCGTTCGTGTGATGAAATAGAGGACGAACGAAATAGCGGCGGCGGGCACAAGGGAAGAACGGAGCGTAAACATTCCGCAATTCCTTGATTTCTCTCGTCACGTTGAGTTCACGAACCGAAGAACGGCGGCCGTTTCGAAACGAAAGGCGAGCGGAAGGCCGGGCGGGCGGCAACGTTGTCCGCACGCCGAACAAGCGGAAGAGCGGGAATGTTCGCGGCTTTTTGCCCGCAGCGAGCGGCGGCGGACGGCGGGGAGCATCGAGCATCCAACGCTCCACTCCGCTTTTCGCCTCTCGCCGCTTTTCCGCTCCTCCAGTTCGCTTTCGGTTCACGGGCGGGCGACGAAACACGCGCTCGCTTCGTTCGTGCGGGCGATCTCCGCTCATTCTCGCTGCAGAGATGAAAACGATGCGGTTCGGGACGACGCCGACGGCGCTCCACAACGGTACGTTCGCTTCCGCACGTCGGCCGGGATTCCGAGCGTAGACGAACGTTCGGCCCGTCCTCCATTGTTTGTTGATTGGGGGCGGGAATAAAATAAGAAGCCGCCGGATACCCGTTGGCTCGTTTCGCTCAACAGACTGCCCTTGTTTGTTTCAAATGTACAGCATAAAACGCTTCAATCAAGCTTATATCAGTGTTCGATTGCAACATAATTTTTCTGGACTCATCCGTTTCCTCTTGCAGAATGCGGAGTTTGTGGAGTGCGCACGCCGTCGGTCTCTCGCCACTACGGAATTTACTGCTGTTTGGGCTGCAAAAGTGAGTTACTGCTGTGTTTTTTGTGTTTGATTCTCTTGTCTTTAGCCTTCTTTCGACGCGCCATCGTTCGCAAGCGGCGTTACTTTTGCGAATTCAACGAGCACTGCGATGTGAGCGATCGAAGTGGGCGTCAATCCTGCCGCTTCTGTCGGTGAGTAGACAGGAGAGTTGGTGGGGGCGTTTCCCGGTTGGGCTTTACTTTTTATTGACTTCGTCATCTTTTTCAGTCTCCAAAAGTGCCATGAGGCGGGGATGCGAGCGAGCGGTTCGTTTTCCGCTCTCTTTTTACTGATTACTCTTCTTCTTCAGCGCTGCAAGGCAAACGCGATTCGGTGGGAATGCGGCAGAGCAGTAGGGAGCAGGAGGAAGAAATCGTTCCGCTCGCCGCCCTCCGGCACACGCCCAGTCCGGACGACGCCGAGAAGGCCCAGCTGCTCTCGTTGATCACCCAGCTGACGGCCGACGACTCGAAGCTGCGCGCTCGCAAGGCGGACCGCTTTCGCTCGATGTCCGAAGCGATGAAGCTCGCCCGCTCGGTCAACACTCTTCCAGTGAGTCTCGTTCGTCCTTTCTCCAATCGTTTCGTTTGAGTATCCCGCCTACTTTGGCCGCACAGACCTCCGGATGGTGGACGTAGGTTCGCTTCGACGAGAACGTCTTTAATGCTCACAACTTCAGGTGATTGACATGGGGTGTTGCACGTCGTTCGAGATGATCGCACTGGTCGAGTGGGCCCAAACGCTGCCGATCTTCGCGCGTCTGCCGACCGACGTACGCACGCTGCTGCTGCGGGGCTTCGCCGTCCACCAGCTGATCGTCGAGGCGGGCTTCTGCACGGCCGCCTCGGGCCTCGAGGACATCTGGCTACTGCCCAACGGCACGACCTTCCCAAGAAACATGATGGCCCTGCCGATGGAGAGTCGAGTGAGTCGTTTTTCGAACGGGGATGCAGTTCTTCGGCTTCTTTCCTCGATCCGACAAATCACCTTGCACTACGCGATCATGCTTTGTTCACTTCTTTCGTTGCAGAAGATCGTGTCGGCAGACCGGCAGTGGCGGCAAGCGAAGCTCTACAATCAGATGACCGCTCGCTGCATCGACGACGTCGCCACGCCGATGAAGCGGCTGGGACTGCTGCCGCAGGAGCTGGTCACGCTGAAGGTGATCCTCTTGTGCCAATTCGGCAGCAGCGTGCATTCGGCCGGTTGGTTCTCCTCCGCTATTTTCAATCAACATCTTTCGGCTTGCAGAAGAACACGAGAAGTCGGCGGCGATCCTCAACGCGTTCAAGGACCAGGTGATCCGCGCGCTCTTCGAGTTCTACAAGTCGAAGGGGATGATCGACTACGAGGGTGAGTGGCCGAGCTCGCCGGCCGGAGTGATCGGAATCGTTCAGAACGCTTCGGCAACGTGCTCCTGCTGATCTCGGGCATCGTCGGGGCGGCGTCGCTGTTGCACGAGTCCTATCAAATTATGCGCGTGTTCGGGATCGTGCCGTTCGACAAGCTCACGAATCTGCTCCTCTTTTCCGTCGACGACGAGGACTCGCCGCACTCTTGATGCAAATAAACTCTCACGATCACGCTCGTTGCTCTGCTGCCGGCTGGCCGTCCGCTTTCGCGTGGATTTGCGCAGCTTCCCGGCGGCACCACTCGGAAGCCGCCGCTCATTGCCGGCCGCTTTGATTCGAAGCAAACAAAAAGAAGCCGGCCGCCTGTTTGCCGACGATCGACGACGGCGGGCGGCTTCCAGCGGCCGCCGTTTGCGTTGCCGCAGCTGATCGAACGCGTCGGAATTGCGGCCATTCGGCGGGCCCGAATAAAACGGTGCGTTCACTCGACTGGAGTGCTCGGTCGACGTGATCGGAACCACCCGAAGCGAATTGTTCCTCGGTAGTTTCCCTCGCCCTCTTCTCGTGCACTTGTTCGTTGTTTTCGTTGGTGGAAGACGGGAAGTGGCGCCCATCGCGGGCGACCTTGAAATCGCTTTTCGTTTTTTATTGGTCGTCCAACTCGTGTACCGAAGCGGCGCGCGAGAGTCGAAGGTCAACAACCGTCCGCCGGCTGCGTGTTCTCCGCCGCTTCTGCCCTCCGAACTTCTGCGAACAAAAAAGAAGTCGATTGCTGGTGGGTGTTGAAAGGACGCCAAAACGAGCGGGCGTGAAGGAAAACATCGATTTGAATCACGATTTTCGAAGCGAGCACGGAGGTTCCGGACGGCAGGCGGGCGGGCGGGAAAGCGGCGAGTTTCGCCATCCGGCCGGCCGCCGTCCTTCTGCCGCCCAGGTGGCGGCCGGGCGGGCGGGCGTGTGTGGTTCTTTTGGCAGGAATTCGGCGGTCGGGGATCAGGGGCGGACGTCACGTTCGGCGTGTGGCTTCGTTACAACCAGCTATTTTTACCTGGTTTGTGAAACGGCGAGTGTTCTCCGCCCGCTCCTGTACGCACGTGATTCCTCGCTGACAAATTGGAAGCGAAATGATTCGAAAGTTCGAAGTGGGCGGCGGAAATCACGCGCTCTCGCCGTTCTTCGCAATGACCTTTGGGGAGTTCCGCGCTCCAACGAGTGAAGTGGAAGTTGCGAAGCGATCGTCCTTCGCCCTTCGGTAAACAGCCGCCTCGCTCCCGCGCACAGCCGAGCGGCGTGAGTCGTTCGGCCTTCCGCCGCCGTTTGACGTCCGCTTTTTCTCGCTTCGTTTCGATCGACCGCCGTCCCCGCGCGCCCGTCGAATGTGAACGCCCGCGCCCGGCCGCCGGGAACACACTCGAATTTTCGTTTTTGTCAACTCCGGAGCTTCCGCGCGCGCGCCCGGCGGGTTGTTGGCGCCGGAAGGAGGAACGAAAACATGGAAATCGGCTCGTGGATCGGCGAGCGTCCAACGTGTGTGATGATCGGAGGCTCGGCGGTCGAAGGCAATCCTCATGGATGCTAATCCCGGTGGAAGCTGACGCATGTTAGCCTCGTTCTTCCGCCTTTCGACCCGCTCGCTGCTCTCGCTCTGCGTTTGTTCTTGATTCTTTCTAGCCGTTCGGCCGAAAGGAGTTTTCGCTGCTCTGTGCTGGCATTGGACTTCCCTACTTTTGATTGGGGCAACAGAAGAGAAGATCGAAAGAAGAGAACGCTCGTGTGGCGAACGCGTATTTCGGGACACGTCGTGCACTTTCGCCTTCGATCTCCCGCTCCCGCCGGCGTGTTCCAAAAATACACGCGGGCGGTTGGCTCCCGTCCGATCAATGCGGAGGTGGGCCGGCCGGTTTTCACCGCCGCCTCCTCTTTCTTTCGAGTTGATCCGCGCGATCGTCGCTCGGAACGGCCCGGTCGGGCGGGGGAGCACGTCTTTCGCGCGTTCGCGCACTCGGAAGTGTTCTTTTTGCCGCCGGAGATCATTCCGCGCACTTTCCGTAATCACTCGCTCGTTGGTCGCGCCCCGAGCCTCACTTTCCGCTCCTTTGTTTCCGCCACGCAATACAAACGAGGACGAGTTCTTCGTTTCGCTTCCGGTTCTCCCGCTCCGCCAACCTGACGAGGCGGAAGTTCAAAGGTCACCGTTCCCCTTCTTTCGGGAACAAAAAGGGGCGAAATTTAAAACGCGGGACTCCGCAGTTCGCCCACTCACCCGTTTGATTGTAAACTCGCCCCTCCGCCCGCCGTCTTCTTTGTTGCCCGCCGTCGAGCTGTGGGCGCCGACCGCCGCCTTTCAAAAGGACCGATCGAACGGAGCCAAATGCTCTCACGTCCCGGATGGCCGTTCACTTGTGCTGCGGGTGGTCGCGTTTCGTTTCCGCTTGTTCGTCGAGTGATAACCGCTCGATTCGAAAGGACGAGTCGCCCCGAAAAGCGGCGTGAATCACCCGCCGCGAGTGACGCCCGCCCGCTTCCGTTCGCTGCAATTCGGACGGGTCGAATGTTATCGCGGATCGTTGATTGTGACGTCTACGGAGGAGGTTGTTGTGATGGACGGCTGTAAACTGCTCGCTTGAATCGATCGACCGAATTCCACGACTCCTCTGGGTTGCCGCTTCTTCTTTTTGTTACGTCGTTTGGGGTCGCTTCTGCCGCGCTGCTCGTCGCTCCCGCCGATCGCTTCGCGCGCCCCAATTTCCGCCCGACGTCGCGGTCTCCCGGCGTGGAGCCTCGAATTCGTCGCCCGCTTCCACCGGAGAGTGCGGCAACGTCGAGCGGCCGCCGGCCTTTGTTTCCGATCAGGTTCCTGCCGCCCGCCGACCTGCCGGCGGTCAATCGACCCGCATTTCGTCTGATTGCCCTCCGGTGCCCTTCTTCCGATCAGGCGGCAAGGTTGAGGTCATCCGTCGAGTGGATAAAACAGAGCAATGATCCATCGATGGTGGCTATTTTCCGTTGCATTGATCGCTCGACAGTCGTGTTCATGTCGATTCCACCCGCCGTAAGGAAGAAAGCGGCGTCCTGAAGGTCAGCGGGAAGGATCGGAACATCACTTCGCTTTCGCCGCCCCGCTCTTCTTTTCGTTCGTTCGTTCCGCCGGTCGTCGTGGCCGGCCGCCATTTCTGCCGCCGCCGCCGCTCGTTTGTTCAGCCGTCGCGTTCGATTTTGTTTGCCCCTCGTCTTTGGGCTCTCCGGGCCGCTCGGGCGGCGAAGACGACGGGCGGCAGCGTTCGCAAAAGAACGACCGAAAAGCGGGACGATGCGGAGCGGCCGGCGAGAATTTCGGCGGACGTCACACGCGAGCAGGAGGAAAAGAATAAACGAAAGGACGGGGAAGAGCGGCAGGCAGCGAACGAGGGCGGTGGGGGACGTTCGCAAACTCCCGGCTTTTCCGTTCACCTTTCCGCTCGCCCGCCCGCCCGCCGTCTTCGTCGCTCGCCGGCAGACCGGGCGGCGTTCTCCGGCTGGAAGGTCAACGGCGAGAACAATCGCCGATGACGATCGACCGCTCGCTTCTTTTGTTCGACGATCCTCCCCGTTGATTCCCTCGGCCTTTGAATTCGATTCGTTTTGCACCTTCCGTCGTGATCGGCGGTTTGTTTTCGCTCCGCTTCGCAACGAAACGATTGGCAGCTCGCCTACGCGCTTCGCAAAGACGGGCGAGTGTCCACGCAAGTGCGGGGGCCGGCCGGCAAGCCCGCTGTAATGCGGAACGCGGCCGTCCGTTTGGGTCGAACGGAAGCGATGTGGGAACGAATAAAGACGGAGTGCACCTGCAAAAGTGCTTTCGTTCTTCTCTGCTTTGCTTCGATCTTCTGCTCGACTTTGCTTCCCACCGATGCGGCGGGCATCTCTCGAAATTTCTTTGCTTCCGCGACCGCTAATTCCCGCTTATTCGTCGAGTTTTCCAAACAATCTCTCGTTTTATTGGTTTTCCGCGTCTTCCGCCAATTGTGCCCACTCGGCCGTCGGGAAGACGGCGGCCGACGATCACTCCCGCCCGCCCGCCCGCCGGCCGCTGGAAACACACGTCTTCGTCTTTCCGTTTGTTCGCTTCTCCAGCCCGCATCATCCCGCCCGCCGCTCGAGCGGCTTCTTATCAGAAGAAAGGCGGAGAAAGAAGCGAATTGCCGTAACGCAACGGAAAGCCGGCGGTCGTCGTTTTTACGCCGTTGGCCACTCCTCCAACGTTTCTTCGCGTGCGGCTTTCTGTTCGTGTGCCTCTTCGCCTTCCATTTGGCGACCGTCGATTGGATCGTCGCCCGCCTGATGGCCGTGCACGGGGGCAGCGCGGCATGTGCGACTCCTGAACTCCCGCCCTCCATTTCGTCACGTTCGAATCGGATTTCTCGTGCTCTGCCCGGCGGATTTGAATAAAAATTCCCGCCGTCGCCCCGCTTCGAACATCGCGCCTAAACTGCGGAAGGCGGGCGGCCGTCGTCGAATTCACACGGCGAGGATCCGAGTGCTCCGCGATGTCCTCCTTCCTCCCCGGCCGGCCGGCCGCCTGTTGCGGCGGGCGTCCCCCGCCAGCGTATCAAATTTCCAATTCAATGCGCCGCCGTATTTGGGCGGAAGCGGCGGGCTGATCGCCGGCGAGCGGAATCGCGGAAGTCGCCGCGTGTACGGAGTTCCTCCTTCTTTGATCCCGTCCGAGTTGTTCATACGTGTTAAAGGAACCTACTTGTTTGCCTCCAGAACTCCCGAGTAATCCGTCTTAATCCCCAACTTCTTGCATCTTCTTCCTTTCATCTGTTTCCGTCGTTTACTCGGCCTTTGCTCGCTCTTTCGCTGGCAGCCGGGGAGGTTCGCATAGCGCAGTGGATTTCGTTCCACATTGGGCAGCGCGGCGAATGCCTTCACACCTCTGTGGCCGATGATCGATTACATTCTTGCACTGAACGGGGAGGTCGAGGACACCGGCGTCTTCGGCCGACTCGTACGCGCCCGCGGACTTCGGTTCGCGGGACAGGATTACAACCAGGGAATGCTGAGGCCAAGAGCGAAGGTTTTGCGCCCGCCGTCCGTTGCGCCGTCTACTTTTTGTCTGCTGCGTGGCTTGCCCTTGTGTGTTGGCGGTCGATCGCTGGAACGTCCTCATTTCATCCGTCTGCTTTCAGCTCGTCACATTTCCCACACGAACTTCGTTTGGTCTCGTTCCTTCTGCTATCTGTAAATACTCCCTGCAAACTCCGCTGCAATGTTCGAGTACGATCGACTGGGATTGGCGCTCGACGTCGTGCAGGAGATCTCCAAGGGCGCGAACCCGACGGCCAAGCCCGTGCCCAGCCAGAAAGAAGCGAATGTGAGTGGACGGTCGGACAATCGGGTAATGAATTTGATGGTTCTTCCAGGCCCCCGCAACGCCTCGTCGACTCAGCGGCGGCGAGAGCGGAACGGACTCGTTCGACTGCGGAGCTTCCAGCGGCTACGGCTCGTCCTGCACGGGCACACCGCTCCATTCGCCCGCTCCCTACTCGGCCGCCATGTTCGTGCAGCGGATCCTGAGCGCGAGCGGAGTGGAGGGCTTCGGCGAGGACTCGGCGGACGATCGGGAGCTGATGGCCCTCATCGAGGGCATGCACGACGTGGACGAGGAGGACGAGGCGGCCAAGAAGGAGCGCCGCCTGCCGCATCCGCTCAAGTTCGGCGGCAGCCAGTCGGTCACGCCGCAGTGCACCACGGCGACGCCCAGCACGCCGCTGACGCCGATGGACGACGGCTTCTCGGCCGACGAGATCGCGCAGTTCGCCCAGCTGCTGTGCAGCCCGAAGAAGCTGCCGCCCGCTCGTTATCAATGCCACATTTGCTTCAACACCGGCCACTACATCAGCGATTGCCCGATGGTTCGTTCTTTCTCACTGTTCTACCCTCATCTTCGCCCGTTTTCAGCGATTCAACTCCAACTACGAAGAACTGACGCCCTACCAAGGACGGAAGCGCTGTTTTGGCGAGTTCACGTGCAACCAGTGCAAACGCCGCTGGACGAGCCAAAACTCGGTGGCCAACGAGGCGCAGAATTGCATCAAGTGCAGTCTGCCCGTGTTCCCGCACAAACAAGTAAGTTTCCTTTTGCGCACCTTCCTCATCCCTCTGCTTCCAGTTGCCGGTGGAGAAGGCGGCGGCCCTCGGACTCGTGAAGGCGCAACGGACGGTCCCGATGAAAGTCGCGCCGATCGGCCACGGCCGCGTTGCGATCCGCAACTGAGCGCCATCCGACGATTCCCATCGACCGAACGCGTCTCTTCCGCTCGAATATTCCCAATGGTTGCGAATCCACGAATTCTACTGCCGTTATTGCACGCAATAATCGTCCAGCGCCTCCCTCCACCGCAGCTCCGTTGAATCCCGCCCGCACTCGCCCGTTCCCCTCCTCGCACCCTTCAGCTGCCTGTAAATCCTCGTAAATGATCGTGAACACGTGTTTTCTGTACATTAATGAATCCTCTGCCCTTCGTAATCGACCGCCCACCAATCCGACCGATGCTCGTTTCGTATCGCCGCCATCTCCCGAGTGTACATAAGCGATGAACGGCGCCTCGTAGTTGCTCGTAGTCCACCGTTGTCCCTCCGATTGCTCTGGTTCCCGTTCGCGTGACGAATTCCGGTGGTCGACAGTCAGGTTCTTCCTCTCTTCGTTCTGAATGCCCGCTTTTCCTCCACTCGCATGCTGGTTGTTCGTTCTATTCGGTGGCCTCTCCGTTGTTTGTAAAAAGAATAAAGCTAATCGTACAGAACGAAAAGGATGGCCTCAATTCAACTCGTAGATCACTCGTCCCGCCCGCCGCGAAGCGAGCGGAACGCCGCAAAACCGATTGCGAACTTCAGAGAGAAGATTAGAACGAATCATCGGCCATCCATTCATTGAGAATTCTCGTGCAAATCCCTCCGCTTCTCCACTGCGCCATCGAGTGGAGCAGAGAGGGCGCGCTCGGCGGAGTGTTGACCTTTGCGTGTGGCCGCCGACCACACGCGAGAACAATCGAAGAGAAGACGGAAGTGAATGCTTGCAGGTAATCGAATTCCAGTGGTGCACTTGTCTTGCTGCATGAACGGCAGGCGGCTCGGCAGGAATGTGGCTGCGGGCCGACGACGCGAAGTTCTGCTTCGATGACTCCGAACAAAAGCCAACGAAGAGGCCGAAAGGTAAATTCTGCGTGTTGCCCGTCGGCCGTTTCGTTGCGTGCGGGCAGGTTGGAATGAGAAACGTGGAATAAGAAATAGGCGCTTTTACGAGCCGCCTTCCTCTCCGCGGGCGGTCGAATGATAAGCGGCCGCCACGTTCGTGGTCATTGGACGTCGCGAATCCGCTTTCTTTCTGATGAATTCGGCGGATTACCGGCGACAAGTTTTCGATCCGCTTTTTCGCTTCTCCTCTCCTTCTGCCTCGTTACGCGTCCGACGATTCCCGCATTTGTCGAACTTGCGGCCGTGAACTTGAAAGCAGCTGGACGGCGCGAGAACTCGCTCCAAAATTCACGGTTTGAAGAGTTCTGGATCGCCGGCTTCTGCAACAAACACCCGGCAGAAGCGAGGAAGGTGGACAACGAAGTGGGCCAAAAACGCGCGCTTTCGTCCGCGTCGCACTCCGAGCGCCGGCCACGCTCGCTTCCCTCGAAGCGGCCACGGCGGACGGCGTGGACGGCGCGGGCGAAAAGAAGCGAATTTCGTCCCGAAAAGCGGCGGCAACGGCGCGCGTCCAGAAGCCCGCTTCCCTTCGCTTCTTCTTCGTCCGCGTATCGCGTGGCGTCTACTTTCTTCGTCGTCTGCGAAGCGGCAATTTTCGTCCGCTTTCGGACGAAACGGCCGCGATCTGCCCCGCTTTTTGTTGTGCGCGTCGAAAAGCGTCGAGGTTCTTGACTTCTCGGAATTCCGTCGACTTCTTTTGTCCCGCATTTCGCGTCGACTTTTGATGCTTTCGGCCTCTTGTCGACTCTTCCTTGACTAGTGATTCTTGGCGAATTCTCGAGGAAAGCTTTACCAAAAGCCCAACCGAACGATCCGGCGGCTACCTTTCGCAAGAGAGAATCCTGTTGCCGCCACGTTCGCTCACGTTGGCCGTTGCGGAACGAGGGAAATCCAATTCGAAAAGCGTCGTCCACTTGCTGCTTTCCTTTCGGCGGCCAACTTACGTTTATCCGCCGTTTTGGTTCACGAGCAGCGGGCGGCGGCGTTGCCGAAGTTAGGCCAATTTGTTCGGAAGGCCCCGCAATTTGCTGGAGCTGTTGCGGTCGTCGTTTTATTCCGCGCCCTCTTCGTCCCGCCTCTTGGCCGGCCGCTTTCGTTCCGTCGAGTTCGGCCGATCGCCCACTCGTCGGCCGTTCGATCGCCTTCCGGATTTCGCAACGAGCTCTCGTGCTGAGCCGGCGCATCAACGATCAAGTTCCAAAGGAGCGATTACGCCTCTGTAATCCACCGATTCGCGTTTTGAAATTTGCTGGGATTCTTTCTGGTCGCCCATTTTCTTCTACATTCCGCTCCTCTTCTTCTTATCAACGGTTTCTTTTTGCTCGCTGCTTCGATTGCTCGCTAATGTTTTCTTTTGCATTCGTTTGGTGAGAATTGATTGCACGTTTTGTTTCTTTCTGGAACTCATTTCTGCCGACGCTCCTTTACGATCATCGTTGCCGCGTTTCGTCGAGCGGCGCGCCGTAAACACGAATCGCACGACTCCGGTGGGAGTCGACGGGAAGACGGCGTAGAGGCGCGGAGGACGGCGTCGAGTTCGCCCGAGCGCGGCGGGGACCTCATCCTCGGGGCGGCCGTCGTCGAACATCCGCGTCGGCCGGCCGGCTTTTTGACTCGTTTTGTTGTCGGACACGCGTTTTTTCGTCCTCCGATGATTCGCATTGTTCTCTTGGCGTTTTTGTTCCTCCTTTGCCTCCAGCGCTGCAGTCGGCCGATTCCGGCCGCTTCGTTCGGCGTGGTCTGCAGCGGCGGCCGCGTTCCTCGATGCGGATTATTTCTTCTTTCTTGCGGCTTTCATCCAATTTGTCCCGCTTTTCATTTCGTTCGCGCCAGTTCGCCCACAAACCGTCGCCTTTTCTTCCGCCTACAGACGAGTGTTTTTGGCATCCTTTGATGGGTTCGTTAAGCGAACGCACGAGCAGAATGATCCGTCTACGAGCATTCTACTTGATCCTGCCAGCTCCAAATGCTTCGTTTGTTGCCTTTAATGCCGTTCTTATTTGATCGCAAGGCTACAGCTATTCCTGACCTCTGATTGAGCGTCTTCAAATGAGTGAAGAGAAAGTAGACATTCCAACACCAAACAGCCGACAGCCCGTTGCTCTCCGGTTGATCCCAACATCGTTCTCTTCCGTTACCGCTAATTTAAAATTTTAATCGTGACTTCCGTCGGCCACTCGTCAAATTCGCGCATAAGTGGGACATTCGAGCCCCGCGACGCCCACGGCCGTCGAATTCGAACATCCGCTCGCTCGACTGAGCGGAGAAGACCGTCGAGCGCTAATGGCCGCTCGTTGTCGCGGGCTCACGTCTGGAGGGCGCCAATTTCTTTCGGTTTCGCGAATCCCAACGCAAACAATAAAGCCGCTTTGACGAGACGGCGCGGTGGTCGGGCTCTCGTCGCGGGCCGCAGAAGGCGCGCGGTTTGCGGACGTCCATTTCCGAAAGCACGCGCCACTCTCGATTGTCGATGATCGACGACCGATCTCGTTCGATCTCGGTCGATGCTCGACGGCAGGGACGAAGGCCTGACGGGGGGACTGCCGGCTTCACTCGGCACTGCGCCTGTCGCGCGGAACGGCGAGCCGGCGACGAGCCGGCCGGCGTGAATTCTTCTCCGTTGCGGCGGACGGGCGTCTTTGTTCGACGCGCGGGGTGGCGGAAATCGGAAATTTTTTATCCCGCTCTGTTCTGCCCGCTTTGTTGGACGCGCGTCCAGTTTGTTTCTCTCCGCTCGAAATGCATGCCGGCCAGTGGCCGCGACGGTCTTCGCTCCTCTTCTTTCCGCCGGCGCCTATTTCGCGCCGCTCGGTTTCTATTTCGAGTTGTTCGCGAGGTCCCGACGGGCGACGAGTCGCGGACGAGCGCCGGCGGGCCCAACGAACGGCGGCGTGTTCGCTCAATTAATCGTCGTTGTACGCTCCGTCGATAATTCCTTTTGTTCCGCTCCATTGACTACGAGTTCATTTGTTCCACTTCGTAATCGGTTTATTTGCGAGTGTTAACGGAGTTAATTTCGATCATCCGCTTCCTTGCAGTTTTCTTTCAATGCTCGGTGCCTCCAGCAGCGAGGAGGACGATGACGATTTCGTGGACGACAACGAGAACGATGTGAGTCCAGCAAGTGCCCGTTGGTCGAAGA
The DNA here is from genome assembly GCA_024699865.1 of Aphelenchoides fujianensis. Classification (NCBI taxonomy): domain Eukaryota; kingdom Metazoa; phylum Nematoda; class Chromadorea; order Rhabditida; family Aphelenchoididae; genus Aphelenchoides; species Aphelenchoides fujianensis. Next base: position 24,811 of record JAMPIO010000132.1, on the reverse strand, counting down.
GCTGGGGTGTGTTCAGGCTCTCGCCATTCCGAAGTCCCTCACGCCCGCCCGACACCTCCAGTCGGCGACTCCGCACTCCGAGTCGCCCGCCCCCTCCGAATCGATCAGCCAGGCGAACTCGCTGAAGCACTCGGAGAGCTCCTTTCGTCGCAATCAACAGGGATCCTTTCGAGGGACGCCGCGAAAAGTAAGCTCTCATTTCTTTGTCGATTGTTCTCCACTCACTCGCTTTCAGAAGCCCTCGACGAGCACCGTCACCAACCGCCCCCACGCCCAATCCTCTCAGGACATCTCCGATGAGGAGGACGAGTTCCGCGACCACAATCACGTGGACGTGGACCCAAAGCTTTCCAAGGAAGAACAAGAAAGGATACGGTTTGTGGTCGGCAGTCGGAGCACCGACCAATCCACATTCAGGGCAGAGAACGAGGAGGAAGAACGACGACAGAACCTCCAGCTGTACGTGTTCGTCGCCAAGTGCATCGGTGAGTCCACCAACCACTCGTCCTCATTCCCCCGTCTTCTTGCAGCCTACCACTTCAACGCAAAACAGCCGACGGACATGGCGAAGCGGCAGCTGAAGGTCACAAAGCAGGAGTTGGCCCGCATCAAGGACCGCTTCCAAGCCTTCCTCAGCGGCGGCATCCAGATCGCCGCCGACGACGCGCTCAAGAAGGCCATCGAGAGTTACTTCGAGGTGTTCCTCAAGTCCGAGCGGGTCGCCAAGGTCGTGCAGGCGGGCGGCTTCTCGTCGCACGACTTCCGCGAAGTCTTCCGCTGCAACGTCGAGAAGCGAATCCGTTCGCTGCCCGAGATCGAGGGTTTGAGCAAGGAGGTGAGCGGAGGTCTTCTTTCGGGCATTTCTTTTTGTCTTCCAGACCGTCCTGACCTCGTGGATGTCCAAATTCGATTCGATCATGAAGGGCGACGAGGACGCGGTGCAAAAGCCCCGGTTTGTTCCGCCTTTCGTTCCGACGCGCTCTCACCTGCCGGGCGGATTGCAGGAATCGAATGCGGGGCGTGAACCAGCAGAACGCGGACGCGATCATGAACAAGGAGCAGCTGTACGACACGTTCCAGCAGATCCTGCACATCAAGAAGTTCGAGCACCAGATCATTTTCAACGCTCTCCAGCTGGAGAACCCCGACGAGCAGGCGGCGGCCATCCGGCGGGAGGTCGCCTTCCGCGAGGAGACCCTCCGCGAGCTGCCCAAACTGCGGCGGATTATGCCGAAGTTCGTCGTGAAAGACATGGAGACGCTCTTCATCGACGAGGTCCGCCAGTCGATCAACCAGCTGATCTCCAACCTCGAGTCCGTGCCCGTCACTCCGCGCGGCCAGACGTTGAACCGGAAGAAGGAAACGAAGAGCCGCTCGCGGTAAGTCGGCCGAACCGTTTTGCTTTGGGTTTTCTTTGGATTTGGGCGACGGGTTTCTTTTGATTTGTTTGGAAGACGCGCGGCAATCCGCAGGTCTTCCGAAGGCTTGTGGATTGGCGCCCGTCCGGTTGATTTCTCCCCCGCTGATTGAATCCTCCTGTTTTCTCTTGAGTTCAACAAGTTTGGAGTGCCCGCTGCTTTGAGTCCGCCTCGGCCACTTTCGTTTTGCACGGGACTCCAACCGATGGCTGCAGTTCGATCCAAGCTTGTTGAGCTCATTCCGTTTAACCCCCTTCTTTGCCCTCTTGTCCCTCACCTTCTCCTCGTTTTGGGCGCTTGTTCCGGTTGCGGGTCGTTTGATTTGGGCGTTGAATCGGGGTTGAGGCTGGTGAAAGGCGTTTCGAGGCAACTCAAATCCACTCACCGGCGAAAGGAAGCAGTGCGCAGAGGACAGAAAGAATTGCAACGACTGCTTGTTGAGCAAAGAAGAGCGCATTTCATCGACAGATCAGCGAAAGAAACACAACAAAGTTCGATTTTGTTCGACCCTTTTGCACGATGAAATCCTTCAGTTGAATGCACGAATTCTTCCGCATTTCCCTCGATCGTCCACTCACTCACTTTCGGTTTGTTTCTTTGGGTTTGGTGGCCGGAGATCGGTGAGCACAGTCGAGCACTCCTTTTGCACGAACGAGCACGATTGTGTGGCGACGGTGGTTGATGGTCGGGGCATAAACGGCACTCGTTTGCAGGTCGCGGAGTATTGAGGACCTCTCGCTGTTCAACAGGTGAGCCCGCGGGAAATGAGCTCGACGTTGCCTTCGTGCGAGGAAAAGAAGCTTGTCGTTCGTCGTAGTCGTGCGTAAATTCGGTCGTAAGAAATCGGAACGTCTTTTCTGTCGATCTCTTTCGTTTCGTTCTTCCATCAAAACAACGAGGTTGATCGTTTAGACGAATGAAAGCCGCCTCAAACCGCTTGCTTCCGTGTTGCTGTGGTGATCGACGGTAGACCGTTTGCTCGTCGTTGGACTTACAGATGCAATGCAAACGCGAATAAGAAACCAAAAAGCCGCCTAAAGATCGATCGGTCGCTTAAAATCCGCTCTCGCTTCCACTTTCCGCTTTCTTGTTTCGTTTCGCCGTTGATCCCAACGAAATTCCGCTGCCGCTTCGCCAGCTTCCGCTTTCCGCCTTCTTTTCCACTGATCCCCGGGCTTCTTTTAGCCTGAAACGGCGGACGAGCTCGCTGTCGTTGAACAAGGCGGAGAGCGAGGACGCGGACGTGATCCTGACGAAGAACGACGTCGTCCTCAGCTTCAACATGGAGGTGGGGCTTCTTTCCAGCATCTGTTCACGTGTGTTCAGGTGGTCGTGATGGAGGTGCAGGGCCTGAAGTCCGTCCAGCCGAACCGAATCGTCTACTGCACGATGGAGGTGGACGGCTGCTCCAAACTGCAGACCGACCACGCGGAGGCCTCCAATCCGACGTTTGTTCATAAGTGGAGGCTTCTTCTCTCATTCGAGCGTTTATTGCAGCTGGGACACGCAGGGCGACTTCACGACGAAACACCCGCTCCCGACGGTCAAAATCAAGCTGTTCGCCGAGGTGAAGAACATCGTCTCGTTCGAGGACAAGGAGCTCGGCAAGGTGGTCATCCAGCCGACTCCGAACTGCTCGCGGATCCCCGAGTGGTACAAGATGACCACGCCGAAGAGCAGTCCGGACGCGGGCCTCAAGATCCGCATCGCCATTCGGGTCGAGAAGCCGCCCAACCTCAAGTACTCCGGCTACTGCTACGCGGTCGGAAGGATCGCGTGGAAGAAGTGGAAGCGGCGGTTCTTCTGTCTGGTCCAAGTGAGTCCTGCATCCAACCTGCCTGCTTTATGCCGTGTTCAGGTCTCGCAATACGCGTTCGCAATGTGCAGTTATCGTGAAAAGAAGTCGGACCCGACGGAGTTCATACAACTTGACGGCTTTACAATTGATTACATGCCTGAGCCGGACCCCGACCTCTTTCCGCAGGGTGGCAAGCACTTCTTCACGGCCATCAAGGAGGGCGATGAGTTGAAGTTCGCCACGGACGACGAGAACGAACGCCACTTGTGGGTGCAGGCGCTGTACCGCGCCACCGGCCAGGCCTACAAGCCGGTCCCGCCCAAACAAGCCGCCACCACGCAGTCCAAGGCGCAGGGCTTCGCGGACAAGGCCTCCAAGCACGGGCTGGACGACTTCATCCAGGCCGACCCGATCATCAACCACGACCACGTTTTCATGCGGCTGCAGGCCCTGACGCTGGACTTCCGGTTGAACGAGCCCATCTGCTCGTTGGGTTGGTTCTCGCCCGGGCAGGTGTTCGTGCTGGACGAGTACTCGGCCCGCTACATGGTCCGAGGCTGCCATCGACACGTCTCGCTGCTGAACGACCTCCTGAACAAAGCGGACCAGGGACACCTTATCGATCCCACGCTCATCCACTACTCGTTTGCCTTCTGCGCCTCGCACGTGCACGGAAACCGCCCGGATGGCGTGGGCACGGTGACGGTCGAGGAGAAGGAGAAGTTCCAGGACGTGAAAGAACGACTGCGAGTCCTGCTCGAGAAACAGATCACCAACTTTCGCTACTGCTTTCCGTTCGGGCGTCCGGACGGCGCGTTGAAGGGCACCCTGTCGTTGTTGGAGCGGGTGAGGCCTCGGCACTGCACCTTCTCTCTAACCAACGCTCTTCAGGTCCTGATGAAAGACGTGGTCTCGCCGGTGCCGCCGGAAGAAGTGCGCGGAGTGATCCGGAAGTGTCTGGAGGACGCGGCCCTCGTCAACTACACCCGCATTTGCAACGATGCCAAGATCGAACGTGAGTTTGTGTTCTTCCGTCTTCAATCACCCTCCTCGTTCAGAACGAATGGGCCAAGACGTGAGTCCGCAGCAGCGGATCGAGGACATGATCCGCGTGACGGAGCTCTGCATCGACCTGCTCAAAGAGAACGAGGAGCACCACGGAGAGGTGAGTTCCGCTCGAAGAAGAGCCGCTTTCGATGAAACCGGAGTGCCTTCTCCTGCTTTCCGTCTATCCTTCCTTCTGTCCACCTAAACTCTCTTCTTTCTTTTAGCAACTGCGCGGGGTGAGTCGAACGAGCACCCGCGTGTTGCACTGCGTAGATTCCAGTAGAAAACCCACGGATTGGTGCAATCCACTGATTTCTTTTCAACTTCGGCACGCACGCGATTTCCACTTTTGTTTGCTCACTCCTTTTTTCCCTTGCATCCACCTTTACACTTCACAACTGTCCTTCCTTCCATTGTTCACATTGACCGACGGATTGCAGGCATTCGCTTGGTTCAACGACCTCCTCGCCGACCACTCGGAGATCTTCTGGTCGCTCTACTCGGTCGACCTGGACGCGGCGTTGGACGTGCAGCCGCCGGACAGTTGGGACTCGTTCCCGCTCTTCCAGCTGCTCAACGACTTCCTTTCGAGCGAACGTGAGTTCCCTTCCGTGCTGTCCTCACTCCTCCTCGTTCAGCAACCCTGAAGAACGGCGTCTTCCACACAAAACTGGTCAAGCAGTTCTCGCCGCTGGTCGTCCGCTACGTGGACCTCATGGAGCACTCGATCGCCCAGTCCATCGACAAGGGCTTCTCCAAGGAGAAGTGGGAGCAGCGGAAGGACGGCTGTGCGACCTCCGAGGACATCTACTGGAAGCTGGACGCCCTCCAAGGGTTCATCCACGACTTGAACTGGCCCGAGGAAGAGTTCGCCAAGTATCTGCACGTGCGCATGAAGACGCTGGCCAGCGAGATGATCTCCAAGTGCGCCAACTGGTGCGTGTTCACATTGAGAAGCAGGGATGACGGCCTCCCCTTTCAGCACCTACCAGGCGTTCGACAGCTTCATGCAACGCGCCCGCAAGTCCACGGACTACGTCCTCCCCACCGAGATCTGCGTGATGATCAACGTGATCTTTTCGTCCAAGTCCCGCGCCACCAAGCTCACCATCGACTCGGGAGAGGTGTGTTCGTTGAAGACCACCGCTGGCTATTCTTTCCGGTTTCAGTACAAATATCAGTCGAAGTTGGACGAGACGCTGGAGACCATGCTCTCCGATATGGAGACGTATTTGTACGAAAAACTGCTCTCCATCCTCGAGTACACGCTCTCCCGCCTCGCTCGCTACGACGAGGGGAACCCGATCGGGGCGCTGCTCTCGATGGCGCCCAAGACGAACTCCATCTTCAACAAGGTGAAAAACCTGGTGGGCGATCAAGCCGCCAACCCGCCGCCCGTCAACAACTCGCACAACGCCAACCAAGTGAGTTCTTTCGCATCTCTCGGTCACGATCCTCCGCTTGCAGAAAGGAAACGCGAACCAACAGCAGAAAGAAGCGCACTTGGGGCACGCGTACGTCACGTTCATGCGCGGCTCGTCGGAGCAAATGCGGCAGGTGGTGACGGACGAGGTGTGGGTCAACGACCTCTTCGAAGTGAGTCCCCTATCTCCATTTTGACTGATCCACCGTTTTCAGCGGTGGTACGACGGGCAGATGAAGATGATCAACGAGTGGCTGACCGAACGCCTCCAACAGTCGCTCTCCAACTACCAGCTCACGTGTTTGTCGTTCATCGTCAAGGTGAGCAACCGGAAAGCGAAGGCGTGCAAAGGGTGCTTGCAGAAAGTGTACTCGGACTTCGAGCTGCAAGGCATCGACACCGAGCGGCTGGACAGCAAAACCTACCAGTCGATCCTGCGCCGCCTGCAGCTCGAGGAGACCAACTGCGCGCTGAACGACTCGAGCAGCAGCCACGGCCTGAGCGGCGTCGGCGGCCACGGAACGACCCAACTGTTGGGCAACGCGACCAACGCCGTCTCGAACGTCTCGAATATGGCGGCCGGCGCGAGTGCGAAAGTCTTCTCGCTGTTCAAATGATCCCTGCAGGCTGTTCACTCGTTTGTTGAAGCAAAACCGTCTAATTCATATCGCTTCGTGTGTTCTTCGCTCTTCCCGTTGCCCTCCTGCTCAATCTTGAACTTGTGCACCCCCTCCACCGTTCGAGTGTTTTCGATTCCAAAGCACGTGCACTCGAACGCAAGCGGCTGCCCGATGGCCTCCACAGCGAACTACAAGAATCGTCTCTCAGGAACCCGAATTGCCTTCTGCTTTGCGCGTGTTTCGTTTGCACTTCCGCCCTTCCGATTCGACCGCTTGGTTCGTTCTTTCCGCCTGCCTTCTGCCGACTCGCCCTCTTCGAGTGTCTGTAAATCGGAGTTTGCATTGAAGCTGCTTTAGTCGTTCCGGCTGCTCTGTTACCGCATCCCCACTCCTCTCCTCGTTCACTTCCATCTCCTCTCGCTGTCCTGTTCGCATTTGTTCGCGTCACCTATGGGTAGAAGGGGGTCCCGCACGAGGGCCACTCGTCCGTTTCTTCGGCTAACTCGAATAAACAAAATGCATTCTCCGGCCGGCACGTGAACTACGAACGAGATTTGAGCCCGGGATACGAATCGGCATCAGCCGTTCGTTCGTCGAATGAATCCAAAAAAGGGGCAATTGGATTCGCAACGGTGGAGTGCTCGAAATAGCTGCCACAATGAACGAAGTTATCGATCGGAAACAGGCGAGTGACACCTCCATTCAAGCGATCTTTGCAACCCCGCAGCGAGGCGGCTTCAGTGCCCGAAGAAGGGGATGAATGGCCGCCGCCCGCGGGGGTCAAATTCAATTGGACGGAGCGAACGGCCGAGCGAGTGGCCAATTGGAGCGGGCGGGATGACCTCCCGACCGACCGGATGGCACGAGTGATTCGATTTGCACCCACAAAGGCAGAGGTCGCTTTCTCGAAAGCGAGTTGACCGCAGCGAACAATCGACGTTCGGCCGCCCGTCGTCGAGTGATGAACGGCGAGGGGAAATCGTAAAATTGGCGCATTTCCCGCCCGTCTCCTTCCTTCGGCTTGATTGCGAAGGGCGGCGAGGAAATCCGAGGAATACGTGCGTTTCTTCCCGACGAATCTCGAAAGTCATCAGCCGGAGTTCCTTCGTTCGTTTCAACTCCAACGATTTGCGCGGGAGTGACTACGAGAACTCGAGCACCGGCCTCTCCCCGTCCATTGCCCTTTTTGCCTTCAGTTCTCCTTCATTCCTCTCATCATCAACGACACCACAGCCCGTCGGCCGGTCCCTCAATTGAGCGCGCGACCCGACGAAACTCGACACCTCGGCGCGACGGCCGGCGGCGGATTGACGCGGAGATTGCCGAATCGAGTGCCTGCCGGCTTCCTTCCTTTTGTTCGTGGGTCAATAATCCTCGCTTCCTTCCGCTCACTTGGCCGTCCGCCACTCGAGGGTCTTCGCCGGCCGCCGGCTGACGCACTCACTCATTCCGATGGCGTCGAGTGGGCAGGTGGACGGCCGAAAATAGCCGAACGGATCGCTTTCTTCCGTTTACGAACACAAGTTTCTCGCTCGTACTTGTGGACAGTCGACCGTTTGAACTGGCGGCCTCCTTTCGTTATCTCCAATGTTTTCGATTGTTTCCGAACATCAATGCTCTTTTCTTTTCTCCAATCTGCCGCTGGAATCTGGACGAACAAAAGGGGAACGGCGGGCTCCGCGGGGATTTGCGGTGAACTTCGTTCTTTTTGTCTGCAAGCCGTGCTGCTGCAACGGAGTGCGGGGGAAGGCGTTCCGTTCGGCAAGGAGGTCGCTCGTTACTCACGGGTTCTTTAGAAGATTGAGTACAAGGAACTGCATTTGCATTCGCTTGTGCACCGACCGGCCGGGAACTTCCGCCGGCCGCCCGCCTCCTCGTGGCCGCCGAATGGTGCGGAAGTCGTTTTTATTCGCCAAATGGACGGCGGCCAACGAGATTCCCGTCTTGCCGCCGTCCACTCGCTCGCAAGAAGTCCGCTCGGCGAGCAAATGCGGCCGTCGGCACCCAGCGGATGGCCGGCCGGTCGGCGGGTGGACTTTCGGCCGTCTTCCCGCTTTAATCGCCGCCCGCGAACGTCCCGCCGACTCGCCACTCGGCCGGTCGCCCTCGAGCTCGCCGTTCCCGCCTCAAGAGGATCCGCCCGCCCGCCCGCCGCCTTCTGCAAATTCGGCGGCCGTCTTGCAGCGGAAACATCACTTCGAACTGCGGCCGTCCATAATCCCGCCGGAATGCGGTCGTTGCGAAACGGTGTGCCGCCGAAAGCGGTCGGTTTGGCTTCCCGCCCGCCTTCCTTCCGCCTTGAGCGGGATTCCTGAAGCCCCCACCCTCTCGCTCGTTCCTCCGTTCACGAACATCATTAACTGGACGAACGGACGGACAAGAAGGTGGAAGGGAGGGCGAGCAAATAGCGGCCGTGAGTTCCGGATTGGGTTCACGCGTTCGACCTGGCGGCCGGAAGTTCGCTGATGTTTGAGGGATCGTTCGCGTTCGTCCCTCGCCGCCCGTCCGCACAAATTGTAGCCTTCCGTCTGTCCTTTGGCTTGTCATCGTTTGATTCGAAGAAGTGGGGTGAGTAATCCGAGAGCTCTCGAGTCGTTTTTTGTGCCGCCTGCTTCATTTCTTCTTCGTCGCTTCGATCGACCGCCGTTACCCGCTCACTCGTCTTTCCGCTCGCTTTCACGTGAATCCTGTGTGTACTCTGGAATCCCCTCGCTTTCGATCGGATTGACGTTCGCGGCCGTCTCGAGTGTTTCCAAACAAACAAGCGGCCCTTCACTCCTCATGGCCGGCCGATTGAAAGCGGCGGCCCATCGGATCGAGTGGATCGATTCGCTGTTGATTCATCGGATTTCTTCTTTGCAAGAACGATCTCTTTGCAGCATGCAAAGGCTGCAGCTGCAAAGGACGGCGAGCGGGAGTTCGGTCGCGATGCAGCAAAACTCGCGAGTGATCAACGTGCTTCTGAGAGCTCGCGTGCACTCGTGATCCCGTTCGTTCCGCTTGACTTCCGTCCAAAACCCTCCGGTCGATCGGCGGCGGCCAGACGGCCACTTCAAACCGCCGAACGGCCCGAGAGCCGCCGACCTCCGTGCGTTACAAAAAACGGTCGGCCGTTTCGAGAACGGCGGCAAACAGGCGATCGCGGAATGCTCTTTGGATCGGGAGCGTATTGTGTCCCCGCCTCTCGACCTCGAGCCCTCTTGACTTCGGCCAGTCGCTACTGTAAGCGAGGAAAGAATTTCGACGAGAACAAAGCGAGAAGAAAAAGCGGAGGCGTTTGAAGTGGGCGGGTCGAAGCACTTGGTCACGTTCGTGTTTTCTGACCGTCGAAAAGCGATCGATTCGAGTGGCCACCGCCGCTTGAGCGCATTCCGCAGTCAAGAGAACGGAGTTCTCGAAATTCCGCTTTCTTTCGAAGCGATTAGTCGCTCGTTAGTAGACGAGAGCGCGTGGCGTGTTGCCGCCTTTCCGTTGGGTTGAACACGCGATTGACGAATTCCACCCACCGCCTCCCCCATCGCCTGGCTGAACGCACTTAGAATTTTCTATGCGACTTCATGTGGTCAGAAGCGGAGCACACGAGTGTCCTGATTCATCCGTTCGTCCTCGTTCACTCCGAGCGGCCAGCCGCTTACGGACGGACGGCCAAAGACGAGAGATTTCGGCCCATTTTCATCTCCCAAATGCGCTCCGTCTTTCATCACGTCAGGCAGTTCGGCCGAACGGGGCGCCGAGACCTCGTTCGAAATAATTAGAGTTCTTTTGGGCACTTCCGAGACGGCCGGCCGGCCGCTTCTGTTCGCTCCCTTCGGGCATTCGGGGCGGGTACCAATTAGCGGCTTGCCGGTGGAGAGATTCCAGCAATTTCTGGTCGATTGTCGCTTCTATTCGCGTCCCCGGTCTTTTGTTCTTCAATCGACTAACGTGCCCAAACGATCGATTCCTGTGTTCGATTCCTCGGTTTTGTTCGAAAGAGCGCTCGCGGATAATCTCCCTGTTCTCGGCATCCATCGTCGTCGTCGTCTGATGAAGTGGGAGGGATTAGCAACAACGACATTCAGGGCGACGAACGAAGTCGCCTGTTTTGGTTGGAGCTTCCTTTGGGTTCGGCGGCTTCGAACTTAAGGGTCCGAACTCGCCGCCTTCCGGCCGCTAATCCTGGGCCGCCCGCCCACTTTGCTCGTCGCCTGGAGGAAGCAGGTGGCCAGTGGGAACGTTCTGGATCCCGTCGTTTGTTTAAACTTGAAAACATTCTCTACAAAAGGGAACCGTTTAGACGAGCGGGCGGGCGGGGCGGGAGTTGCAACGCGGAATCACTTTCGAGCCGCGTGGTTGCACTCGACGAACCGAGAGCCCAACCGGCGTCATTCTTTTGTTTACGCGCTCGCGGCAACTTGGTTGCTGGCTGGTTTACAAGAAAGGACGGGGGTGTCTTTTAGTTGTTTGAACGTTCCGGAACTCACCACTCACCCACTCCTAATCGTGCCCATCATTTTTCCTTGTGTTTGATTCCGAACACGTTGGATTCGACGATGCAACGAACTCCTGTTCATCCTCGCTTCTTCGTTCCGCTTTAGAACGTTGGCATTTCAACGACTGCAAGCTGCAGACTGTAATTTGAAGCAAGCCGGCGGTCATTCGGCGCGTAATTGGCGGCTCGTTTCTCTCGCTTGCAAGCCGCAAGCGTTCTCTCTTTGCAGCACAGAAGTGAACTCTTGCCCTTGCATTCCATAGGTTCCAAATTGGACTTGATTGCCGTTCACGTCTTCTTTTGTTCGTTTCGGGGCAAACCGGAAGTGCGACGTGATTTCGATGGGAAACAGCGGGAATCGCCCGGCTATTTACGAAGAGGAACTGCAAACTGCTCTTCGGGAACGTTCGTTTCGTCCTTTCTTCGAATCGGGGGATCAAAACAAGTTTGATGGAAGGAAGGGACGGCCGGGGGACCCGCAATGTCATCCGCCCGGTCGGCGGTGTTCGATTTCGGCTGCCGATTTGATCGGCCGCTTTTTCCGCACCGAGTGCACGATTGCGGCGACTAAAACGAGATCCGGGAGCCCTCGTTCTTCCTTGTACTGGCGATCGGCCGGCCGGCAAGGCGAGAAGCTGACGAATGGCGGCCGGCGGCCACGAGGAAGCGGCCACTTGTCAGCGGGCGGCGGCGGACGGCCATCGATCAGCGCGGGTGAGGGTGGAGGACGGAGTGACGCGCCGCAAGCGGTTTTTTGGTCCATCCGATCGGGCGCCGTCCACGAGGCCGAGCGGCGAAGGTGGACGGGCGGCTTTCCCACGACCAAATGGGCCGCCTGCCCGCTCAAGCCGCTTTCTTTCCGTCCTCCTCGTCATTGTCCGAAAGACGTGAGTGTGAATTCCGCTCAAGTTATGACACCTCCCTCCCGCCTCCTGCCGCCCGTCATTCCGTCCTCGCTGATCTCGGAGACGTGGAGCGAAGAGAGTGACGAGTACCGTCTTCTGCCCACAGCGACTCGAAGTCTTGCGGGTTGTTTTCCGAACGGACTTCGTAATGTTCCGCCCGTTCAGCACGTCCACTTCTTCCTGCTGCTGATCTTTCGTGTCTGACGTTCGATCTGTTGATTTCGTTGAGTTTTCAAAGCCTTTCGCTTCGTTGCGCTTCCTTCTTTTGTCTTCTTTTGCAAACATCTGCCCGTAATCCTTTGAAGGGTAGGCGGAAGAAGGACGTCAAATGAGTTTGCCTCATTAGCGCGCTTTTAATCCCGCCGCCTACACTCGACCTTTGTAGCGTCATTGATCAAAGACGAGAAGGGCAAACCGGAAGGAGGAGAGTACGGTACTTTGTTCGGGTCGGAAAAGTTCATTTGCTTCTGCACGTCCCTTGGATCGATCACTTCCGTCTTTGAATTCCTCTGTCTTGCATGATCGTCAATCTGCTCGCTCGATTTGAATTCCGAGACGCGGCAGTTGCTCGTTGACATTTGGCTTCCGGCTTGTTTGCACACAAAAGCGGGCGTGCAAATTGCATCCCGGGCTCCTCGTTTGTCTTCGAGCTTGCTCGCAATTCCGGCCGTCTGCCCCACGCGCCTGCCGCGACCTTCGAGCAGTCGGGGACGAATCCGGAAACGAAACGATCGCTCGCGTGCAATCGGGGCCGATCGGGCGGCTAATTTCGGCCTCGTCTCGTTCGGCTGCTGTCTTGCATTTGCTGCACTTCACGTCACAGCCGGCACGTCAACATGCCGCCGAGCAGGGGGATCAAGAACGAAGTGAGGGTGGAGGCAATTCGGGCGCTGCCGGCCGGCTGTTCTCCCGCCCGGCCGGCCGCCCGCTCCTCCACCCTCACATCCGGTGCGAGCGGGCGGGAGGAATGTGCCCAACTGGCGGCCGATCGCCGTCTTCGTTCGCACTCGCCGGCGGCCAAAAAGCGGAGCGATCGGGCGAGCGGGTGGGGGAGGGCGAAACGGAGGAATTCGGCCGGCCGCCGCGACGGCCGAGCGGTTTGATCGGCGGCCGGAGGGCGGGCGGGCGGTTCGAATGGCACCGGCGGCGGGGTTTTACGACCCTTCCTCGTAATCACTTGATCTCCAGCATTATCGCGGAAGAGGGAGGGCTGCTCGCATGTTTCATGGCTTCTATTTGCGGGTCGTGGCCTTTGCCTCTCCCAGAGGGCACATTTGGTCTTTCCACTTACCTTCGATCATCGAAACGTCCGGAGGTCAAACGGCAGCCGGCCCAAAGAAAGAAACGAGTGATGTCTTTGCGGGTCGCTCCTGACGACTCCGTTTGAATGGGCGGCCGTGTTCGCAAGACGTTGCTTCTTTTGGGTTGAACGGCGGGGTGATCTGCTCGCGAATTCCGCCTCTTCGTTGCTCCAACGAGTGGGTTGATTTCGCAAATCGCTCCTTTGCCTCCTGTTTCGTTCGTGCGTGTTTCTCAATGCGGTTGTTTCGTGCACAAGCGACAACTCAACTGTTTTTTTAGGTCCTTCCGCCCACTTCTTCTCGCCGACTTCCGGCCGATTTCACCGCCGACACCCCAGAAGAAAGAAGATGAAATCCCGCAGCGGGAGCGCAGCCCCGATGGAGCGGAACTCGTCCGTGGAAACCAACGACTCGACGGCCGGCTCGACCGAAAGCGGCGGCCGTCGCAAGTGGACCTCCGCCCTGAAGGTCGTCCAAGCGGTCACTCGCATTAAGAACCTGCCCGTCTCCAAGAGTGTACGTTTCTTTCCCGGGAATTCCTTTCGCGTGTGTGAGCCCAATCCTTGCGGCCGCCGTCCAACTGCGAGGCGAACTTCCGCCCACCCTTCGTAAAGCGGCGTGCAAAGAAGTCGTTCGTTGGAGTGGAAAAACGTCTGACCGGTCTGCACGCGTTTCCCCCCGCTTTCCGCTTCGAATCCAAACCAGGAACAAATCGCATGGCATCACTCTCCGTTCATACAACGGAGATCCCGGAAATAAGCCGCTTGTGTTGCGATTAATTAAGAAGGAACACGATTCTGCGCACTGCTCAGAAATTCCGGCCGATTGTGGGAAGAACGCCACGCTCGCGAGCTCCAACCAATCGCAAATTCATTGCGCGCATTCCCAATCGACTACCGTAGGCCACGCGGGAGGATTAGGGATTCCGCTCGGGCATTCCGCTGCAAAGAAGGCGGTGAACAGGGGGGAAGGAAGACCACTTACTACTCACTTTTGCGGCCGTTCACACGCCCCAATTCGGTGGCCTGTTTGTGCGGGAGACGAACTCATTTTCCACGCTTCACTCTCCTCCTGATGGACGAGGAACGTGGAGGGCGGGCGGGTGTTTTCAATTAGAGCCCCTTCTTTTCCGCCCGGCCGCCGCTTTACGTCGCGTTGACAAAAGGCGGGGCTTGCGCGACTCACTCTCCTCCGTTCTCTCCCGTGAGGCGGGCCGCCCCTTCGAAATTGCGACCGCTCGCCTCCACCCCCCACTTCCCTCCGGTCGTCGACGGCCGTTCATTGCGTCGACAAGCCGGCCATTAGCCACACGCTCGTTGAACGTCTGCGGGATCTACAGCGGCAGCAATCCGTGCGGATTTGCCCTGTTCTCCTGCCTACGGTCGAGCGCTTCGCAGCCGAACCCATCGCCGTAATGAGCCGCCGAGCGTCCCTCCAGCACCCGTCGGCCGTGGCGGCCATTTCGTTAACGACGGGAGAAGGAAGTCCGTTCTTCCTCCAGCCGCCCTCCTTCTCCGCTCGTTTCCAAGCTACCGCAGCGCACTCGGCGGCGAGGACCCAACGGTTGGGTTCGCAGCCCACTCTCCACCTGCTCCGCCCGACCGCGCCCGGCGGCGGAACCTTCGGGGCGGAGTCGCGAGCTAACGAGCCCAATTCGGCGCTGATGGCGGACGAGCGGCGAAGTTCGTTGAATCAAACGCCGACCACGGCCAACGGGCAGCGGCGCTCCCAACCGTTGATTCACGTCGGCGTCGCGGAGTTGCGCACGATGCAGTCCCTGCGCCACTCGCAGCCCCAACTGCACTGCTTGGGGCCCGGCGGCGAGCTGCCGCTCTGGGCCGCCCACCCGCCGCCCCCGCTGCCGCGCATCACGCCCACCCACTCGGCGGCGTCCTCCTGCAAGTCCTCGCCCAACGCCGTCCGCCGCAACCTGCCGCGCGTCCCGCCCCACTCGCAGTTGGAACGGCGGCGCCTCCTTCAACGGGCGCCCCAGAGTGACCTCGCCGTTCGCTTTCAGAATCAACGCCACCTGCCGTCGGAGGCGCCCGCCGACCTGCCCCACGGGCCGCCCTTCTCCAACGAGTCCACGCCGTCCCGCAGTGAAGGTGGGTCTTGTTTTTAATCAAAGAAACGTCTTTCGGCCGTCTGGTCGACGGCTTGTTCGAATCAAACATTCATGAAATGGCGGGAACTTCGGTCTTTCGCCCCGAACGCTCACATCACTCCTTTCTTTCAATCATCCGGAAAGAGCCGCGTGTACAGGCGAGTGGAGAAATCATGGGTGCGAGAGAAGTCGGTGCAAAAGTGGCATTTGAGTGCACGAATCGTCGCCCAAAATACGACTCTGCTTCCTTTTTGGAATGTGAGAAGTGCGTCCGATTGCGAGGATGCCGCCGTCCGGCTTTCGTTTGTTCTGTGATTCATTAATTGGCGTCAGGTCCGCCTTCCAAATCGGTCCAGCCGGACGGGGGGCTTCGGATTGCGGCGGGCGGGCGGGCGGTCGAACGGCGCGCTCATGACATGCGATCCGGCGGCTCCAAAACAACACGGAGCGGAAGGCGGGTGACGTTCGATTCCGGCGGCCGTCCAGCCGCCGCCTCGGCGAGCTTATGGCCGACATTCTCGTTTTAATTAACGCCCTTTACTCCCGCTGGTCGGGGATCGGAAGCGGGATGTTAACGAGCGAACATCCGACTCCCGTGACGGGGGCCCTCACACGTCAACGAACTTCATCTCTGCTGCTCGAAGGCCAAAGAAATTGGGGCAATTTGTGGGCATTCAGGGCGGGCAAGGGTGTTTGGACGGGCGCTTGTTTCAAAGAGCGAGTAATCAGCCGTTTTGATGGCAGCCGGTCGTTAGAGAAGCGAAGATCACCGTTTCTTTCCGTTCGCGTGCAATTACAAAACGGATTGCGTAGTACCTGACATTCCGCTCGAGTCGGAAGGATTACGTGCGTAAATCCGCCGCCGTCCAAAACAACCGAACACGCACCTCTTCCACGAACGCGCGAACAGTTCGGGCGGTCGTTGAATGGCTTCTCGCCACTCGTTCGCATTAGCGACAAACTCTGTCGACGCTTTTGTCTCGCTCTCTTCCATGGAAAGGAATGCACGACTGGCGACGGTCGAGCACCAAAGAGATCGAAGGGCACTGCACCTCGACGCCCTTTCCTTCGTTGTTTGAACTCATTAAACGGGGCGTCCATGGCCCGGAACGGGGCCGAATTCGAACTTTGGACGGACGAAAAAAGAAACCGAGCGACGTAAAGGGAATGAAAGCAGGCGCGAGATGGCGGCCGTTTAATGAAACTTTCGTTCCGTGAAGTGGGAAGCGGGAAGGCCGACCAATAAAACGGAATTCATTCCGGCCGTCAATCCAAACAAGCACCACGTTTCCTCGAATCCAAATGACATCAGGAAGTGGAAACAACAACGAGAACTCGTTCGTTTCAGCCCCTGAGGTCGTCGACCCCATCTACCTGGCGTTGAAGCAGGCGACCAAGAGCTACGGACAACGCCGCGGATCGTCCAATCAATACGATTCGGCCACTCCCAGTCCGCGCAACCTCTCGCAAGTGTCGCTGCAAGATTCGGGATATGCGGAGACGACCGGCAGCCGCGGCCAGCTGCTGGGCTCCACACCGCAGCTGGCGCACCAAGCGAGCCAACCGCCGCAATCCGGTTCGTTCGTTTATGAAGGAGATCCGAATGACCGTCCATTCTTCCAGGCCCCACGACGACCGGCGGACGTCCGCGAGCGCCCAAGTTGAACAAACAAATGAAGTCGCTGTCGCTGGACTGCGCCGACGCGCCGCCGCCGGTGAGCGCGACGATGCGCTCGCAGTTCCGCAGCAAGCCCATCCGGCAAGCGCAAGGCTTCGCGCTCTCGAACGAGACCTCCGACTGGGAGCAGGGATTCGCCTCGCAGACGCCCTCCCCGCGACGAGTGCCCGTCCAGCCGCCCCCGCCGGCCGCGAACAACGGACGTTCGAGTAAGCGGAGCAATGGAAGACGAATGATTGAGCAAGTGCTTGCAGATTCCGGCTCGCACATCGTGACGCACGAGTACGCCGCCTCGGACTCCTCGTTCGTGTTGTGTGTAGGCGACAGGCTTCACGTGCTGAACAACGGCGATCCCGACTGGCTGCACGGCTTCCGCACGAACGACCGCTCGCAGCAACTGCTGACCTTTCCGGCCACGTGTGTCGCCGCCTTCCAGCCAGAGGAGTGCCCCATGCGCCTCACCGGCCTCGTCCACATCCCCGAGGCCAAGCTTCGTCTGTATCGCGGCCAGGTCGTCTTCGCGCAGCCCGACTCGATGGTCGAGAACGCGCGGGTGTTGGTGCGGACGGAGCGCGGCATGAAGGTGTTCTGCGCCGTTCAGCACCTGGATTTCGTTTAAATGAACAGACTATTGCTGTCGTCTTGTTGCTTTCGATTCCAACTTTTTTGTTGTAAATATTCCGTTCGATTAGGCCCAATGGTTCCCACTCGAATACAAATCCGTTTCGTTAGTCTGATGAGTCGTCTCGCAACTGGTTTACCCCCCTCTAATGAGCTCTCTTCTCCGTTTCTAACGAGCCCCGTTGTTTCGCCTCTGATTCATACCCATCGATTCGCGTTTTCGTCTTCCTTTGTATCAAAGCCAATTACTCTCGATACAACGAGGCGTTGGCCGCCAGACGACGCGTATTTAATCCCTTCTTTTATCCCAATACTTCATTCTTGCGGCTATACGGTCATTTCGTGTTGTCATTAAATGTTAGCGATGGATTAAAACCGATTAAAAAATGAATGGACGAGCGGCACCGCCGTCTATGAGCGGCGAACGGGAACGAAGGGTCTTGAGTGGACGTCCGGAATGCAGGCGAGTTGTCGAGGAGACTGAAACGAATATCAATTAATTGGCGCGCACTCGTCGTCCTCTTCCTTTGTTCATCTTGCTTCTTGTGGATTGCTTGAGGTCGCCGATTGCTCTCCCGCCGCCTTTCGTCGATTAATCAAATGCACGGCCCGATGGTTGCCGTCGCGTTCCACGGACCTTGTGGGGCGATCGATCGGACAGAAGCGGGCATTGATTGACTGTTTGCTGCAGCACGTCGGCATTTCCAGTTTGCCGCCGGCGGGATCCAACGATCGTGCACTCGTGATCAATTCATGAGAACAGTGCTGGCGAGCGGCGAGCGGAACGCGGCCGTCCGCAGACTGCGGAAATCGCCGGCCGGCCGCCTGCTCGCCCGCCCGCTCGCCAAGTCGGCGGCAGTCCGCTCGCGCCGATCGGACGGCTTTTCGTCTCTCCGTCCGCTTTGGTCCGTCCGTCGGAAAGTGCTCTCGAAATGGACCCGCAGGTAATTCCGCCCGTTTCCCCCACGTCCACTGATGCCTTTTGATCGACAGAAGCAGCAGTACCTCGTGAAGTTCAATCTCGAGCTCTCCCGCCTCGTCCACCACGTCCTGCAGAAGGCGGGAGGCGGCGAGATGTCGGTGGCCGAGATGAAGCAGGCGTTCGAGTGAGTCACCTCCCTCCCTCAAATCCTTCCGTTCAACCCGTTTGATTTCAGAAACACGTACTGGCGCACCTTCAAGCAGGAGATGGACCTTGCGATCATGGACGAGGCTCTCTTCCTCGCCGGCTTCCCGGACTTGTGGCGGCTGAAGGAGAAGGACGGCGAGCAGTGGCTGGAGTTCGTCCCCCTGCCCGAGCGTATCGTCCAGCCCAAGAAGAGCCCGCCGGCCGAGCAAGCGATCCAGCAAGAGCCGACGGAGCAGCAGCCGCTTGCGGTGAGTCATCCCGTTGAATCGCGGCTTGTTTACATCGATTTCCCGCTGTTTTCTCACGCTCAAAAAACAAGGCGTCCTCCACGCTTCTCTCTTTATCCTCCACTCCTCCGTTTGATTTCAGACGCCCGAAGTCGTGGCCGCCGCGCCCCCGCTGGTTGCCGAACAGCCGGCGGCCGAGAAGCCGACGGAAGTCGCGGCCGCTCCGAAGTCCGCCGACGAGCCGCAGGCGACTGCGCCGTCCGTCCAGGCCGAGAAGCCGGGGGAGGAGTTCGCGCCGTTTCGCGTCCACCTCGACCGCGACTCCGATTCTTCCTGCGACGAAGAGGAGTTCGAGTTCACCTTCGAGGAGAAGGCGCAGCTGGCCGCCAAACAGGCGGCCGGAGCGCAGAAGAACGCGTACGGACGATCGGGCACCAACGACCAGGAGGCGGTGCGCGACTTGAAGGCCAAAGTGCGCACGCTGGAGGCCGAACGCGCGCGTCTCGTCGACAAGGTCGCCGCTCTCGAGGCGGAGCTCCGCGTCTATCGCGTACGTTCTTCTTCCATTTCTTTCCACTTCCTTCTTTCAGGAGCGCGAGGCCCTCCAACGCACTCAACTGGACCGCACGCAGGAGAGTGTCTCGGACCTGCAGCTCAGCTTCGAGCAGGTGCTGCCCGGCCTCGAGCTCGCCATGGACACCGTGGCGAACGAGGTGCATCGCATCCGCAACGTGATCGGCGCCTTCCACGAAGCGAAGCAAGAACACAAGACGGCCGTCCAGGTTCACAAGAACGAGTGATGCTCTCCAATTCTCGCTTTATTCCACGAATGTACCCCCTTCCCTCTCAACTCTCTCGTTCCTTAGCAATACCCTCTTTTAATCACGAGATTTTCGTCCCATATAAGCCTCTCCACTCTCTTCTATCCGCAATGCCTCTTATTTTCCGCTTTTTCCACCAAAATAAACGCGTCGAGCAGGAAGAATGTTGGTGAGTAAATCAAAGACGCACTATCGAGTGGATTCTGCCGTTCTATCATGCTGTCGTTGAGCAGAACTGCACGGGAATGTGAGCTTTAGGGCGAAAGCGAACAGTAGATGGACGGAATTCGATTTGTCTTGCTCGTGTTGTTTCTTTGGGGAGCGGCGGCTACGAGTTCCAGTCCTTCCAACGGGCGTAAACGAAGAGGATGGATTGAGGACGGTCGATCACGAACGCCATTGCCCGATCTCCGTTTAGTCACCCACGCGTTCTGCTCGCCTGCTACATGTACGGGAATCGATGGTCGGGCACTTTGCTCTCAAGCCCTCTTCCGCCGTTCAGGTGGGCGAACGGTGCCTTTTTTTTGGGTTCATGACGCCTCCGGAAGGGGAACAAGTGCGTTCCGATCACCACTTTCTTCTTTTTCGAAGTGATCGGGGCACGAACCTTGAATTCGGGCGAAAGAATTCGCGCACACGCCTCGTTTCTTCCATTCAATCTCTGATTTCAGCGGGTTCAGCGTTCGTTTTCAACGTTTCTGATTGAACGGCGCTCCGCGTGTTCCTCGAAATGGCCGAAAGCGCGCGCAGTTCGACCGACGATCCCGCCCAGAGCGTGGACCTCGAGAGCGAGAAGAAAGGAGAAGATCCCGCATGTGGTCGGGCGGCGGCCGTCGGATTCGATCGGGACATCACGGAGGAGTTCTTGAAGGCGACCAAAGGTGAGGGCATCCCACTTCTTCTTTTACTCCATCCTTCATCGTTTAGAGCTGGACCTGGGCGAGATGGTCATGAGCGACGCGATCAAACTGGACGAGGCGATGACCGCCGTTGAGCTGATGGACCCGAAGATGGACAGCGGGATGGTGCGCGCCGATCCCTCCCTGGGACTGGAGAACGGGCTGAAAGTAAGCCGACGACCAGTCAATCCTCTCATTCCATCCGCTGATTTCAGTCCGGCCGCTTGAAGCAGAAGCTGTCCGTCACGGAGTTGATTTCCACGGTCGACGCGACGTTGGCGATGATCGCCGCGTGGCTGCGGGATGCTCAGCCGCTGGACGAAACGGTGAGCAATCGTGTGTCTTCTCGGTTGAATTCTCGCTGCTTGCAGGTCTTCACGAACGTTTGGATGCAGAACCCGGAGCTGATCACGGAGCCCGTCCACCGGACGCTCACGCTCTCCGCCAGCTTCTTCATGCAGCTCTTCCGCTACACGATCAACATGGCCGCCTGCTTCCACCCGGTTCGTTGTCTCCTTTGTTTGTGGAATCAATCGACTGCCTTGCTTTCAGGAAGATTTCATCAGCACGATGTCGTTCGAACCGCCGGTCATCACGCCGCCGAGCCTCGACGCGGAGCTGAAGAACGCCGAGGAGATCGTGGCGGCGCGCGTCAAATCGAAGCAAAACAAGCAGGAGAACGCGGCCCTGCTGCAGCGCATCCGCTTCTACATGCACGTCTTCCAAATCTTCGAGTCGCTCGTGCCGCCGCTCGAGGAGACGCCCGGCTCGCCCAATGAGGCCGGCCCCAAGTTCATCCCGCAGTTGACGCGCGGCCGGAACGCCCTGAAGCAGGCGCTCCACTTCTTGCAGGCCGCCCGCGAGACCATCCGCTTCGGTCGGCAGCCGCCCGCCCAGCAGCCCGACGGTTCGTTCCAGGAATCCTTCCGTTCCTTTTTCCACTTCCTTCCGTTTCAGGCGACTTCTCGTGGCTCGCGTGGTTCCAGCCGAAGGTCAACGTCCACCTGCTGCCGCCCACGTTCCCGAGGACGATCAAGTGGGCGTCCCGTCTGGAGGGCTACGAGTTCCTCCTGCACGAGTTCAACACCATCCTCTCGATCGTGGACGACGCGCCCGAGCTGCACGAGCTGGTGTCCTTGGAGCCTCTGTTGGTGAGTGCAGAGAAGAAAGAAGAATGATCGACGGAGGATGTTCAGGACTACATGGACAAGTACTCGGCCACGTCCATCTTCTCCCGCTCGGTCCTCCAACTGCTCATCCTGCCGACGGACGACCATCTGTTCGGCTCGAGAGCCCTGCTCGACCTCGTGACCGTCGCGCTCTCGGAGTTCGCCCACGCCTACCCAATCCCCGCCCTGTAAGTGGCCGCTGGTCTCCGCCGAATGACGGCGTTCTTCAGGCACCGCCACCTGGAGAAAGTGGCCCCCGATTTGGCCAACGACGTCAATGATTTCCTGATGGAGGTGCTGCACGTGTTCCTGACCACCTTCCAGGGCTTCGGGCAGAATCCCACTCGGATGCACAACAAGCAGGTGCCCGAAGTGGTCGACTTCTTCGGCAATCTGCGGGCGCGGGTTCGTTCGCTCCGGTCGGCGGAATGCAAGGTGATTGGGTTGATTGCAGGCCGCGCACTTGGAGGAGGGACTGCACGAAGTGTTCCCGAACGCCCACGACCTGCCCGGCACTTTCGTCGCCTTCTGCGACTTCTACGGCTGCAAACTGGTGGCCCTGCACTTCGATTTGGGTTTCCGACTGGAGCTGTACGTGGACTACGAGCTGCCGTACATCTTTTGGTTTGTTCCTGCTTGCTGGTTGTTCGTTTGATCTCCCGCTTTGTTCTGCAGGGCTCTCGGCGACGTGGTCTACCGCCGGCTGTCCATCTGCTGCGGCCGTCGTTCGCGGGTGATCGCGTACGAAGTGGCGGGGGGTTCGTGTTCGATGTGTCGACAAATTGAGTCACCTTTCGGTTTGCAGTGATCTCTCGGCCGAACACTCCCGAGTACGCGGTGGTGCGCAGTCACGAGAAGATGGCGCGCGAGTCGCAGAACGAGATCGGCCTCCGTCTGGACCTGAGCACCGCCTACTTCCTGCTCTTCTCCGCCCTCTTCGACGAAAACAAACTGCGCCGGCCGGCGGGCGACGAGGAGGCCCGCTTCTGGTGTCGCATGTACCCGTCCAGCGACCTCTTCTCGCCGATGGAGCTCAGCTACGAGCGCTATCGCGAGTATTTCGACCGCGTGCGGTAAGCGAACTCTCCTCGGCGATGCCCACGCGTTCACTTCGCTTTTTGCAGCGATCCGGCCGACCCGCCGTCCGAAATGCCCGACTGGTCGCCGGCCAGCCGCTACGAGGCGTCCATCAAGTACTTCAAGTCGGCCGAGCGCACCCTGCTCATGAACCAAATGAAGAACGAGCCGGTCATCCGCGCGATCAAATCCAACAAGCTGGCGGCGAACATCTTCCTGAAGAAGCTGGACGTGAGTGCAGAGGACGCCCTCCTTTCCTTGCAATCCTCTTCTTCTTTCAGAAGGGAAAGAAGGCCACCGTGGACTTCAGTGTGGGCCCCTACTTGCCGACCATCTCGATCAAATGAGGGCCCAAGAGCCGCTCGTTCGGTCGAATCCCCGGATCTCCTTCGAAAACTTTTATGCAGCTGAGAAGCGGCGATCTTTCGGAAAGTCCTCCTGTTTGTTTCGGTTTGTTGTTCCTCTTTTAATAAACGATTAGACGGAAGTGTACGATGCGGAGATTAAAGCCGGCGATCGAAAGGAAGGGTGCGTGGTGAAAGCGGAGGGAACTCAATGGAAGTTCCGGTCCTCGAACTTGCGCTTCTTCTCGTCGTCCGACGGGCCGACCGCCGAGCCGAAGAAGCCGCCGGAGAAGAGCTGGGCGAGGGCGTTGCCGTCGGACTCGCCCGTCTTCTCGTTCGATTTGCGCCCGTTGCCGAAGATCGAACCCATCCAGTCGACGGTCTCCAGCTTCCCGTTGAGCAGCGCGCCGAGGAGGTTCTCCGCCGGGTTGGGGGCGGCGGTGGTCGGCTGTTGGGTTGTTCGCTCGGCGCTCCCGCCGTCCTCCACCGAGTTCGTGGGCAGCGTGAAGATGATCGGTTCGTCGGTCTCGTCGAAGGGCGAACTCGTGGCTTCGGACGGGCCGCCGGGCACGAGCGTTTCGTCCGCCTTCTCGACCACCTCCGATTGTTCGTCCTCGTCCTGCAATCCGTTCAGGTGAGCGCACGTCAAGCGAGGGAAGTGCTCGGGGTGCAAAGTGCGAACTCCACACAAAAACGCGTACTTTCGTCTTTGTTCCACTAACTTTTAAGATGGGGATCCCCTTCACGGCCTCCACGTCGAAGGGCTCCTCTTTGGGCTGCTCGGTGGACGCGGCGGGCGGCTTCTGGTCGAGGCTGGAGCCCGTGAAAGCGCTGATCAGCTTGCCGAAAGAGAAGAACGCCGACGGGTCTGAAAAAAGCGAGCATCAGCTTGTCTACTGGATGAAACCAACCGGGCATCGAGTTGACGACGGTGGCGGGTGCAGAGCGGGTGTCTTCTTCCTTCTTCACGTCCACCTCCTTTCCGTTCACGATGTCCCGATTGCCGCCGAACGACGAGGAGGAGACCGAGCGGCGGAGGAACGGCTGCCAGTCGGGGGACGACCGGGCAGATGGCGGAGAGGCGGGCGTCGTGCCCATCACTCGCGAGAGGCCGTCCGCAATGGCCGGCAGTCGAGTGACCAAACGAGCGAGCAGAGAGTCCAGGTCGCCTCGATTGGAGGCTTCCGTCGTGGTCATCAGCTGGGCGGAAGCAACCCACGGATTCCCCCGCCAACTGGTCTCTCGGTAGGTGGGCGACGGGAGGTGGTGCTGGGGCACGTTGGAGGAAGGAGACTGGCGGTTCGCGAATTTCGAGCCCGCAGCAAACGGCGGCCAGTTCGGCTGTTGGGCGGGTGGCGGCGGTGGCGGCCGAAAGAAGCCGCCCATCATGTGCGGAAGGGCGAACGGAGGGTTGGCGATCGAGTTCGTGTAGTCGTAGTCCTGAACAAGATAATCTCTTTGAAATAATGTGCTTCCGACTCACCCAAATCGGCTGTGCCCGAACGGCGGGCAGCAGGGGCACGAGCAGAAGAAGCGCCCCCAAACCTCCGCATTCCACCCTCCGCATCTCACGAACCGAAGGAGGTGATCGGAATGAACGAACGAACGTAAGAAGACGCCCGGTAGCAATGAACGTGCAATTAGAAACGACGATCGTAATCGACCGCTTCACACGTGTGAACCCCGCGAAAAGCCACTCGTTCGTTGCGGATGAGAGGGCGGGGGACGGCTGAAACGAACCGGGTGTTCATGTTCCTCT